>CM054115.1:189637547-190117648 GCA_028673005.1 Tanypteryx hageni | reverse complement strand
ATTCTCTCCCACCTTTCTGTCGGAGATAACACCGAGGACCGCATACTTTGGGGAACCCTATCTCTTAGATCTAATACGGCCAGGCCCGGACATAGAGACCCAGGGCCCCTAGGCAGTTAACAGAGTCGGGGCCCCCTTTTTGGTAATTTAGCAAAAAACAAACTTTACTTTTATTTTATTTAACGTACTTTGACTTTAGAAAATAGACAAGCAGACTTAGAAATGAAATAGACAAGTACCAACTATACTTTTTTACACATTATAATTTTTACATTTACATATAATTACAAGATTACATTGCCACGCGACGAACTTTCTTCTCTGCAAAGGAACGGATGACCGCACTATAGTCCACAGACTGCGTTATTTCTGACTCTATGTACAGCACAGAGAGTGAATTAAGCCTGTTCTCTTCTGTGGTAGATCTTAAATAATTCTTCTATTTCGTTCGGAAAAATTGACATATTATCTTCCGTGTCCTGTGTCCTCAATGTGTACCATTTCGGCCCCTGGTCGGGGCCCTCGCCGAGGTTGGGGCCCTAGGCAGCTGCCTAGTTTGCCTAGGCTGAAGTTCGCCGCTGAATACGGCACACGTCCTCTCCCTCTCTCTCTTCGGACATCCTCGCGACGGTCACCTTCTCCTCTCAAACCGACACGCTCCGAAAGAGGATTATCCTTGCCTCTTCTCCATCCAATCTAAAAAGCTCATCGCAACACATTTTGAAAGCGAAAAGAAATGCATTCTAGCCGCCTTTTCAGTCGTAAAGTTACGACACGGCTCCAACGAGTGCCTCACTGCCAAAAGGAACGTTACCCTCCGAGAAGAAGGTCAGGCGAGCGATCCCACCTACATACATAGAATAGACGACTAGGACGGCCCGCGTCAACGGTCGGGTCCCTCGGAGCTTCTGTATTCGAGGAAAGCGAGCGCATGTGCCCGTAGCTGGTGGAAGGGGACGTGGGGAAAGAAAGGGGCAGGAAGACATACCCTTCCCTCTGGTAAATATAGGCCCGACAATGAAGCACGTGGAGAGGGGGGAAGCAGATGGGACGGCGAACATTTCGGGTCTCGAGACAAGATGCTGCTGGCTGCAACCCCCACCGCTGCCTTCGGAGGGTAAGGGGAGGATAGGATGGGAGGGCGGGAGGGGGAGGAACTTGGAAGGAGAGATGGGGGAGAAGAGATGGGAGAGGAGAGATGGGGGGAGGTGAGATGGGGAGGAGAGATGGGGAGGAGAGATGGGAGGAGAGATGGGGAGGAGAGATGGGGGGAGAGATGGGGGAGGAGAGATGGGGGAGGAGAGATGAGGGGGGAGAGATGAGGGAGGAGAGATGGGGGAGGAGAGATGGTGGAGGAGAGATGGGGGAGGAGAGATGGGGGAGGAGAGATGGGGTGAGGAGAGATGGGGTGAGGAGAGATGGGTGAGGAGAGATGGGGAGGAGAGATGGGGGGAGGAGAGATGGGGGAAGGAGAGATGGGGGAAGGAGAGATGGGGGAAGGAGAGATGGGGGAAGGAGAGATGGGGGAAGGAGAGATGGGGGAGGAGAGATGGGGGAGGAGAGATGGGGGAGGAGAGATGGGGGAGGAGAGATGGGGGAGGAGAGATGGGGGAGGAGAGATGGGGGAGGAGAGATGGGGGAGGAGAGATGGGGAAGGAGAGATGGGGAAGGAGAGATGGGGGAGGAGAGATGGGGAAGGAGAGATGGGGAAGGAGAGATGGGGGAGGAGAGATGGGGGAGAAGAGATGGGGAAGGAGAGATGGGGAAGGAGAGATGGGGGAAGGAGAGATGGGGGAAGGAGAGATGGGGGAAGGAGAGATGGGGAAGGAGAGATGGGGGAAGGAGAGATGGGGAAGGAGAGATGGGGAAGGAGAGATGGGGAAGGAGAGATGGGGGAGGAGAGATGGGGAGGAGAGATGGGGTGAGGAGAGATGGGGTGAGGAGTGATGGGGAGGAGAGATGGGGGAAGGAGAGATGGGGGGAGGGAGAGATGGGGGAAGGAGAGATGGGGAGGGAGAGATGGGGGAAGGAGAGATGGGGAAGGAGAGATGGGGGAAGGAGAGATGGGGGAAGGAGAGATGGGGGAAGGAGAGATGGGGGAAGGAGAGATGGGGGAAGGAGAGATGGGGGAAGGAGAGATGGGGGAAGGAGAGATGGGGGAAGGAGAGATGGGGGAAGGAGAGATGGGGAGGAGAGATGGGGAAGGAGAGATGGGGAGAGATGGGGGAGGAGAGATGGGGAGAGATGGGGGAGGAGAGAAGGGGGAGGAGAGAAGGGGGAGGAGAGATGGGGGAGGAGAGATGGGGAAGGAGAGATGGGGAAGGAGAGATGGGGAAGGAGAGATGGGGAAGGAGAGATGGGGAAGGAGAGATGGGGAAGGAGAGATGGGGGAAGGAGAGATGGGGGAAGGAGAGATGGGGGAAGGAGAGATGGGGGAAGGAGAGATGGGGGAAGGAGAGATGGGGGAAGGAGAGATGGGGGAAGGAGAGATGGGGGAGGAGAGATGGGGGAGGAGAGATGGGGGAGGAGAGATGGGGGAGGAGAGATGGGGAAGGAGAGATGGGGAGAGATGGGGGAGGAGAGATGGGGAGAGATGGGGGAGGAGAGAAGGGGGAGGAGAGATGGGGAAGGAGAGATGGGGAAGGAGAGATGGGGAAGGAGAGATGGGGAAGGAGAGATGGGGGAAGGAGAGATGGGGGAAGGAGAGATGGGGAAGGAGAGATGGGGGAAGGAGAGATGGGGGAAGGAGAGATGGGGAGAGATGGGGGAGAGATGGGGAGGAGAGATGGGGGAGGAGAGATGGGGGAGGAGAGATGAGGGAGGAGAGATGGGGAGGAGAGATGGGGGAGGAGTGATGGGGGAGGAGAGATGGGGGAGGAGAGATGGGGGAGGAGAGATGGGGAAGGTGAGATGGGGAAGGAGAGATGGGGAAGGAGAGATGGGGAGGAGAGATGGGGGAGGAGAGATGGGGGAGGAGAGATGGGGGAGGAGAGATGGGGGAGGAGAGAGGGGGAGGAGAGATGGGGGAAGGAGAGATGGGGAAGGAGAGATGGGGGAAGGAGAGATGGGGGAAGGAGAGATGGGGAAGGAGAGATGGGGAAGGAGAGATGGGGAAGGAGAGATGGGGAAGGAGAGATGGGGAAGGAGAGATGGGGAAGGAGAGATGGGGAAGGAGAGATGGGGAAGGAGAGATGGGGGAGGAGAGATGGGGGAGGAGAGATGGGGAGGAGAGATGGGGAGGAGAGATGGGGGAGGAGAGATGGGGGAGGAGAGATGGGGGAGGAGAGATGGGGGAGGAGAGATGGGGAGGAGAGATGGGGAGGAGAGATGGGGAGGAGAGATGGGGAGGAGAGATGGGGGAGGAGAGATGGGGGGAGGAGAGATGGGGTGAGGAGAGATGGGGAGGAGAGATGGGGGAGGAGAGATGGGGGAGGAGAGATGGGGAGGAGAGATGGGGAGGAGAGATGGGGGAGGAGAGATGGGGGAGGAGAGATGGGGGAGGAGAGATGGGGGGAGGAGAGATGGGGTGAGGAGAGATGGGGGTGAGGAGAGATGGGGTGAGGAGAGATGGGGTTAAGAGAGATGGGATGAGGAGAGATGGGGTGAGGAGAGATGGGGGAGGAGAGATGGGGGAGGAGAGATGGGGGAGGAGTGATGAGGGAGGAGAGATGGGGAGGTGAGATGGGGTGGAGAGATGGGGGAGGAGAGATGGGGGAGGAGAGATGGGGGAGGAGAGTTGGGGAAGGAGATGGGGAAGGAGAGATGGGGAAGGAGAGTTGGGGAAGGAGAGATGGGGAAGGAGAGATGGGGAGGAGAGATGGGGGAGGAGAGATGGGGGAGGGAGAGAGGGGGAAGGAGAGATGGGGGAAGGAGAGATGGGGGAAGGAGAGATGGGGGAAGGAGAGATGGGGGAAGGAGAGATGGGGAAGGAGAGATGGGGAAGGAGAGATGGGGGAAGGAGAGATGGGGAAGGAGAGATGGGGAAGGAGAGATGGGGAAGGAGAGATGGGGAGGAGATGGGGAGGAGAGATGGGGGAGGAGAGATGGGGGAGGAGAGATGGGGGAGGAGAGATGGGGAGGAGAGATGGGGGAGGAGAGATGGGGAGGAGAGATGGGGGAGGAGAGATGGGGGAGGAGAGATGGGGAGGAGAGATGGGGAGGAGAGATGGGGGAGGAGAGATGGGGGAGGAGAGATGGGGGAGGAGAGATGGGGGAGGAGAGATGGGGGAGGAGAGATGGGGTGAGGAGAGATGGGGTGAGGAGAGAAGGGGGAGGAGAGATGGGGAAGGAGAGATGGGGAAGGAGAGATGGGGGAAGGAGAGATGGGGGGAAGGAGAGATGGGGAGGAGAGATGGGGAGGAGAGATGGGGGAGGAGAGAGGGGGAAGGAGAGATGGGGGAAGGAGAGATGGGGGAAGGAGAGATGGGGAAGGAGAGATGGGGGAAGGAGAGATGGGGAAGGAGAGATGGGGGAAGGAGAGATGGGGGAAGGAGAGATGGAGGAAGGAGAGATGGGGAAGGAGAGATGGGGAAGGAGAGATGGGGAAGGAGAGATGGGAAAGTAGAGATGGGGAGGAGAGATGGTGAAAGGAGATATGGAGGAGGAGAGATGATGGGGAGGGGCGGAAATGTGAGGGGGAAAGGAGGAGAGGTGAGGGGGAGGGGAGGAGAGGAGAGGTGAGGGGTGGAGGGGGAGGAGAGGTGAGGGGTGGAGGGGGAGGAGAGGTGAGGGGTGGAGGGGGAGGAGAGGTGAGGGGTGGAGGTAGAGGAGAGGAGAGGTGAGGGATGGAGGGGGAGGAGTGGTGAGGGGAGGAGAGGTGAGGGGTGGAGGGGGACGAGAGTGAGGGGTGGAGGGAGAGGAGAGTGAGGGGTGGAGGGGGAGGAGAGGTGAGGGGTGGGAGGGGATGCGAGATGGGAGGAGATGAGAGGTGGGAGGGGATGAGAGGTGGGAGGGGGATGAGAGGTGGGAGGGGGAGGAGAGGTGGGAGGGGGAGGAGAGGTGGGAGGGGTAGGGGAGGTGGGAGGGGGATGAGAGGTGGGAGTGGGATGAGAGGTGGGAGGGGGATGAGTGGTGGGAGGGGGATTAGAGGTGGGAGGGGGACGAGAGGTGGGAGGGGGACGAGAGGTGGGAGGGGGACGAGAGGTGGGAGGGGGACGAGAGGTGGGAGGGGGACGAGAGGTGAGAGTGGACGAGAGGTGAGAGGGGACGAGAGGTGAGAGGGGACGAGAGGTGAGAGGGGGAGAGGTGAGAGGGGGAGAGGTGAGAGGGGGAGAGGTGAGAGGGGGAGAGGTGAGAGAGGGAGAGGTGAGAGAGGGAGAGGTGAGAGAGGGAGAGGTGAGAGGGGGAGAGGTGAGAGGGGGAGAGGTGAGAGGGTGAGAGGTGAGAGGGGGAGAGGTGAGAGGGGGAGAGGTGAGAGGGGGAGAGGTGAGAGGGGGAAGAGAGGTGAGAGGGGGAAGAGAGGTGAGAGGGGGAGAGAAGTGAGAGGGGGAGGAGAAGTGAGAGGGGGAGGAGAAGTGAGAGGGGGAGGAGAAGTGAGAGGGGGAGAAGTGAGAGGGGGAGGAGAAGTTAGAGGGGGAGGAGAAGTGAGAGGGGGAGGAGAGGTGAGGGGGATAGGGGGAGGTGAGGGACGGAAGGGAAGGATGCACGAAGACGGGAGGAGGTTTCGGCGTGGGAAGACATGAGGACGACGTAGGAACTCGTCACTGGGAGCTCGACTCTTAACGATTTTTAATTACGATGTGTAATCTTTGCGACACATTTAGGGGCTCGGAGGAAAACATGGCCTTGAAGAAGTCGTCCTCCCCTTGGCTCAACCGATGAAAGCGATTAATTTTTTTAGAGTATCTGGCCAACCTACGCAACTGAATTGACAAAATTAACGATGAACCTTCATAAGTTGTTCCCCGTCGGCGGATCTAACAAACGAAATCACGCGACGATACATGCCATTTATCTCAATACGGAGGTAGCTTAGAAGAAATTCGCCTTGGCTAAACAGTACACCACGATTTTTTAGCGCAAATTAACGCAAAATATCCAGATTTGCAATTTTCCATCACTCGCTATTTTAATGCATATAAACACGACTAAATCGTAATAATCGTTTTCGATGATTAAGTATTTTTAAATTTTTTAATCGGCGCAAGAGATAATGCATAACATCACACTTGCGATAGTTCGACAAAAAAATTCTCAAAGATGAACGTTATTTCAACCTAGTTTTACGGCTGCTATTTCATCGGTTTAGCCCCGATGCCTCCGGCGGGACAATCTTCAGGCTCAGAGATGCACTTAAGAAATATTATTGAAAGCAGAAATTCTTATTATAATGCACTTTTACAAAGCGTAAAACTTCCAAAATACGACGAAAATATACGTCAGAGAAGCATTTTTTTAAATTATGAAATGTAAAACAGAATATGTAACGGATTGGGAGTTAGGTTTATGAATTTATTGAAAAAATTATCCGTTTTCATATTATGAATAACGATAAATTGTTTTTTAACGGTTTTTAAAAAATTTTGACCAATCGTTTCAGTATTCTGTCCCGCTGAGCACGTTTTATGGGTTTGTCCGTCTAAATACGTTTTTAAAAACCGCCATTTACTGTCTAATTTCGCAGCTCTTACGTTACTTGTTATTGAGTTTTTTTTTCAATCGGAGGGATGAGACTCGCTCCGATACAGCAATTTTATCTCGTCTCGGCGCAAAATCAGGCTCGTTTCGGTCGAGGGAACGAAACAAGACTTCGCAACAGCAGAGACTTCCTATAGCAAGGGTTCTCAACCTATTCCACGTGGCGGGCACTAAGGTCGTATTCTGGTATATCAAGGGAGCATAAAAAAATGAGGAAAAAAAGGAAAATGAGCGCTTTCTGACCGGTCGGGAACGTGGGTGTTATCACGAGGGACGGCCTATATTTGTGGTAAAACTACTTACCAAGCCAACGAAGAGAGAGAGAGAGAGAATCCTAGAATCCTAGAATATCAAGCAAGAACCACAATACTACTCGAAAAAATAATGATCATAAACACTAAAATCAAATCAACGTCAATGTTATTAGTAATGGTATTATATACTTTTATAAAAAACTGATAATGTTAAATAAACGATGTTAGGAAACGAGATTAAATCATCGTAGAAGTGCACAATCAAGCTGCCGAAGAGCACATCGGTGTTCGCGAGCACCAGGTTGGGAACTCCTGTCCTATAGGAACGAATCCGAACGGGAGGCGTCCGGATGGCAGCGATGGTACATAAATCGCGGATAGTTGGTCGAGAGAACGTTCTCTTCGCGTAAGCGGGAGGTATTTTCGTGCGAGGGGGGGGTCTAAAGGAGCGCAACGTGGTCCGCAAGCGCACGTGCGCCCTTCGCGCGGCGTGTCAAGGGAAAGAGGGGGAGAAGAGAGGCCCGCCCATGGCTCTCTCGAAGCCGCCAAAACGCGCCATAATCGAATTTGTCCCGTCCCTCGCGGCACCGAAGGGGCGCGTAAAGAGCGACGATCGGTCAGGGCGGCGCCGATCGAGTCTACCCGAGGCACGCGCGCCTGCTCGCCAGAAGAGAAGAGAGAGGATGTTTTGAAAGCGCCGATGCTCGCCAATGGCACGAACTACTGCCATAGCCCTCGCGTCGTCCGATGCGTGACGCATAATTCCTGTTAAGAGGAGCATTTTCGGGACGACGGATGAACGTAAACGCGCGAACCGAAGGTTCTAATAACGACTTCCGGTGTATTTTTTCGACCTCTTTGAGAAGAGAAACGCGATCGCGAGTTACGAAAGGACTGGCCTCGACGTAAAACTCGGGATTCTGATCCGGGCATGGACGCGGCATAATTGAACGAGCATGATGCGATGGGATGCCTCGAAACGCATTCCACTCTCCGTTTTTAAGGACGGATTTTTTCGTTCGAATTTGCATTTGCATCATTTAAAGTGATTCGATTTGCGCTGCGCGAATTACTGGGAGTGATAGTCTTTCGTGGAGTAATAACGTCATGAAATAACCAATAAAAAGCGCTGGTGAAAATAATATGCGTGCCGCTTAATCGCTTAATTGACTAAATTAGTTATTAACGCGATGACATCAAGAGAAAGACTGGAGACGAAACTCCGATCATCCAAAGCAGAGGTGGACAGCCTTTTCTGCATGGTGGGCCGCATTATTGGCAGTGAACCCTTCGGTGGGCCGCATTGGTGTTAGTGAATCCTTCGATGGGCTGCATTGCAAATTGCTAATGCTTCCGCGGACAGGATTAAAGTTAAATCAGAAGTTATAGAGAGATTCTTAGGCGATATATTTGTGAAAATCAAGTTAAAGTTATGTATTTATGGCTATAAAAGTTCAATATTAAAAATCATGATTAATTCAATTTTAGAAATGCTTGGAGAAAAATCAAAAACAACGTTAAAAAGAACTGATTTGAGTTGAAAAATATTTACTTATGAGTCCCAATTTAATTCTAGATATATTAACAGATTTTGCTAGAGAAAAAATAATATTTGGTTGGTAAATCAAAATAAAAATGAAAAAGTTTTGAAAACTATGAAACACTGGCGGTGAGCCGCAAGTTGGGCACCCTTGATTTAGAGCAATTGATGAGGAGAATAAAAGCAATTTCGATTAAACACAAGATCACGAGTAAATTCGAGCAACCCGTATGGAAACTTCATTACGGCTCTGGCGGATCGGCTCCTTATAATTCGGACGAACGTAACTGACGGTCTGGACAAAACGATAATCAAATAAATCAATAAATATCATCATCGAAGAGTCCAGTGAAAATAGGCAAATTAATCACTAATTGCAAAGCCAGAGCTTTAAAGGATTAATTAAATTTTGTTTTTATTACTTTCATTGGATATAACTAGGAGGATGAACGAGCATTATGAGCGGAGAGGGAATTGAAACGGACGTAAAACTTCGACCTGAAGAGTAATGAGAGAGGGAAAAGGAATTAAAAGTGACGTGGACGGCTCCTGGACTACGACGGCGCCATTTAGTTAGGCAAGGGACAGTTTGAGAGGGAGGAAAGAGGGCGAGAGAGGTCTGCGACAGAGGTCGAGAACGACAAGACGAGAGAGAGAGAGAGGACAAAGGACTAGAGCAGCGAAATGTCTGAGGTCAATACCCCGCAAAAAATAAAAAAAATCGAATATTATTGTTTCCCTTTGCTTACATCGAAAATTCTATTATGAACATATATCGTGTTTCATTCAATTCTAATGATGACCTGGGAATTGTAATTGACCATGAATGACCTTTTGGCCATAATGAGTTAAGCGAAACATTTCAGTTGCACAATGTCCATCATCAGTGGCAATCCCCGACTGCTGTTTCTAATAAACTGAACCAAAGAACCGTGGCTTTTGCTTTGACTTTCATTCGAATAGTCATTATAGATTCGAATCCAATTACGCATAATTACTTAGAATGTTCTGAATTGTAATTTTATTTTAAATTATCCGCACCGACACACACGACTTCCACACACACCACCATAAGCATTAAAAATAAGTTTTCCGAACAAACCTAGTGTTTTCCACGTAAATAAGGCTTTGTTGTCAATAAACGCAACCAGAATTTTCGCCTACTATGAACATAGGATTAATCAGTGCTTATTTTGTAGAAAACAACAACTTTGATATTTTGTTGATGAATTCTTTAAAAATTTACGTTTGTAAATAAATATGTTAGTTTTAAAAAATTCCCATATTTTTCTGTATGTACTTACTAACACAAAAACTCGGACATTTTCTTCTTTGAAAAAAAGGTATCGGAAGGCCGTTTTCGAGCGTTCGTCACAAATTAAGTCCTGGGATTAATACTTTTCTTCAGGATCATCTGCACGCCTTACAATTACAGCTTCAAGTAAATGAGGTAAACCAGTACCATCTGGTAGTGTGTAAGCATTCTGGGATTATAGTTTCCTTGGAAAATTTGTTAATTCATCGAACCAAGTACATAACGAAATCTTTATAGGAACGAGTTCACTTCCGGCATCAAGGGTATTTAATCTCTGAAAGATAAACCGCTAAAGTTTCACTCGACCACTAACTCGAAGAAAGCGTGAAGCATCATCAAAAGCTTTTTTGATTTATAGTCGAACATATCCAATTTGTCGCAATTCAAAGTAAGTAGAGAAAATGAAAGAAAAAAGAGAAGAAATACGACGCGAGACAACATTGACGTGTCCGCGGATAACTGGGCGGGCATGAGTGAAAGACAACACAGACAAAACAATGGGACACTGTCATTCAAACTCCATATATACATTCACTCTTTCCGTGCAAACGGTACAAGGGTATATCCCATTCATCCCGATATCGAGAAGAGGCTTTGATTTTAAAGCGAGATTTATAACAAATATCTTTTCTCGTATAATGCGGTCAACCGCGCCGACAATACTCGATATACCGTGGTTATTAATGAAAATGGAGAGCATCGAATGCGCAGTTTTTCTCTAAGATACCCTCCGTTCTGGAAAAAAATTACGAACTCGATGATCAGAGAAAAAAAAATACTTTTTCTTAAAAGACAGAAAGGAAGTCAAATTAATATCGATTGCGGCGATTTTGCAGCTTAAATGTGGGCGTGGTTTGATCAAATGTTGCTATAACAGTTGCCTACTTCATTTATTTGATAAAACCTATGGTTTCTAATAATATTCGCTATTATTTTCATTATTTTTCATAGATAAATAAGTCTGCTGCATTTAATAAACATAGATTCACGATAACAAACTTGCTAATTTAAAAATCTGATGTGTCCACCACATGACTTTCTCCATACCAGTAATATTTCTAAAAATTCCAAATAGGTTAAATGGTAAAGAATATTTTAAGGAACTGCGAGAAAAATTTAGACTTTACAAAGAACAGAAATAGACTCATACAGTAGAAAAAAATAGTTTCTAAAATATCTCTTAACCCTGCAGGGCTCGCATTGCGCCTACCAGGCTCATGGTTTCCTACTACCTTGCCACCTCTGTTTTGGAATGTTGGCAATGCTTTTTTGATAATGAAATGTTGAAAATTATTGTAGATAACACTAAAATTCAAATTCGTTCTCTCCGAGATCGTTCCAGTAGAGAGAGAGAGAGAAAGAGATGCAAAAGAAACAGATATCACTGAAGTGAAGGCATTATTTGGCCATATTTAGCTGGCGTCTGGAAAATAGATCGTCTCAATTCTATAGATGTTTGAGCTTCAGATATGACTGGCATTGAAATGTTTCCAACAGTAATGTCGAGGAAATGTTTCCATTTTTTGGTTCAATGCTTGCGATTTGATAATAAGGAAAGTCGGGAAGATCGGAAAAAACTGACAGACTGGCACCGATTCGGGAATTATTCGATAAACTTGTCAACAATTGCGAAAAATACATATACCGTCTGCGAATACGCCACTATTGATGACAAGCTTGAGGGTTTCAGACAGAGCTGCAAACCACCTAAAATTTTGGACCGGTTCGGTTCAAAAGTCGATTTCGACCAGTGGTTCGGTTTGCGGTTCGGTTCAGTCAAGTATATCGTCTGAAATAATTCGTATAGTTTCTTAGTTCATTAATAATGGTAATAACATCACATTATAATAAAATATTACTATAAAATCTTATTTTAAATAAACGTAAATTATATTAATAATATATTTGACAAGTAATAAAATCAAATGTTAATCATTTCAGCTTGGAGTGATGAGACCTCGATATCAAAATATATATCGAACTAAGGTAGGAAAAAATACCAGTTTTTATAAAATTATTTCACAGATTCTATTACATCAGTGTATTCAACTTAAATTTATAATTGTTAACATTCTAAGAAATATTTGAGTAATTAATAATCTAAAGGTCTTAGCAATATTTTTCTTATTTTATTTTTGAACATTTCGTGGTCGCTCTCCATTCTTCGATTCATGAGCAAACCACTTCTTTCTTCAACATTGTATTCCTACAATTGAAATAAAAAGTTCAAGCTTTTTGAAAATATATAATTTCTGAAATTCCTATGTGGTTTAATTCGATTATAAAACGAATTATAGACTTAAACTGCCTTATCCGAAGATATCTTATGACCTTTGTCTTCAGAAAAATCAATAAAGCACTTCCTATTTTTGCTATAAGATTAGAGGGGTAAATAAGGGTTTCTGAGGTATATTATTGATTTTAACTCATTAAATAAGGAATGGGATTTTATTTAATTGAATTTAAAAATGAAATACGTATAACTGCAAGTCTTTTCAATACAGGCGAGTAAAAATTAAGTAACAAGAAAAAATTCATCAACCATTATAATAGTTGGCTATTTTTTATGACGTTATGAGATATTCTGATTGAAAAAGGAGCAGAAATTACCAAAACATTAACTCTGAATATGACTTTCTTCTCGTATTCAGTACTCATAAACGTATACAACAGCACGCGTAATTTGGAAAGAAAAAGCGAAAAAACTCTTTCCCTACCCCTGAGATGGGCTACTAATCCGATGCAGTGCTTTTCACGTCTTCTTAGTAGCCATTCTAGAAGCCTAGCCGTGAACAATGAGAGCAGAAAAGAAAGAGAAAGGAGTAAAAGTTTCCTACTCACTTGATTTCCCCAGGAAAATTTCCCAAATTTTCGTTGACCCGTAGTCGGTGTTAGAACCAAAAACCGAAGCACTTTTCCAAAAAATGTTGGTTCGGTTCGCAGTTCAGAAAAATGGGTGAGGTTCGGTTTACAGCTCTGGTTTCAGATGACGCTGTGCTTTCCGGCAATATATCCCTAGTAAGCCCAATAAATACGTCATACAATTTTTGCAATTGCAGATGCTAGAATGTATTATGCACTAAATTTAGAGATATGTGCTGGAAAACAGCCAGATGGTCCATATTCTCTGAGTAATAGTCCTTCTGATGTTGTAAAGAGATTATGTTCTCCCTTATATGGTACTGGTAGAAATATCATCCAGAAAAATAAGAGAGAGATACTACCCAGATTTGTTCAGGTAAAATCGTCCTGAAAAATCGAGTGACTTTGCTTTCCATAGAGACTTCACTTGAGTGTCATACATTCCCAAAAAAAACAAGAATGGTTTTCTCATCTCGACTGTACACCATAATAAAAACATTGATGAAAGCACAGGCGGAGAAAAAAAAAGAAATAGTAACATTTTATAATTGTACAGTGTCAGGTGTCGATTTATTAGACCAGTTATGCGCAACTTATGATGTTTCAGAAATACCAGACGTTGGCCTATGGTAGTCCTTTTTAGTGTGTTGAAAATTGCTGGCATAAATTCCCAAATTGTTTATATTGGAAACAGAAACCCTCAATTACAAGGGAGACGGTTTTATCTGATTGTGAGACAGCTGTCAGTTCAACTGAAGGAGGATCGCTTGAAGAGAAGAGAAGATATCAAACACTACCTAAACATGCAGTGGAAAAAATCAGCCGGCTTGGACCAGAGGAAAAAGAAGAACGGCTTAAAGAACCAAAGAACAGAGAATATAGTAAGTGCAGTGCATCAAGCAAGAGGTGTGAAATGTGTGGTACAAAAAAGAACAGGTTCACAAGACAATTGTGAAAAATATGGAAAAAGAGTTACTTAGAACATGTATGCAAAGGATGTTTTGAAAAATCTAGTTAGGGGGCATATTTCTTTACCGAATGATTTTCAGATGTTTTATAACAAAATACTCTGTCTATTGTTCCAAAACTTATAATGAACACTATAGTTCCTGTCTATTGTTCCAAATCACTTATAGTGAAAATTATGAAATTGTTCTTTACTTACATTCTAATTTATTTACTGTACTTCAATAAATATAATCTATTCTCAAATTTTGTATACTTATTTATGTTTACAACCACCAGTTTCATTCAATAAACATTCTTACTAATATTACAAGCCACATGAACAGAAATTTTACTGATATAAGAGAATTTTCGTGGAAAAACAAAAACAGCCTGACAGGCTCAGCGCGAGTCGACTTGTTTCTCTAAGGGGCGCGAGCACTGCAATGCATTACATGGGGAAATGTTTCAAACAAAGGTTGTAGAAAATTAAATTTCCTACAACATTTATTCCAATATTATTTACATTAATCAAATATTAAAGCAAGTATTTCAAAAAACGGATGTGACAAGAGTAAACACCCACTTCCGGTTGACCGATCGTTACCAAAAACTAATCAGTTCTTGTGACTGTCATAAAAATGTTTAATATAAAACCTGATTAATAGTTCTTGAGTTAGAGCACCCACAAAAAAACTTTCACATACACATACAAACACACAGACATGATCGAGAAAATGGTCAAAAGGTGTTTAGGGGACCTCTAAACGTGTATTTCCGTTGAAATCTCGAAATCGATTTTTTCATGAAAACAACACTTTCCCCTATACTACGTATAGAGAAAACAAAAAGGGAAATGGATTTTTACGTATTAATTAAAAAAATCTACAACTAAATTATTACGAGGATAGACACCATTGCAAAGCTTTCAATGCGATGATAATAAAATTGGGCATTACAAACACGTTTTAACATTAGTTATAGAGTAAAGTATTCGATTATTCTAATATTTCGTTATTATCAATGATTCTCAAGAGGCCAAACAGTTAAAAAGAGACACGGGAAGAAAAACCTAAAGCAGTCGATAAAAACAAATTACAAGATAAAGCGTTATCATATGAACAAACGCAGTAAATGTGACAGTTGCAGAAGAAAGAAGTTTCCATTGGAAAAACTCGGCATTTATTACCATCGATATGAATGCAGCATGATTCTTTGCTTTTACGGGCATCGCCGGAGAGATTAGATTTGGTCACAGACAGGGGGATTGGACACGAAAATACACTCTCTCCCTCTTGTGAACTAGCCACGTTATCTCCCCTTCAAAACGCCCCTCCCCCCAATTCCCTCTCCCTCCCAGGATCACTTCCCTCCACTTGTAAGCCTTCCACTCCTCCAATCACCCCGCACCCATTTTTACCTCTGCTCACTATACTCAGCTTTTTCATGGGAACATAATTAAAAACCTCGAGACTCATAAAACTAATTTCCTCGAGATATTTGAACAACGCGATTAATAGCTTACATTATATTATATTATTATCGGATAAAAACGACTTATCTGCTGAGGCGGACGTAAATATTACGCCGAGAAAGTTCGACAACAAACCACACCCGATTATAAATATTTATTGGCTCGCTTCACCGTGTTTATCCTAAAGACGAGTCAAATAATAACATAAACAACCACATAAAACCTTAATAGAATTATTCGTTCGATGACATCAGAGCATAAAGAGGAGCCTTTTTCTCTCTCTCACCGCGTTCTTCGGAGGCCATAAACAACGAACAACTGATTTTCACTAAGCGTAGGTGGTTCGTCGTCAGCCGCACGATAATGGGAGCCGATTGTGTGACACTTTCCGCATTATCCGCAAAGGGTGAAATAGACAAAACAAATCAATTCGAGGGTATTTTACTGAACTCCCTGAACTGATGCCCCCACCGTATTGAAATTATTTCAAACAGTCGCGCGCCTTTTTATCAAAGAAACATTATCGACCGTGGGGTGGAGTTCGGAGCACGAGACAACCTTGGCACGAACGCGGGAAATCAAAACGCAGGCCAACAAAGGATCGGAAGACGAAAAGGAAGGCAGTGACGGGCTGTGGCGTGGTCATCGCATTCCCCTCGTTAGTCGGAGCAGCAAATAAGGCTCTCGGCGGAGCAGAGGAAGAACGAGGGCAATCGAAGAAAATAATAAAGCGCATCAATTGGGAGGAGACGAAAGCTCCATTCTACCCAGCGAGAAAAAAGGAGAATCTACGATAGGAAGATGTCCCAGATTTCGATAAATGAAGCCGGGGATAGGAATGAGATGTGGCAGAAAAGAACAAAGGAATAGAGAGGAAACCTGAGAGGATACTCTGAGGGGGAGAGGGGGAAAGAGTTGGGAAGTGGAGAGGTCGGGAAACGCGCAGGGAGAGAAGCCGGAGGAGGGAGAGAAGCCGGAGGAGGGAGAGAAGCCGGAGGAGGGAGAGAAGCCGGAGGAGGGAGACAAGCCGGAGGAGGGAGACAAGCCGGAGGAGGGAGACAAGCCGGAGGAGTGCCGAGACAGAAGAATGGGAGAGGGCGATGGAATGACACTCACTCTAGGAGTCTCAAACACGCGTCCCGCATGCGGCTCGCCGGTTAAAAATGCGACCTTAGAATTACTTTGATTCTAATATATCTAAGTCTGTGAAAGCCATCGTGGGCGAGACGATCGCGGAGGGACATCGGAATACACAACACTAAATATTTTTAGTATTCGTCAAGTATTGAAAGTTTTGCACTAAAATGCATACCATTCTTGTAGTGGGTCTAATTGTTAGTTTCAACAAAGTATTCAGGATCCTTATCGTTTCAAGCGGTACGCCACGTAATTCGAACTCATCTTTGGCCCATATGCATATGCCCATATAGTCCTGCATGGAACGTAGACGCAGGCGTCTCGACAAAGGGTTAAATTGCGAGATAACGGAGCGACGCTGCAATAAGAGGCGAACGTTGCGGAGAAAAGCGAGTTGGAGGTCGGAAGAGGACAACATGATGCAGCGAGGAGAAAATACACGCATACAAAATATGACTGCCACTCTCTGTGGACGAAAAATGAATAAAATGAAGATTGTACGGGGCACATTAAAGAGTGTACCGTAATGCATCCCATATAACAAATTTTGCTTGTAGGTCTTTAGGACAGGTCTAAGGATCAGACGAGAGAGCAAAACCAACGGAAAAATGAAGAGAATCCGGAGGCGGCAGATGGACGAGTGGAAGTGGGATTTGCCACTCTATCTCTCACTTTTAACATAAGGATCTAGAAAACAAAATTTTGTCCATTACAACTCGCACCTTATGTAAAAACGAATAAAATCAAAAGGGAATTTTCTCATCTCGCGCGATAGCTGCAATAAATAACAGTGAAAAAGAATCCAGGGTATAGAAAGTTTAATTGAAAAAAGAAATAATTACTATTTACCGCAACAAAATATGAAAATGCCAATCTTTCCTCTTGAAATACCTACATAAATAGATAACAGATAATACTGTAATTATGACCATAATTTTACGGTAAACACTTTTATACGCGATAAATATCGAAAGTGATAAATGAGATGGACAGTTTTTCAATAGCTGCATTCCTTCACTAACAATAAGCCTGAAATCGAAATTCACACCAAGAATTTCTAAACAGTAGATTTAAAAGGGAAAGAGGAAGAAAGAAAGTGATCAAGAAAGCGTACGCTTCAATTAATCGAGTTTTTAAAAAATGAAATTCTTCCAAGTATGACTTAAGGCACGCAATATAACTAGAGATAGCGTCAGATATGGCGTCACAGCATCTTCGCTTCTCCTCCTCCTCCGAGGGGAGAGAAAGACGAACGGATAGAAGCGCGAATAACACGAGGAGAGGTAGATAATGAAGAGCCCAACGGCACGAAATGACGATCCGACATCTTTCGTGAGAGAGAGAGAGAGAGAGAAAAAGAGATAAGACTGCCACGAAGTCACGATGACGGAGGATATCGCGGGGGAGGGTGAGGAGAGGGTGATGATTACGAGGGATATGGTGTGGAGGGGGAGGGAAATGGCGTGGAATGAAAGGGATATGACGCGGAGGGGGAGGGATGCGGGGGAGGGATGCGGGGGAGGGATGCGGGGGAGGGATGCGGGGAGGGATGCGGGGGAGGGATGCGGGGGAGGGATGCGGGGGAGGGATGCGGGGGAGGGATGCGGGGGAGGGATGCGGGGGAGGGATGCGGGGGAGGGATATGAGGGAGGGATATGAGGGAGGGATATGAGGGAGGGATATGAGGGGGGATATCGAGGGAGGGATATGGGAGGGATATCGGGGGAGGGATATCGGGAGGATATGGGGGAGGGGAGGGATATCGGGAGGATATGGGGGAGGGGAGGGATGAGGGGGAGGGATATGTGGGAGGGGAAGGGCTATGGGGGAGGGGGAGGGATATGGGGAGGGGGAGGGATAATAATAATAATAATCCGTCTTTATTGAGGGCGATATTTAGACAATAATGTCCATTCTTACATCATCATCATCATGCTTCTGTCCGAAGACAGGTTTTAACTGAATCGCTGCCTCCATTTCTCTCTCTCCCTAGAAGCCTCTTTTATACCTCTATAAGTAGTATATCCCTGCTTTATATTATCTAATATTCCTATTCTTTTTCTCCCTCTTCCTCTTTTTCCACTAATTTTTCCTTCTAAGATCGTCCTTTGTAAACACTGTCTTCTCAATATGTGCCCTATCCAATTTGCTTTTCTTTTCCTGATTGTTTTTATTAGCATCCTATCTTCTCCCACCATTTCTAATACTTCTTCGTTTCTCTTCCTCTCCGTCCATTTCACTTTCATCATTCTTCTCCATACCCACATCTCAAAACTTTCTAAATATTTTTCCTCCTTTCTCCTTATCGTCCACGTCTCTGCACCATAAAGAGCTATGCTCCATATGTAGCATTTTGCTAATTTCTTCCTTGTTTCTAGATTTATTTTCTTGCTTGTGAGAAGCTCCTTCTTCTCGTTAAATGCTGCTTTTGCCATTGCAATCCTACTTCTGATGTCCTGTGTACTACTGTGTATTCTTACATATAACCCTTATATTACAAGAACAAACATCCATGTCCTAGGCGGGATTCGAACCCGCGACCTTAGTATCCGTTGGCAGAAACTCGAACCACCCGTCTACCAAGGCCGATGGATATGGGGGGAGGGATAGGGATGTAGTAATGAGTGGGGGGATACGGCAGGGAGGGGCGGAGGGAGTGTAAGGGTCGAAAGGTCAACGGGCTGAGGATTGAAGAGGGGCAAAAAAGGCGATAAGCCGGGTGGTTTAGTTTTTGGCGATTTATAATCTCACATCCCCTGGCGAAAAAAAAACGAACACTAAGCACCGATGGAGTAATAGCGAAGAAGATATGAATGCGGAAGGCTTGAGCTGATACAATCGATCGATACCTAAACATGTACTTTTTTAATAAAGATAGATATGTATAGGTAAGCCAGGGCACGCTTCATCTACTAATTAACGGACAAAGACGAAAACATTTTCATGGGCAGAGTTCTAACAGCTCTAACACCGAGTATGGAGAATAACAAGTTTTAGGCACGTTTCTATTTGAAAGAATAAACAAGGAGGGTGTACACGGGTTTCCCGTGGTATAGAAGTGCTTTTCGTCAAATTCGCCCTAGTATAATCGTATACTAATGTATTTGCTTTGAAATGAGAAAATTATTTCTTCTTGTATTGTTGTAACTCTGCATTTTAGATCCATTCTAAACATATTCATTTCGTTTTGCGATTCTATACACGCCCTACAAACGAAATTTCTTTTAAATCTGTTCAGGCAATAACTTCCAAATTCATAATTACCGAAAAATTCTAACCTTGATATTGTGGTAGCCCTGTTTAGTCGACACGGTTGAAATATAATATTTTGGTTATTTATTTATATGCAGATTATACACATTTGGTTAAAATCCATATGGTCAGTTCTCTATAAATACGTGTAAAATAAAAATCATTTAACTTTTTACTGTGGTAGCCCTGCTCTTTAGCTCCGCTTTAAACATCTTGATTTCATTATCATATGTTGTACGAATCTTATATGCAAAATTTAGTTGAAATCCGTCCAGCCAATTCCCTCCAAATCCATTATTACTGAAATAGTTTAATTTGAAATTGTGGCACCAATTTTTGGCTGATCCGGACCAAATACGCTATTGTGGTTTAGTATGTATGACATTATAAATACTAAATTTCGTTAAAATTGACTATGAGAATTCAACACAAATACGTGTAAAAGGAATTTTTTTATTACTTTGATTGTGGCAGTCCTGATTTCTATATCTACACAAAACATATTGATTTTGTTTTTACTTTTTCCATATACGTAGAATAGGGGTAAGTATTGTATTCATGAAAAAAATCGACTTCGAGATATCAACGGAAATACACGTTTTGAGGTCCCCTGAACACGTTTTGACCATTTTCTTGATGGTGTGTGTGTGTGTGTGTGTGATAGCTTTTTGTGGGTGCTCTTACTTAAAAACTATTAATCAGGTCAACGCGAAATTTTATATTTAACATTTTTACAAAAGTCACAAGAACTGATTGGTTTTGGTAAAAATCGGTCAATCGGAAGTTGTCACTTATCCCTTATTTTGAAATATTTGCTTAAATATTCGATAAATGTAAAAAGGTATTGGAATAAAAGTTTTAGGAAATTTCATTTTCTACAGTCATTGTTTGAAACATTTTCCCATATAATGCATTGTTTAAGAGATATCTTATATTTTTAGCTGCTGCCACCACCACCCCACCTACCGACGACTATTGTTAGCAATTGACGCTTAGTTACGTCTTAGTAGGCCTCCTTTTTATTTTATTAATTGTTGGAGCTTTGTGGCTATATCCAATATCAGAACGCTATGGTTTCAGCTTGTTTGTTGTTTGTAGTCTAAAATTTTATCGCATTTCTTAAAATATTTATTATTTTGTAACCTATTTGGAATTTTTAGAAATATTACAGATATGGAGAGAGTCATGTGGTGGCCACAACAGATTTTTCTATGTTGCACACCTCTTTCATGCAAAATTTCCCTGAAATCGGTTCGGTCCATTCCTTCCAAATTCACAATTACCGAAAAGTTAAACTTTGCAATTGTGGCACCCCTGCTAAGTTGTTCCGGTTCAAATGTGTCATTTTGGTCCTGTATTTATGTAAATATTCTATGCACCAAATTTGCTTGAAATCGGTTCAGCCTATTCTTCCCTGATATATGCGTACGGACGGACGGACATCGCGAAGATAATAGTGCTTTTCAGCAATGACGAAAAGCACTAAAAACGACCGTTCGTATTTTTTAACCCGTTTGTCTGTAGGCAATTAAGAAATTTCGATGAATTTGGTCTTTAGAATTTAGATCAAAGAAGGAAACGAAAAGCACATACTCGGGTCATATGAACCAATCAAGACTTTCGCTTGTTAAGTGAGAAATCTCTAACTCTTAAACGTTTGCAAACCCGGCTCCTTTTGATCCTTTTTCATCTTTTAGTGCTTGTGCGATTGAGTGAGTGACTGTGTGAGTGATTTCAGGTCCCTGGCGCGGAGAAACAACCTCTAAACCTGTAAGTTTGTGTTATTCATTTTCTTTGACTTTTCACCACTTTCTTTCCCCCCCCTTTTTTCTTGTCTCTAATTTTTTAACTTGGTGGTTAAGGAGTTAGATTTCTCATTTAACATCAATTTCGCCGCAGTCTCCACCTTGACCTACCTAAGACTTTCGCTTGAATGAAAATAAATTAAAACGAAGTTTAAATTTCCGAATCTACTTTATTCCACACTTCCAGTGGCGCTTCTCCTACTTGTCCGTAAGGAAAGTCGAGTGAGGAATATTACGTGTTTTATCGAAATAATAAAATGCCAGGGCATAAAATCGAACAGCGATTATCGTGTCCTCGTATTTTCGAGTGCCACTAGCGATAAAGCTCACTTCGAGACGATCTCCAGCGCTCGTATCTGCTCGTCTTCCGCAATCGCTTTGTGTCAGTCCGAGCGATTCAAACATTTCTTTTTTTTAACAGATAAAGTGATTTACAGCCTGCGTCATCGACAACGAGTTTAACCCCTCAAGCCCGGAGGAGATTTATTAAATCCCACCAGTACGGCCGGATGAGGTTTTTAAATTTTCACGATTGCGTTGCAAAAACGTTCGAAAATATTAAAATAATCATAGCTTGGGAAGTTTTCTCTTGATTTTTCTGAATTTTTTTTATGGATTTATGAAAAACATGAAATTTGTAAATATCTATTTTGCGTATAATATTTTATATACAAAGATTGTTGGAGTAGAAGAGAATGTACACCAATCGCTAATTTTCCGGCGTGCATTCGCGCTTTATATATAACATTTAGCACCGGAAAATCTATAGAAGATATTGATGTGCAATCTTAATAAAAAATAGCTTAAATTAGTAACTATTTCATTCTGCAAGTCTACCCATCTACACCAATTAGGTGAAAAGTATTAAGCATCTCACCTTTTTCATGTATTGACTGGAAATTTTTAAGTAAATGTAGAATTATTGATTTATTAAAAGATGATTTATTTATAATATAAACGTTTTAGTTATACAGTCATCATTCTTAGTCATTACAGAAGTCACATAGAAGAAATGGTTGCATTTCGTTCATTGGAAAGGGAGATATGACGTTGCATAAAACACGGAAAACTTTAGCTTATAGGTCCTTCCCAAATATTTTCAGAAAATTTACGCATGCGTAATTGGATTCATCAAGAAATGCCTTATAGCTTAGTAAACACTTCTAGTAATCTATTGCGTAAATATATGGAAGAGCTTTTCGAGATTTTTGCTGGCTAGTCCTATTCTTGCCTACTCGCTTCATCGCTGCTTTGTCCCTGCTAACACAACAGCGAAGCACTTATTTGAAGAGGAAAACAGACCTCGTCTTCTTTCAAATGTCAAAGAAAATGAACCCAATTTGGTGGGTTCCCTTTCCTTAGGTATTTATGGGTCAACTTTAGAAACCGAAAAACCGTATGTCCGTGGTAAAAACTAAAATTCTATCACAAAACTAAACGTATATTATATGTAAACAAAGACTTACAAATAGATATACTCAATTCCCCGCAATTTTCGTCGAGATTAAAATAAAATTCTAAAGGTCTTGAAAATTATATGACAGATATTATCTTTCTCACAAAATGCCTCGCTTTGAGGCTTGGCACTAAATTATCGGTAGAGTGTCGGCCTTGGATTTTGAAATAAGCTGTTTTGACGTTGACGCTCTCCTATGAAGCGATGAACGAAGGATCGCGCGGTAATGCAAGGGAATGTTTACAGAAATGTTTTTACTCAACCTAATTCCATTCTTCATCAATTGCATTGTAGACATTTGTAATAAGCTGTGCATAGACAGACATAAGATGTTTTCCTTTCTTTCTTTACATACCAACGAAGACCTTTGTCGCATGATATAAGCCAAATATCTCCACCAGGAAAAAAGAGGAGAAAAAACGTGCTCTCCTTTGAAATGATGCACAGTTCCTACATTGCATTTCAAACACCAAGGAAAGGTTCCTTGCTGCATTGAAAAGCGACTTTTATACGTATAAACACCATCATATCATAGCAGAATTGAAAATTCTATCGCAAAATTCAACGTTGATTATATATTTTTTAAAAGAGAAAAAAAATACAGGACAAACATAGATAGGAAGTACAAAGCTTACTCTTTCAAAATATATATAGGTTATTTAGATTTAAAGAAGTCTCTAGCGTCAAAAGTTAAAATAAATTAGGGCTGCCGCAGGACGTAATAGTACGCCTGACGGCGTTGAGGGGTTAAATCGGAGATCAAAAGTATACGAGCATTGAACGAGGTATTCGGGTTGACTGGGAGAAAAGAGAGGGGGGAAGAGGAGGGGGGAAGAGGAGGGGGGAATAGGAGGGGGGGAGAGGAGGGGGAAAAGGAGGAGGGGGGAAAGGAGGAGGGGGGAAAGGAGGAGGGGGGAAAGGAGGAGGGGGAAAGGAGGAGGGGGGAAAGGAGGAGGGGGGAAAGGAGGAGGGGGGAAAGGAGGAGGGGGAAAGGAGGAGGGGGGAAAGGAGGAGGGGGGAAAGAGGAGGGGGAAAGAGGAGGGGAAAGAGGAGGGGGAAAGAGGAGGGGGGAAAGAGGAGGGGTGGGAAAGAGGAGGGGTGGGAAAGAGGAGGGGTGGGAAAGAGGAGGGGTGGGAAGAGGGGGAGAGTGAGGAAGGATGGAAGAACCATACGGGACCACATGGACAAATGTAACCGAGAGGCTCGCGGCATGCGTGCTATGTCCGCCATTTCTTATCTCGAGTACCTCCGAGTCGATACGAGCGACAGAATAAGTATTCGCCCCGTCTCAACTGCCTCTGGATTACACGGGCAAGGTCCGACAAAGCCCCGCGGCACTTCCGCATAAGCAAAAGTAACGTGGGAAATGTATATATCACTCCGACGCGACGGTACCTCGCGCGTCACGAGTCACTTGCGCTCTCGGCACCTGATGAGAATACAACCGATTCGAAGAGTTCCTTCGACGATATCTTCAGCTGTAATCGTTTCGCGGTCCTTTCTGAGTGATTGGGTCGAGTTGCTTAGTCCACACACTAACGAGCGAAGTCTTTTTTTTTTGAAAGATAAGAAATTATCAGCACTAAATTCCGATGATATATTATCATAACAAACGGGAATCGCCTGAGCTTTATCTGATGCGTATGTCGCGTACTGACGCAAAAATGATAACATTAAGTATTTCGAAAACCGGCGAGGTAGCCCCTTTGGCCGGTAAAAGGATCACCTATCCACTGTCGTATGAAGGTTAAACGTGCAAAATATAATAAGAAATGACAACACTGTAATTTTCCTGTCATTTCTTATTTTGGAATTGTTCCACAAAGTTACTCTAGGGACAGTTGAGGCGCAAAATATATTTCAGCGGTAGACAATGCAGCGTCACACACAAGAGGAAGGGACGGGAAATTATATCGGAGAAGCTCGCAAGCAGGCGCCACGAAAATCGCATTTAGTTTGCCTTTCCATCGCCAAATACGCACGATCCTGATATTAAGCGGAAATCAGTCGAGCTTACAGGTCTCCGAGGGTGAGCGAACAAAACAACCGCGGATGATTTCTTCGCCGTTTCGTAAGAGGCACGGGACCGAATATTTCACGCTTATTAATTACTATTCGAGATGATGTCATAAGATTAAAAAAACAACTTTTAAATAAAAAGCTTATTTCATAAAATCATAAACTGAAATATAGGGGGGGGGGGGGACCTTTCGACCAATGAACGCTGACCCGTCCATCGAAGTTCCACCGAATAAAACTCTCTCGAATGTCTTAGCCCGTTAAAAGGAATAGCGTCCCACAGCGGAAATGGGGACACGCGAACCTTTCCTATCACCTTTCACCGACATCTCCTCGGGGAGTAGCGAATTAACGAAAAATCGAAGGAAGATTTAAACGCTTCGACGTAAATAGCCCGAGTTTTTCGCGTATTTCAGAACAAATTTTACTTCGGGTGCTAGTGAGCACCCAAAACAAAATTCCCGCACTTCTGATGAGAGACTTTGCTGCGACGTCGAATTTGTGTATTTGCTCTTCGCAACGACCTCTCCTTCTCCATCTCGATTCGAGACGCCGCGTACGTGTCCCTCAGAGCTGGTTATTTTCCATGCCTACGTTATAAACGCATAAAGATACCGATAAGTAGAGGAAAATTTTTAGCCTCCGAGTCACTCTTTCTAAATCTCGATGGGAAGGCGGGCCAATCTCCTCGCGTCTTCTTTTTTGCCCCATAGCGAACTCTCTGGAGATTCAGTAATGGCCCGAAAAATAAAGGGCAAACCCCTAAAAAAGGCACATTCCGACGACGGAATTAGTCGTCTGGCCGCCCGAAGGAGAATGAGGCGCCGTTAATACTCGCGATAAGGACCTAAGTGACACGTCAAATAAATGTAGCCGAGATAAGTGTGTGTGGGAAGGAGGAGGGAGTTGGATGGAGTGGGAAGAATGAGAGGGGGTGGGAAGAGGGGAAATGATAGGAGAGGAGAACGAGGTGAATGAAGCGTAGGTGTTGTGAAACGCCCACCCTTTCCTGGAAGAACCGAGGTTTTTTTGCGGAGCTGGGAACGGCACGTGAGGAAGTGCAAGTGCATCACGCCTCGATGTAGGAGGGAATGCGAGGAGCGTTGGAGGCTGGGATAGGAGAAGGGTGGGGGGAATAAATTCCAAGGAGGGAGGGAGATAGGAAGGAAGTTGCAACCGCCGACGCTGTTTACCGGGTACAGCGAGAGGTAGTGAGAGAGACGAGAGGTAGAAAGAACGAGAGGTAGGGAGAAAGACGCGAGGAAGAGCGAGAAATGGGAAGGAGACCGGAGGGATGAGGAGGGGAAAGTTTAAGAGTGATGGAAATTGCTTGCCGTTGCAGGAGCGTAACATTTCTGCGAAGAAAGCGACGTTCGAATCAAATGCTTTCATAAACACAACACCTTGTATCGTTTTTTCTTCGCTATATTAACTGGTATTTAATGAGTAAATGCAACGTACGTTCTTCAATATCATTATGAGGCAATATGTCGGGTGAAATCAAGGCCTGGAAGACTTGCGGTCCACGCATAAGCTCGAAATATATTTTCTCTCTCGCGATACTTTGGCAGTTATAACGAGAAGCAAGATTTATGTGCGGCTGACCTTGGTCCGAAGAATTTATTTTCCTTGTCGGATATTATAAATCTCTCGCGCATCCCAAATACTTCTCGACGGATGATCCCAAAAATTTGCCATTAAACCTGATAGTAATTTTGTATGCCAGAAAATCGGCCCGACGGCGAAATTTCGCATGAAGATCCTCCGAGGTCGCTCCGTTCCTTAAACGCCGCATTTATGGCTCGCGATAAAGCACGGCTCCAGAGCTCCATATTGCGCGGCGAGCCAACGCCGCCTCTGCACAACATTAGGTACTTCCGAGAACGTCTCGCTGCCGTTAGACCATAAAAAATAATCTTCGTGATAACAGATGTTTACTTTGGCATTCTATTACTTTCGACTACAAGGTGCACAACACGCCAACAGCCGTATCTTATCGAAGATTAACTAGCAATCTAGTTTTCCCCACCGCGTACCAAAAGAACGACTTCAGGTCGCAGCGAACTCAAGTCCACGAATATAAACGGACGTAATACACTCGTCTACGTGTTCTCTCCGTTTCATTATTTATTTTTAACCACAAAAAATTAAACGTACATAATCCCACATTCATAGCAATATGGGCCTCTAATTACGAGGGGGGTTTGAAAAGTTATTGCCGTAAGTAGAAAAGGAATAGGTTAGGGGAGTGTCGTTTATATATAATGTAGCCCACAGTTTCATGATAGTACTAGCAACTTTTTAAGCTTTTTCAACATTGTCTCTCACGTTACTGATACGCTTTAACGCTTTATTCTGTCGTGACTGAGACAGGACATCCACTGTGGGGTCCCTCCCCCAACCTCTCTCTCTTCCCCTTTCGAAATTTCCTACCCACTTTTTCACACTTAAATAGCTGGATGCATAATTTCCCAACATCTGCTGCATATCCGCGTGGATGTCTTTAGAAATTAAATACCAAACATTTCAGAAAAAAGGAACGAATCACAGCACGGTGCTCAAATGTCAACATGTCAATTGAGGGTTTGCATGACTAAATTAAACGATTTACTGAGAAATAACTGCAGAGAGTATTATCACTAAACGGAGTATACGTTGTCGCAAGAAGTCAAGCTACAATGTGTATAAGCGACACTTCCCTCCGCTCTTCCCTTCCTACTTAGGCCGATAACTTTCCATCCGTCTCTCGTATGAGTCAAATTTTTCAAAAAGATAAGCCCAAATACAGGACGCCATAGAAACGAAGCAGTCCGATTTCCTCCGATATATGTGAAACTCCTCTAGATACAGTTTTCCACTCTTGAGCATTCGTGGGACCGATGCGGGCAATTAATGACAAGAGTACGGGGTTCCCTCTGCTTCCCCCTTTCAGACAACCCGCCCCTTTCTGCCGCGTCGCCGCATAGCCGCATGATGTCACCGACGGTAATAAGCATCCCGTACACCGAGAGGACTCCACTGATCCCCCCTCTCCCACCTACCGCCCTCTCCCTCCCCCACCTCCCGCCCTCTCCCCACGAGTCCCTACGCGAACGAACGCCAAATGTATGTATGTACCTCCGAGTCCACTTCCCTCCCTCCCTAACCCATTTCCCAACCTGCGACTTCCCATTCCATCCTTCCCATGACACTCACTCAGAATTCACAGCGACTCCCAACTCCCATCCACCAAAACTTATCGGATTTTCCAGATGGCCGTGCTCCGTTCGTTAAATCAGCATGAGAAGCGGAGGAGCATAGCGGCAATATGTAGTTCAAGAGCTAAAAGATAGGCCAAGAATATAAAAATAAGGAAAAAATACTTTAAAACCTAAAGATAATCTACAGTAAAATAGGTTTAGTAAATCATCGTTCAATCGCCGATATATTTCCAGTATGAAATTTTTAATCATTACTAAAACAGTACTGCTTGGACCAACCACTATAGCTAACTCAACAATCAAACTGTCTGACTCTGATAAAATAATTTCATAACTAGGATCGCTGTAAAACTGATGATAATCGCAAACAGTTGCCAGCTGCTCCATGGACCGCTGTACATACTATAAGTTTCCATTTTAATACTACAAAGTTAATGTTAACTTTTCATTTGCCACGGCTACGTAGGATTTCATAATTACATTAAAAATGAAGCAGACTCATAAAATAATTTTCAAAATAGGCAACTAACAAATTGAGTATTAGATTTCTATAAAATTAAATTAAGACCAAAGGTTTAGGAAAATAACAACTGCTTCGTAAGGACCACTACGAGTATAACGCAAAATACAAATGGCAAAGGATTATAAATGATTAACAAGTGGCCGTATCCACTTTGGACAAAATGACCTACATACAATATATCCGTAATACCTGCCAAATAAAACATTTTTTCTTGCGTACCACTTCAATCATAATACCATGGTGCGTACCAGTTGGTGCGACGTTGTTTATATGTATTTTTGTAGTATTTGCAATAGTCTTGGAATAAAGAATGAAGGTTAGAGCTCTAATGGTTAGCAAACCATGCGTGCATTTCAATTACAAATTTTCCGTCCTCTGTGGCATGCCAATGGGGTTGTCATCTCTTCGGGTTTACAGCCTAATCTTCGGGTTGAAACGAATTTGGCACAACTTTGTTTTGACGCTCTCAGATTTTATTCGTAGTTACTTTAAGCTACCACCAAAAAACCCGTCGCAACATTAGGGTGGCCAATCTTCTCAAATTTGGAGGGACAATCCCTCCTTTCATAACTCGTTCCGCTTTGTTAGAAGTTAGATCTTGCCTTAAATCCCAAATTGTCATTTAAACCGTCCCGGAACACCCTCAATGATAATACCTAACTATCTGGTAAATATGGGTAACGCGGTGAAATGAAAGAGGCGATATTGACCAGATATTCCGTATGTTCTCTTTTCCCACAGACTGCACTACAGATCTTCCACCCAACTGTTTACGTTTATGCGTCTGCGTTTCTTGACAGATTATAGCAGGAGATTGAAGCATATTCGTCCGCTAGAAATAACAGAGCGTAATCACAACTCGAGGTCTGTTTATAAAACGAATCATAAACCGAACTCTTCAATTACGCTTAAGATGTAATATCTTGACCAATGCTAGAAGGTTAGGTTTAGATGTGGTGAGAACATTTCTTGCCTCTCTAAGAATAAATAGTCGGGAAGGAATCTTTACGAAGGTAACTTTTCGGTTTCTGCTACAGTTATATAGTTTCTTCACTTGTGCAGGGCTGTGCCGATAGGTGAAGCGAAGAGGCGACATCCTAAGGTGCCTCTCAGAAGGACCGAAATTTGACTACAGTGAATACTTAACCAAAAACATTCATAATTTAGCAAAGACCCGTATTTCAAATGTTTATGATGAATTGACCCTGGATTGAATAATAGCAATTTAACGGATTTTCTCAGCATTCTTATGCAAAGCAGGGCGGAGTAAATGACTGTTACGAAATTAAACGCTCGTCATGTCATACCTCGCCTCAGGCGACTAACAATAAGTCCAGGAACGGTCCTACACTTGAGATGTTTTCTTCGACATCCTCAATCATCAGGTCATCAACAAGTATTATATTAAGGTAGTATACAAATATAGTTTAAAAATTCATTTTTTGCGTAAATCCTCAAAAGATTTTTCATAAATCCAATTAAGACGCATAAAGTTATAGATTCTTGTCAAATTTGGCGCTATACTCGCAGTTCTTTTTAAATTGTGCCATTTGTTATTTGGAGGGATGGTACTATTATGATAATTCTATTTGAAAACATTTTGAAGTTATAGATTTTAGGGATGAAATAAGTTACTAAAAATATATAAATGTTGCGAAACCTGCGCATGTAATTATTGACGAGGATAAATTGTATGATGAAGTATGTAGATATATTAAAAAGTCTTAACTAACGTAACGACATTAGAACGAAATAGGTCCACTCATTTAACAAGATTGGAAAGGTGTACTCCATGTCGGAGAGTTTCCAAATGCGTTCTTTGAGATTTCACAATGTTCTCAATATTTTTCGCTCAGATGAGAATTTAACGAAAAGCAAGCGAGGTACGTTGTAAAATACATGTAGGTCTTCATGTCAAGTGGTCGTAATTATTGTCCGATTTTAACCAAAATTGGAATCAGTCAATAAATATTGACAAAACTTCCCAATGCCAAATTTTACCACAGTACGTCAAGCGGGTCCCGAGTTGAAACAAAGGAACATTGTCAACTATATGTAGGTCTTCATTTAAAGTGGTCGTCATTGCCGTCCGATTTTAACTAAAATTGGAATCGGTCTACCAATTTTAGCAAAACTCCCCAATACCAAATTTTATTAAAATAAGTCAAGCGGCTCCCGAGTTGAAACAAGGGAACATTGTAAACTATATGTAGGTCTTTATGCAAAGTAGTAGTAATTGTTGTCCGATTTTAACCAAAACGTGAATCGGTCAATTAATTTTATCAAAAAACTCCCCAAAACCAAATTTCATCAAAATACGTCCAGCAGTTCCCGAGTTGAAGCAAAGGAACATTTTAAAATACATGTAGATCTTCTTGTAAAGTGGTCGTCATTTTAACCAAAATGTGAATCGGTCAATTAATAATAATCAAAATACATCAAGCGGTTCCCGAATTGAAACGAAGGAACATTGTCAACTATTTGTAGGTCAAGTAAAGTGGTCGTAATTGTCCGATTTTGACCAAAATTGGAATCGGTCGACCAATTTTAGCAAAACTCCCCAATACCAAATTTCATCAAAATACGTCCAGCTGTTTCTGAGTTTTAACATGGGGACGGACGGACGGAAACGACCTCCCCTATATGCGTTCACTTCGTGCAAACAACGCATAATAATGCAAAATTACCAGAAATTTGTAAAATTGTCTCTTAAGGCATTTTCAATACCAGTCACTAATGTACGTATATAGAGATATTGTTTTCAATAATGGGAAATGTCTGAACGAATGAGCGAAATCGATTGGACATAAATATTGTGAAATCAGATATCCTTATCACGACGAATTTCAAAATGAGTTATGATTTCGTGAAATTTCTATCCGGGCCTGAGCAAGAAGAACTTGGAAAGTATCAAGAAGGAACAACAAATATGATTGGAAATTCGAATAAATATATATGCTCCAAAAGATTACATTTTTTTACTAGTTTATTACACCAAAAACTTCGGATTTAGAATGTCCGAGGTTGAAAATTTCTGAAATGAAAAATGCAAGGCATCAAAAAATTGCCATAAGCAATAAAAGTGTGCTTTTAAGTTCAACACTGATAAATAACAAATTATATCGTTAGATTCTATTTTGTATCCAATCAATAAACGCCCAAAAATAAAAAATACATTGTTCTATTCACCACATTTCATCTTCCAATAAAGATCCAACATAAGGCTGAAAAAGGTGAAAGACAACTAATTAGATTTATTTCAAATAATTTTATCGTTTCGGCATAACTTATCGATGTCAATGTCATATTTCTGTTAAATGGTAAAACAAAAAATTAAATCTGAAGCGTATTTTGAGGGGGCGATCTCCTGGTCAAAACTGGAGATCTTCGGGTTGACATCGAGGGAAAGGTCGCAACCCTACATGCCAATACTAACACGTCAGACAGACGAAAAGGCGGATTTAAAAAAACGATCGAAAGCAGAGATTTTCGACGATTTTATGTAAATCAGAGCAGAGGAAGAGCAAGATCAACGAGACTCGTTGGTGAACCTACGGCGAAAGCCTTCGTGTAAACGGAGCCCGACTGGAAAAGTGGGAAGAGAGAAAACGACTCCCGAGTGAAGATATGAGTGTTAAGTGCGAACTGCTTCTAGATAACCAAAGGACTCCGTAACTCTCGAGAAGAACTCTTCGTTCCTCAGAAAGCACTTCCACTCGAAACCTCCGCCGCCTAACGGCATGCGCAGCGTAATTCGTCCTCTGCCAATCCAGTCGCGTCCCCTCGGCCGCAGACTATACCCCCAGCTACCTCCTCCCCCGCCCCCGTCTCCTCCTCGCTTTCGTCCCTCACGCCCTACTGCTTCTACAGACCAGCGTCCATTCTCTAGCGACATTCCCAGAAGCGCCCACTCCTTGGCCGGCCTTAAAAACGTTTACTCATTTCTTTTTCCTTCCCCGCCTCCCCTTTAGACGGCAAAAGAAAAACACTTCCCGAGAATGGCCGAATGCAGGGGCGGCGACCCCACAGCGTGCGTGCCGTGAGTTGGACGACGCTGGACGAATTTGATAATAGCGCCGAGTTTGCGAGTGTCAGTCGCCTTTACATTAGAATGCTCCCTTAAAACGTCACAATTGACAAATGTGCACCTGCCTAGGGTACCATGAAGTTAGGAGGGTGAAACAGAATGACGTAAGGAGAGAGGTACTTACTTGGCATTGAAAGCTTCAAAATGCGCCACTGAATAGAAAACAGCAATAAACTCAGGCGTCAGCGTCGCTTATCTCCGTGTTTGGCATCTGTTCCTCACTCGGCCCCTATACTTCACGTCTCCTTGAACAAAACCGAACGTTTCCATTCGACAGATGAATGTCTATATCTTTATTAATTTCTACCCCCGGTATGCACACACGATTTGATTTCGCTGACATGCATTCCACTGAGCAGATACCAAAAACCATCCTCGTCAATTCTTCCGTCCTATATCCGCCATAATACCACAATTTTCTCGTCTTCCGATGTCCTTACGTCATTATATACCCCGAGCGTTGGTTACTTGAATGTTGGCATGCCATAACCTGGGACTAAGACCAAATAAAAGATCTACCTTTAGGGAAGGGTACGAATAATAATTTTGAATGGTAATGTACACCTACTCCGAGGAACGTGTATTTGCCTAAATTTTAATATATTCACGCATCACGTATGCTACATCATTCTCCAAAAATGTGTTGCTGATTTGATATACCAATCACTTTGACGAGCTTCATTTCAATAAGTCCAAGTTTAATATTTACGATAACAAAAGTATTCCAATATCAATGAAATGTACGGATCGTCATTAAATTATTCTGAGCATTTTGCATTTCAAATTAACTGCGTGGATATTTATTTTGAATCAATCTAGAATTAAGATAAACTCAATTGACGACGATGCAAATTTATTTTTTAAATCTCCCACATGAGGTCGACATCGCGAACCTTACAGCATATTCCTTTGGTGCGATCAATTTGACCACATTTGAGGGGAAAAGTAAGAATTGGTGGGACAAACATTCCTTCCCAGATATCGTTTACACATTCCTCGCCATCCAAATGTCAACGATGTAAATAGTGACCTCTTTCTATTGGTGGGATGATTTTTTTCTCTTCCCAGCTGAAATTGAGAACCGGCAGTTTGTAATAGGACATCAGCCGATGAGGAACCTTTGTTACGAAGATGTGGTAGTACAGTACGGTAGGTCTACATCAGTATTAACAGTTTTACTCAAAAATCCTGAAAAGACAAACTCTTTCAATGAAATTTTTTTCTAACTAATATACAGTTTCAGTACAAGTGCGCTTATTGTGAGATCGACATGAATTCTACTACTGCAATGCAAGTTTTTATCAAAGTTGCTTGTATTTTCCTTGAATTGCAATTATTTTAATATTTTGACGTCTTGATCCATTTCAGTGATTTAAAGTTTTTCAGTTCCAGATGCGGCGCGATTGAGATGCTCTTGCCTTCCTGGAAGACTCTTAAGATTCAGTTCTCCGCTGCGCAAGTCTCTTACTCGTTACTGTGAATGGATGCAAACATTCAGTTTGCGCCTGGACGTACGTCTCAAGGTGAACATCTGAAGACGTGGAAGAACAAAATTTTCTCGCCGAAGTAAAGGTAAGGAGACGTCCATTCTTAGAAAAAGGATTCTCCAATAACAGTTTCATTTCAGCTTAACGCAAGAGCAAGTGGTCCCTAGCAGGGCATCCGATCGAAACGAAAGTTAGGGGTTTGATATATGCGATAAGATAACTCAAAATTGGTGTCGGGAGTATATTAGTCATCTCAACTGCATAGTAGCTATAATTGTTAAGATATCCATGGTTTGGATGGATACGTTATGCACAGCATTTTACCATTACAGTTCTAGGCTGAGCTTACAGTAACTCAGAAATGCCTACTCAGAAATGCCTTAAGTTTGAGGTGAGTCAAACGTTTCTCTTGCTTTTTCGTCTGCTCGGTACCTAAATGATCAGTTTCTCGTTCTTGAACATTAGATTCATTAAGAAACCGTTCTGGAGTATCAATTATGATATTCACATCTTACCCGACGGAAATATTACTGTTAATGCAGACAAAGGGTTCAAGCGAATGCAAACTTCATTGTCGCTTAGAAATCACATATTGTGGGTAACAATCCCTTGGACAAAGAGTGGTAAAGAATCCGAGAAATAAAATCTTCCTGCTGTAATCGAGGGCCGTTTAAACGGTCAAAACAGTCACTTTCAAAATGATTTATGTTCGCGGCGCGGGGGCTCATGGCCAAAGCGGGCCCATATTTTTTCCGTGAGGCCCTCGTGTTTTTCCGGGACTTCAATTTTGTTTTGGCGGGGGGTCCTACACATTTTCCAGTACGCCACTGTTTAGAATCTATAACCGGTTTGTTATCATTGATGACGGCTGCATTGCAGGTGAAACGCGCGTCTGGTTTTCACAACTTGTATGTTTATTGGGAACCATTATTTCATTTTAGATTAATATTTTAATATTGGAATAAAATATTAATTTTATCATTAAGATAATATTACTCAAACCAATCTTCTGATGATAATTGAATAATAAAATCTGATGTGGCCACCACATGACTTTCTCCATATCTGTAATATTTCTAAAATTTCCAAATAGGTTACATAATAATACATATTTGAAGAAACTGCGAGAAAATTTTAGACTTTACAAAGAACAAATTAACTCAAACCATGGCCTTCTGATATTGGATATAGCCACAAATCTCCAACAATTAAGAAAAGAAAAAGGATCGTTACTAACATAAGACGTAACTAAGCGTCAATTGTTAACAATAGTCGTGGGTAGGTGGCGTGGTGGTGGTAGCCAAAAATGTAAGATATCTCTTAAACAATGCATTATATGGGAAAATGTTTCAAACAATGACTGTAGAAAATGAAATTTCCTACAACATTTATTCCGATACATTTTTACATTTACCGAATATTAAAGCAAATATTTCAAAATAATGGATAAGTGACGAGTAAAGACCCACTTCCGGTTGACCGATTTTTACCGAAAACTATTCAGTTCTTCTGACTTTTATAAAAATGTTAAATATAAAATTTCGCGTAGACCTGATTAATAGTTTTTGAGTTAGAGCACCCACAAAATGCTATCACACGCACACACACACACACCATCGAGAAAATGGTCAAAATGTGTTCAGGGGACCTCAAAACATGTATTTCCGTTGAAATGTCGAAGTCGATTTTTTTCATGAATACAATACTTTCCCCTATACTACGCATATGGAGAAATTAAGAAATGAATTCACGAAAATTTATTTCAATAATCACTCGATCACGAAGTAATGTTCATTAAGTAATGCATTACTTTCGAACAACGCAGTCACAAATATAAAATATCCCACAAGAGTGTTAAAATGACCGTTTTTGTACGATATTCCTAAAACTAACGCAAGTGTAACAGACTAAATATAAGAAAGAACAGATCTAAAATCATTTTATCAAAAAAGAAGAAAAATTCCTAAACTTTCAAAAAAGAAGAAAAACTCCTTAGCTATAACTTCTCCCTGCCTTTTCCAGCTTGTGTGTCCTCCCTCGTGGTCTCCTCTCCATCAAACTCGAGGTCTGGATAATTAAACAAATCTTCACACATGTCAGAAATATTTTTCATCAGTTCGAGGTTTCGGTTAACTGCCAAAAGGCTCGCCGCTGTTTGTCTTCAGTTTATTTCTCTTTTACCACGCACATTCCCTAGATCTGACAAGTTTTGCTCTTGGAATATCACACCATCAGACAACTGACGACGACGACGAGTAAAAACGCACTGATAATGGAAGAAAGATGAACGAGGACAGGAATTATTTTTTACCGATTATAAAATAAAATACAAATATGTCGGGATTAAAACAAAGTAATATGACAACTTACATATTTAGATGTCGACCAAACGGATACACACGTGACGAAGGCAACGACTTTTGTCTACGGGGCAAGTGTTGTTAATCAGAACATCGGGAACGCTATTCCATTTACGTTTCAATTTACACGTGTGGCCAGTATAATTCAAATGTCTTTTAACAAGTTCACAGTAACGAGATGACGCCTGTTTGCATCATGTAACTGACTTTTTAATGGATGCCCAGCCCTAACTAGATTGCCACGCAAGCACACGCAATATGAGTAAAATTAAAATCTCTTTTTGGGTCGGTCTTGGTTGAGAAAATTTAGGAAAAAGAAACAATATTAGAGATCCAACTCTCCGTATGTGAAACTCCACGGCAATTATCCGAGCTATTTTCGATGAAACTGCCACTTTGGGCTTCAACCTTCATGCGAAGTAATTTCATTTTTCAACGAATGGTAACATAAATGCCAACGATAACCGATATCAAAATCCATAAATACTGAATTTGCAGGAAATTCCTCCGGGTGCCGGAGGAATGTGCAACCGACACGGAGAAAAGCCGGCAACATTCCAGAAACTACTTTTTTCGGACAAGGTGGCACCTAATATAACAAGGGCCTATCTCGAGACAGAACCCTTCACGGTCACAATACTTTCTCCGCGGCGCAAAAAGTGAAAGTGCCAACCCGAAGTGGCGGGCGATGGACCTCATGGTGCCCTTCTCGAATCCGCCGACGAGATTCGATCACGATAATTCGGTCGGAACTCTCGAAAAATCGGCGAGAAGAGGCCGAGTAACAGCGGACCGCCGCGCGTCAAATCGACCGTAGGAGAGACACTCCGAGTCGTCCGAACCGCGTAAAGATGGATCTCCTCAAGGGTGCGGCCTCAGACGCGCAGCGATCACGTTTATCCGTGGCCGCCGTTCCTCGCTATCTCGATCCGAGCGCGCATCTGTTCGTCCTCCGATGCAACTCGCCCGATTCCCGTTTCTCGGATCCAAATAAAAAGAGCGACGAGGGAAGTCCTCATCCCCCTCACTTTCACCAGCCTCCTCGGTTTCGAAAGAGTCGACCGCGGGCGGCGGCTACCATACCAAACGAGCGAGGCGTTCGTCGGGTGGAGCGGGCGACCCGATGTGGAGGTCCTGTCCTTCCAAAATATCCTCGAACGTGGGAACGATATTATTGCCTTTACGGGCTCGAGTAACCGCGAGTTCGCTTTAAAATCGGCCACTTTCGGTTTTTATGCGTTATTTGCACGAAGTGAACGCATATAGGAAAGGTCGCTTCCGTGCGTCCGCGTGTTTAAACTCGGGAATCGCAAGAAGTACTTTGATGAAATTTGGTGTTGGGGAGTTTTACCAAAATTTATCGACCGATTCCAATGTTGGTCAAAATCGGACAATAATTACGATCTCTTTACATGAAGACCTACATGTAGTTTACAACGTACCTCTTGTTTCAACTCGGGAACCGCTTGACGTATTTTGATGAAATTTGGTATTGGTGAGTTTTACTAAAATTTGTCGATCTCAAATAACGCATTTGGAAACTCTGTGTAGTACTCCGACATGTAGTACACCTTTTCGTACTCGTTTTAATGGTGAATGAAAGGGGCAAAGAGTTTTCACAATGTAAGCTAGTAACAATTCGGGGAGATAAAAGACGCGGGATGACGCGGTCGTGGAAAGGACGCGTGAAAAAGAGAGAAACAAATGCGCGAAGGTGACGTCAAGTTTCGATTTTCCTGTCGTATTGCTCGTTTCGATTCGCACTTTTTGCCAAGCGACATCTTGTGCGAAATTCCTTCCTCCGGGGCCACTCGCCCCGCTTGGGGCCGATTCCCTCACGTCCTCCTTTCGGTCCGATGACACGAGACGAGTTCTCCGAGCGAGCAATTACGAATTGGGCGTACGATGCAATCGAATATTTTACTCACGAGCTTCGAGTTGATGTTCCGAAAAAAATTGCCCGTTAAAAGTGTCTCCTCGGGAATAGATTACGAAACAGGAACCTCGCCACTGCGCGCCTAATTGCAATCCCACGTCAATGAACATAGTACGTTGCTCCGTTATAACGCAACCCAAGGTTTATTTTAATAAACATGATGTCGCTGGAATGATTCTATCCACGGTAGTGGCCCGATATTTTAGCTTCCCGGGCGAGAATAAATTTCAGCATCCTCTTTGGCAAATTTTATGAATAAATTTAAACGTACGATTTATATATATGTATATAGCTTCGTAAAAATTATCGACAATGGAAACAATGGAATACCATCGAGATTTCATCCTATTCCGTGATAAAATTGCCAGTCAACGTTTATTTACTTGTAAGTACTGTATAGGTCTATAGCCGGGTAAGCGCTCCCATGATTTTGGCGACAGGGGAGGTCGCCCGGCTAACTGGTACCTTGGACCTGTCGTGACGCTTTTCGATTTTTACAGTTGAATTAAAAACAAAAAATATATGCCCATAAGTTATTTGTTTGCTTTGACGTTGTCATTTCAAAGGCATGTCGACTCTTCGAATTTACCTTACTGTAGAGAGTTTTTCTAAAATTTTCTAGTAAATAATAACAGCTACTGATGACGGTCAAGTATATATATATATAGTTAAAACTTATTGCAGTTCATGTATTTAGTTCACAGTAAGTTACTACACATTTTTCCTTTGATGGAAAATTCACTGTTCATTAACATTTTATCCTGTTTTTACACGTAAAGAGTAAAACTATTCAATTATTAAGTTAAATTCCATACGTTTGAAATAATTTATAATTTGCTCAAATATTTCAAGTTAATTTCTGTAGATTCTTCATACATTTTATCTTATTATGTATTTCGATTTTACTCTTATTTTCAAAAATATTTGGACAAGAATTTGGTCTCACTGATAATAATTTTTAAACAATATAACAAAGATAACTTTCAAAAACACTGATTTGATTGTGCATGAAAGCTAAACCAGATCATAGAAAATTTGATTGAGTTTTCATAACGAAATCAAATATCTTTGGAATAATTTTATGATGATATGATACGAGAGACAGACGGAGAAAGAGGAAGAAAGAAAGGAGAGAGAGACAAAATTAAATGTTCCATAAATTAAAAATAGTTTTGGGAATATAAGAATTCTATAGGGTAATATATTTCTTTGTCCTAAAATTTATAATAGCCCAAAACTATTTTTACTCTGGAATTTTGTGAGTTTTATATCCATTGATTAATTTTTAGTGCATATCAAATTTAGTTTCATTAATATTTTATTTCAATTTTATTTTTACTTAATACTTAATCCCCTCATACCCGTCATATTTGACGGTCAGTTTCTCTAGTCTTATATATATTTCACTTACTCCGTCTGCAACAACTTAAACCACGCGCCACCAGACCGCGCCACTGAAGCACCCATGCCGATATTAATCGTTTATATCTCAAAAACAGAAAAACATAATGGTTCGAAATTTTCCAGGATTACTTGATTCACATATAAAAAATTATTGAGGAAAAAATATTTGGAAAAACGACCCGGGTTCGACTCCAGGGAATTATTTCTATTTCTCATAAGGTAACACGTAAAAATAGACTTTTCGAAGAGCAGAATTTTCTTCTTTTTGAAATTAAAATTAGAAAAATTAAGCCTTCGATCTTCGGATCTCGACCATTCTAAAGAAAAGTTTCATGTTTCTTATTCTATTCGTCCTTTTTCGCCTTCAGCTTGAAATCGCTCGTGTTAACCGTTTGAATGGTATACTTTGGAAAAATCTAGGCATTATAACGGGATGTTGCCTTTCCTACAGGCTACATTGTTAAACCTCGAAATCCTATTGTTACTTCAATCCATACAGGTTTAAGCGTAATTTGAAGAATTAAGAAAAAAGAGAAATATGGAAGGAGGGGAAAATGATTTTCATAGCAATCAATGTAAACAACATTCGTTGTGTTACTTACGAAAAGGAATACCTAAAAATCTGAAATACTATTCAAAGAGATTAAAAATCGTAATAATGAGCTAAATTCAATATTACTGAAATGAAATGGAATGAAAATCTGACGAACGTGCTTGACGTTTTAATAAACAAACCGAGCATGTAAACATTTTATGGGGTGAAGGATTGTGCGATAGGTTACGAGAGTTAGGTAGATGAATGGCGGACTTGAGGACCTTTTTGGAAATAGGGAGAGAAAAAGAGATTTAAAAGAATCGAAGAATCACAAAAATAACAATAAACGGCTATGTTGTCCGTCCGTTGGTCTGAGTGTCAAGCTATTAAAACGCGAATAACTCAATCAAGGATGTAGATAGAAAATTTAAAATTGGCAGAAATAATCTACTCGAATATAAAAATGGTTTGCCGAAAGAAAATTCACGAAAAAATTCCCGAGTTCGACTCCAGGATAATATTTCCTTTCTTCGTAAAATAACACTCAAAAATCGACTTTTTGTTGTACAGGCTTTTCTTCTTTTGGAAATTAAAATTGGAAAAACCTGGTCTACTATCATCCTATTTAAATTATTTTAAAGAAAAATGAAATAAAGTCACTTAATCTACTCTTCTTGTTCCGAAATCGCTCATTTGATTATCTTGACGACCGACTGCTGGGAGAAACAAAATCAATATAAATAATGATTGTTAAAATAATTTACTTAAAGTTAAAAATTTTAATTGTTTTTTATTGATTTGAACCCGTCATTTTTGACGGGCAACTGCGCCAGTACAGTAATATAGTTTTCCTAAACGTTCAAAATAAAACTTCTTATAAGTCATACATATTCTCCGCTTCGACGAATAACTATTGGTCCACCACGACCCGATAAAGAAATCCACCCTTTCCACGTGATTCGAACGCCGACCCTTTTTCAGTGAAGTGCGACAGTTGCTGTACATATTCCCCATTTAGCGATTTGCAAAAAGCCGCCATTCGAATCCTATGCGCACGCGCATTCCTTGCGCTCTCGGGTCGAACATTCCGCCGAAGCTCCATCTGCCTCCGAGAGAGACTATTTCCAAAGACTACGCACGGCCTTCCGAGGCACACGATCGCCGGATAAGCGAGCGGAATTTAAAAGAGCGGACTCCCGCGATTTCTCTTGCGTGGAACTATTCCCGAGGAAAGAGAGAACTTCTTCTCCTCCGGCGATGACGCGAAGGGGCTCTCGGATGACATAAAAATCGCTCCCTCTTATCAGATCGTTTTGCAACAGCCGCAAAATCCCTCCGCCGCACCCGATGCACATTCGACATCCGACTCCATCTTGAAAAGGGAATCGCACGCTCTTTAACCGTGGAAGACGCGGGCGGAACCAGAGGCAAGAATCCGCGAAGCGAGCAGACGCCCGAAGATTGGCTCCGCGATATAGTGCGCCGTGGCGATCGAGTTAGGAGTCGTTGACCGAGCGCGATATTAGTCTTTTAGTCTTAATTAGCGCGGGCGCGGGGTGAATTAACGCCCCGCTTTACGCGGCAGTGTCGGTTTACGGAATATTAGCGCCAATCGAACGAAAAATGACCGTTCCGATCGAACCGGGAGTTAGGCACGTTCGTGAAACCGAGAAAACTAATTTGAGCGGCGACTCGAGAAGACCGCTCGGTGCTTTTGTTAATTTCCTCCTCCTCCCAGGTAGGCTGGGAATTCCACTGCCGTCTTTTCTCGGTCGCGCCTTGCAAGGAGAGGGTGCGGGGGAAAATCAAGTGGGCGAGAGGAAAAGCGAGAAGGAACAAATGAAGGGTGCGCGTCATTCATCGAGAGTGCAAGGCTCTCTTCTCTCGATCTGCAGCTTTCCTGTCCGCTCTGGCAATGGAAAAACGAGGCGTGGGAGGGGGCGAGTGGAGGGGAGGGGGCGAGGGAAGGGGAGGGGAGGGGGCGAGGGAAGGGGAGGGGAGGGGGCGAGGGAAGAGGAGGGGAGGGGGCGAGGGAAGGGGAGGGGGCGAGGGGAGGGGGCGAGGGGAGGGGGCGAGGGGAGGGGGCGAGGGGAGGGGGCGAGGGGGAGGGGGCGAGGGGGAGGGGGCGAGGGGAAGGGGGCGAGGGGAAGGGGGCGAGGGGAGGGGGCGAGGGGAAGGGGGCGAGGGGAAGGGGACGAGGGGAAGGGGGCGAGGGGAAGGGGGCGAGGGGAAGGGGGCGAGGGGAAGGGGGCGAGGGGAAGGGGGCGAGGGGAAGGGGGCGGGGAAGGGGCGAGGGGAAGGGGGCGGGGAAGGGGGCGGGGAAGGGGAGAGGGGAAGGGGAGAGGGGAGAGGGGAAGGGGAGAGGGGAAGGGGAGAGGGGAAGGGGCCAGGGAAGGGGAAGGGGCAAGGGAAGGGGAAGGGGCCAGGGAAGGGGCAAGGGAAGGGGAAGACGCATGCCCTAGGCGGCTCTGAAGAAGTCTGCCTCGTGTTTATACTAATCACATCCAGTGCCCGAGCGACAGAACACCCCAGGCACACAAGGTTCAAACTATATCATCAACTGTAGAAGCAAAATAAACATACGTGACGTGGTACACTTTTTACGTGCTTTCCTCTACGTGGAATTACATCCAAGAAGTTTTTGTAAGACTTCTTAAATTCATTAATTACCGACAAAAAAATTACGCTTCCGTCTAAAGATTCTTTTAAAAGTGTGCATTACTACAAAATTTTCCAGTAAACAGGAATTAGACAAGGGAACGTTAACAAGTATGCTGCTAGCTTTGAGAGCCTCAAGAATATAAAGGCGACGATTAGCGAGACTGTGAGAGATACCGAAGGATAAGGGGGATGCCATCCATGCTGACAGCGGGAGAGATACATAAATTCTGTGCTTCACCATACCAAAGATTGAAAAGAGTCCTCCTTACCATTTAAACAATATATTTTAAAGGGGCCGCGAGTTTTTGCATTTTGATGAAGGAAGAATTAAAGCATTACTTCTTAGGACAACAATAAAAAAGCAGGAAAACTTTTTAGACAAGGGCGATCAGTATCAAATAGTGGCGGATCCAAGGGGGGAGGGGAAGGGCGATCGCTCTACCCTTGAACGACCCTATTCCCCTCCACTGGGTGCATTCTTATTTTCATTCCGTGCAACATTCCTTGTTCCATACCGAATATTAAGTCTGCATGACAAGGAAATGAAAGATTCTGATGGGGATAGGGATCCATACAAAGCTCACGACTTAAAAGATCAGTAGGCTTATGTGGTCTTCCTGATATTTTCTCCCTGTGTTATTACCTCTGGCACATAGTATAAGCAATGCACAGGAGATTTTTCCTGATGAAGATATTTCCTTGGCCTTAACATTTTTAGTACTTTCATGGACTTTCCCTAACAGTGAAAAATAACAAAGTCCAAAATCAGTGCATCTCCGTTGTGCATAGAGATTCCTAAATCAGGCATTACAGGCTCTTCCTTGAATAAGCAAGCTTGCGTGGGGTTCTGGGAAACACCCTGGAAATACATTTTGCCAAAGTAAAAATGCTATTAGCATATGGTCACTACATAAGATGTTTTCTTTTTCAATTATAAATATATTAATGATTATTATCATTACCTTAGGAAGAAACGAAGAGATGGATATCTTGAATCTTTTCTGGATCCGTCCCTGGTATCGAGTATTTATTGTCGATATAAAATAAATATTGGTATTCCATTATACATTTATAATAAAACTGTGAATAGTGTCACGTCGCCAAGTTATAATCATTTTATACAGATGCCGCAAGACTCGACAAATCCGAGGCAATCCCTTAATAGATTAATTCGCCGACAAGGCGTTTTAGTTGCTCAGTGCGCGCGAGGACAGATTTTGCGGAGGGGGAAATGCACCCTGCACGAAAAAGAAAGTAGGCGGACGGGGCTCTAAATCGAGAGTTTGCGTATGCCGCAAACATTTTACCGTTGCCGTCAACAAACCGCTTCTCGGGAGAGAAAGGCGGGGCCACACCCACGCGCGCGTACGTGATCGTGCGTGCGCTGTACGCACGTAGCAATCGACGATAGTCGTCTCTCTCTCTCCGAGCTAGTTGTTTATAAGGAAGACTACTTCGCCGGAAACATAAATCCACGAGGGAAACGGAGGCTGAGGTGAAGGATGCCTCACATGGGGCAGGGGGACAGCGGGGGAGGGGAGAAGGAGAGCGTGTCATTGTTTATAGATTGAAACGGCTGCGATACTGCACTAGAACGGGAAAATTGAATCCGATCGAAAAATAAATGAATTCCATTGGGAAGGGTGATATCCGAGGCGAGATGAAAAGGACCCGAGCCTCAGCCAACAGGACGTACCGCATGCGACCGTGGGACCAATTACCAATATGAATAAAATCAAAAAATTTTTAAAGCAATCTTATTATTTTGATAACTTACTAAATCTTTTTTCACCGGAGGTGCAATTTAAGGCAGCGACCGTCTGTGGAACCCTCATAAATTCAACGCCCGACTTGACCCTGGGAGTTAACCAAATACTGCACGTCATCAGTCAAAACAACTTTACACCATGAATAGATTAGGTCGCACCTAATTTCCAATAATCATTTAAATTTGCACGAGGAAGCAGAATTCTCGACGTCGGTTCTAAATTTCAGTTTATATTTGCGACGGATCGGCGTCTTCGAAAATTTTCTTGATTGTTTCAAATACAGGTGCAAGATACAACATTATAAATGACGCTCATATTTTTTAATGAGCATAAAGGTAAATTACCAGTGGCGTATAGCCATTTAATCTAAAAGAAATAACGCACATGTTTATTGCATCCCAGTCTGAACGCATATGCTCTTAAAACCGTATTTCAAGAGGATCGATCGTTTCCTCTTTTTTGAATAAGAAATTTACTAGAGAATAAGACACATCTTTACATTTACAGGCTTCGGCTGACTAACTTCTGATACAAAATACGCACCCGAACGCCAAGAAAACACCTAGTTAAGATTCATTGAAAACATCATCAAACAAGCACTAGGCGAAATTTTCTAGAGGACGCTCGCCACTCGGAGGGGACAATGGGATGACTACTTGTCTGCGGTATTCGGTGGGACTTTCGAATCAAGTGTGGATATCCGTCGCCTTTTGAAATCTTGACCTTGAGTTTACAGAGGGAGAGAGAGAGAGAATGCACGCCTGAGAGATTCGCAAACACGTGCCCCCGCGAATATCCCTGCAAATAAAGAGCGTGATACGAGCCGTACTTAAAAATCTCGCGTGGGAGTTAGTAGGGAAGCACCAGTTTTAGAGATGAGATAACCAACTCGGGCATCATGTAACCTACCTTTTGAAAAAAGTAAACTTCTCTGGTAAGCTGGTATCAACTTCCTCCAAACGAATGTCTTCAATGAGGAACGCCCAAAGAAAACCCACTTACATCCCAAAGTTGGCATGGCCAGATAAACACAAATGAAAGAGCTAGTGAAGTTTGTATGCAGATAGGCGTTCCTCATTGAGGACCCGGGCTCGATTCCCGCTCAAGGAAGAATTTTTCTACGGCTTTTTCAGAAATCTTCATGTCCAGCATATGCCTATCTGCATACAAACTTCACCAACGCTTTCATTTGCATGTAACGGCATAAATATCCATGGAGCGAAACCAAAATAGTAGCGTGGCGGTAATATTGGGCGATAGGGTATGGAAATTCTCGAATTTTATAAGGATCGCGCACAACATAAAAATATCTTCGAATGGCGCTGTGACCAAATTCAACGCTAACGCGCGAGCAGCGCTTTTCCTGATCGATAAGAGTGTGAAATCGATTTCGCGAAGAAGGAAGAACGTCGCAATGATTGCTCCAATCAATAGACGTAAATAATCCCGCGGCTGTGACGCAACCAGGAGATAGGAGATTGTGGGTCATGCACACGACGCAGCTTCGTTCTCCTGCTAGATTACCAAGTTCCAAACACTTATAATCCCTAAAAAATGAGACAAATATTTTGATTTATCCAATCGAATGTTTTAAAAGCCAATAAAGGCGTTTGCCCATAACGTATTTGATATTTACAACATGGCCCAAAGCAAATATGTATTCATTACAAAAGGATTACTCTTTAATCCGCGTCTATATATTAAATGAATCTTAACGCGCTCATTAGAAACATCAAATGCCAAATGAACACGTGACTATAACAATGAATGGTTAATATCCATCCGCAGTTGTAACCGATCGTCGGATATACTATTTTGCCTATGAAAACTCGCATACATTTTGCATAATCAACAGGATAGGAAGATAATGCATATTTCAGGTAATGACTGATTTAGGCTCTATATAGATCCGAGAGCGATCAACGTAATTAAAGTTATTGGAAATGCACGCACTACGGAAGTGAAATGCAATAAGTATACTTTCAAACTCATATTTCTACAAGAAATGACAATTCACTCAAGATTAATTTTCCGTGTATTTTATAATTTGAAGTTGGCAAAGAATAAACAACTTTGTAATCGCAGAGCGAATTAAGAGAGTACTGTGGAGATATAGAGGATACGATGGGTGATCCCGCCCACCTTCGTTTGACGCCTCGCTCTACGCCATTAGTAACCGTTCTCAAATTTGGAAAAATGCCCGCATCTTAGCAAGGATGAGGAAATTATAGGCATCTTCCTGTTACAGCGTAAATAATATTTACGAAATTCTCACGCTAGCCTTTACACTTGGTCAGTTACTTCTGGTACACCGATTCTGATATATAATCATTACATGCCAAAAGATTTTCCCTTGGATAATTAAGTAGATGATTAGAAAGCAATTGAATGATTTTCAAAGGCCTAGTCAGGAATCATATGCTCTCAAATCTTCTTGCGGAATAAATCGGTTATTCTCGGCGTTTCTCTTTTCGCGTCTCATTAGCTGCCAAATTTCAAGCGAAAATTCCCTGCATTTACGACAAATTCAAATATAAAAACAGATATTACATTTTAAATCACGAATTTATAAAAAATATTTTTCCTTTTTTATGAAGACAGATTAAACACTAATAGCTACAATCCCAAGTTGAAACATAATTGAGCCCTGGTTCGCCCAAATGGCGCTACCAAGCCAAATTTTTATGCCGTGCATGAAATTTAAAGACGTACATGTTTCAATTACATATTTTCGACAGTGACAAAATAATATTTAATACTTATATTAAGAGTCGACCAAACGTTGGATTCGCAATGCATCAAGAAAAGGGAGCGTGCAGAACATAAAGCTGAATATTAATAACGGGAAAATACTGTAAATTACGATTATATGTATATTTTTTTAGTGGTACGCTAATTCGAATTAGATATGGCTAATTAAATAAGTGAAAATTTTCAGAGCCGCGCTTTCTTCGACAATTTTTACAATCGAATCATGAAGTAGGATCCCTAATAAACATATTTTCCCACGTTTGTACACAAGTTCGCTGAAAATTATACTTCCGAAGATATTTAATTAATATATAATAAATAAAAATAATGTACAAAGGAATACGATTTTAAATGGTTTCACTTAAGAGAATAAATCTGCTTTTCCTTTTTTTCTAGTAACCTACGCATAACAACGTGCGTAGCTACATATTATACCCATTGGTAACAGTAAACAACTTAAGGATCAATTTTTAGGCGTTCTTTACCAGCGAAGCAGTAATAGCGGAACGCCTTATGGGCACGTCTGGTCCGTCCGTCGTAACTTTTATCTCCTAAACCGCTGGAAGGATTTTAATTAAATTAAGTAGTATGAGTGATCGTTATTAAAATGCATCGCCCAATTGTGATTTTGAACTGAGTCCGTCAATTAGAACTTCCACTTTACATAATTACTCTAATAAACTTATACTAGTATCTCGTTTATAAGTATTCGTCAAGCAACAATTAAATACCAAACATTTTTCTCCCTGGCCCTTATATGATCTGTAAGGTATAGATTACAAAATTTATTCGGATAGAGAGCAACATTTCCTACAAGAAAGTCCGCGAGACCACATACTTACGAGTTATAGTTTCGGAGATAGAAATTCGATAAAATCCCGAGCAAAACATCGCATATTTCGTTTACATCGATCACGAAGACGGCTCTCTCAGCAAATAATAATTAAAAATCCATATATTTCTCTCCCATGCTCTTATAGGATCTTTGAAGGATAGATTAAAAAAATTATTTGAATAGAGAACAACATTTACTACAAGATAGTCCCCAAGACCATGTAATTACGACTTTTAGTTTCGGAAATAAGAATTCTAGAATCGCCCAATCTTTCGATACTGTTTCATACATATTGCCCATTAAGAACGCCTTTGAAATCTACGTGTATTCCATTTATGGAGTATACTTTTCCATCTTGTTTTAATTATCACAAACAGGGCCGACCCGAGCTACGGGCATGGCCGGGGAGCCAAAGTCTTGGTGGCGCTAACCCGATCGACTTTGCAAAACTTGTAAGTGAAAAAATTTTTTATATCAATTTATAACGCAGAACAAGCTTAAATGCTGATGGCATTCCTTTTATTTTTTATCATTAATTTTTAGAGCGATGAATAAATTAACATGTACTTTGTAAATATCTTAACAAACATTTACGGAGGGGGGTGCTGGAGTGCTATCCTGCCCGGGGCGCCAAAATTCCTCGGGCAGCCCTGATCACAATATGTAACGTGTATTGCATTTTCGCTCCAAATAAGTGAAGTAGTAATAATTGCAGTCTTCAGATCAACACCATGGGAATCAAGCGACACTTTATCTCCATCTTGGGCCCCATTATTATTCACTCAGGAATTCATTTCAAATGCTATATTTTGTCTGGCCGATTTTTCCCTTTCGTCTCCTAGAATGTCGCAGAGTAAAATCGATCATCCTTCACCGCGAGACACGAGCGATTTTCAATCAAAGGCGTGAAATTCCACGTGCGTGCGTCGGGAGAAAAATTGGCGAGGGGCGGGAAGGAGGTGAGCGGAGAGGTGCAAGCGGCAGCGGAGGCGGGCGAAGATGAGACCACCGAAGAGGTGATGAGATCGAGGCGCGCCATAAGACGAGGGAAGAGAGGCAGGCAGGAGGGGATAGAGAGGCGGACTGAGCTAAATCGGCAGAGAAAAACAACCCGTTCCGAGAGGAGCCGTTACCGACACCGGGATGTGGATGGAGACGGAGAGCGTGGGAGGGGGGAGGGGAGGGGGAAGGGGGGAGGGGAGGGGGAAGGAGAGAGGGGGGGAGGAGAGAGGGGGAAGGAGAGAGGGGGAAGGGAAGGAGAGAGGGGAGGGGAAGGAGAGAGGGGAGGGGAAGGAGAGAGGGGAGGGGAAGGAGAGAGGGGAGGGGAGGGATGGAGGGGAAGGAAGGAGGGGGAGGGGAAGGAGGGAGGGGAGGGGAAGGAGGGAGGGGAGGGGAAGGAGGGAGGGGAAGGAGGGAGGGGAAGGAGGGAGGGGATGGAGGGAGGGGAGAGGAAGGAGAGAGGGGAGGGGGAAGGAGAGAGGGGAGGGGGAAGGAGAGGGGGTAGGGGAAGGAGAGGGGGTAGGGGAAGGAGGGAGGGGGGAAGTAGGGAGGGGGGAAGTAGGGAGGGGGGAAGTAGGGAGGGGGGAAGTAGGGAGGGGGGAAGTAGGGAGGGGGGAAGGAGGGAGAAGAGGGAGAAGGATGGAGGAGAGGGAGAAGGATGGAGGAGAGGGAGAAGGATGGAGGAGAGGGAGAAGGATGGAGGAGAGGGGGAAGGATGGAGGAGAGGGGGAAGGATGGAGAGGGGGAAGGATGGAGAAGAGGGAGGGAAGAGGGGGAAGGGGGAGGGGAAGGAGAGAGGGGAGGGGAAGGAAAGAGGGGAGGGGAAGGAGAGAGGGGAGGGGAAGGAGAGAGGGGAGGGGAGGGATGGAGGGGAAGGAGGGAGGGGAAGGAGGGAGGGGATGGAGGGAGGGGAGAGGAAGGAGAGAGGGGAGGGGGAAGGAGAGAGGGGAGGGGGAAGGAGAGGGGGGTAGGGGGAAGGAGGGAGGGGGGAAGTAGGGAGGGGGGAAGTAGGGAGGGGGGAAGTAGGGAGGAGAGGGAGAAGGATGGAGGAGAGGGAGAAGGATGGAGGAGAGGGGGAAGGATGGAGAGGGGGAAGGATGGAGAAGAGGGAGGGAAGAGGGGGGAGGGGGAAGGGGGAGGAGGGGGAGGGGAGGAGGAGGGAGGGATGGGACGGGGAGGGAGGGAAGAGGGGGGAGAAGGAGGAAGGGGAGGAGGAGGGAGGGATGGGAGGAGGGAGGGAGGGGAGGAGGAGGAGGGATGGGAGGAGGGAGAGGGGAGGGATAAATGGTAGGGGGGAGGAATGGTAGGTAGAGAGGAATGGTAGGTAGAGAGGAATGGTAGGTAGGGAGGAATGGTAGGTAAGGAGGATGGTCGGTAGGGAGGATGGTAGGTAGGGAGGAATGGTAGGTAGGGAGGAATGGTAGGTAGGGAGGAATGGTAGGTAGGGAGGAATGGTAGGGAGGGAAGAATATTAGGGAGGGTGTGAGGAATGGTAGGAGGGAGGAAATGTAGGGAGGGAGGAATGGTAGGGAGGGAGGAATGGTAGGGAGGGAGGAATAGTAGGGAGTAAGAGGGAGGAATAGTAGGGAGTGAGGGGGAGGGTGGGGGAGGGAGAGGGGGGAGAGGGGGGGAGAGGGGGGAGGGAGAGGGGGGAGGGAGAGGGGGGAGGGAGAGGGGGGACGGAGAGGGGGGACGGAGAGGGGGGAGGGAGAGGGGGGAGGGAGAGGGGGGAGGGAGAGGGGGGAGGGAGAGGGGGAGGGGGGAGGGAGAGGGGGAGGGAGAGGGAGAGGGGGAGGGAGAGGGGGAGGGAGAGGGGGAGGGAGAGGGGGGAGGGAGAGGGGGAGGGAGAGGGGGGAGGGAGAGGGGGGAGGGAGAGGGGGGAGGGAGAGGGGGAGGGAGAGGGGGGAGGGAGAGATGGGCAGGGAGAGGAGGAGATGGAGAGGAGCAGATGGAGAGGAGGAGATGGAGAGGAGGAGATGGAGAGGAGGAGATGGAGAGGAGGAGATGGAGAGGAGGAGATGGAGAGGAGGAGATGGAGAGGAGGAGATGGAGAGGAGGTGAGGGAGGAGGTCGACCGACGTGTATGCGTCGGGACGGTCGCGACTCGAATGCACGCGCCGCCGAAGCGAAGGTTTGGCTCCCGAACATGTAGATGCACAGTACTTCCTGGCAGCGTTTACGACAATTTTGATGGGGTAAAGTCAGTGCCGAAGAAGGTGCCACTAAACGGTTAAACTGGAGCGATTCGGAGACATCACTAAAGAACTACTTTGGGAACTTGAGAAATGGTGTTCGCGATGTTCTTTCTTCCTCTCGAAAATGTCCAACCAAACTACGCGGTGCGAAACGTGATAAATGCCTGACTCTCTCAGATAAAAAACGTATGATTGCCTGCAATGGCTTCCACGTGAGAAAGTGATATCCAAATCAGCTCTCTCTCTTTATGAAGGCGAGAACATCGCCCGCCGAATTATTTCTCTGATGTAGGGGCTATAATAACGGGTAAAATTGGAAAAAAGGGACGGAAGTGAATTATCTGGCTTACTCTTGAGGTTTATGCTCAATAGATGATCTACGGCAGTGTTTCGTAGACCGTGGGACCCGAATGTGGACCAGGTGGGGCGTGAAATTTCAAAAATAATTATTATATAAGTTTTCCCAAAAAAATTACTGCAATATTTAAAGGTCCTTAATAATTACCATTAATGATGAATTTAATAATATAATATATTTGACGAAACTATCCACTTAATGCATAAGATAAGGTTTTGTTTTATTATCATGGTGGAACGGGGTTTTTTTGGTAAAATGGTTGGTGGGACGCTGATATAGGCCAAGTTTATGGTTACAAATCGCTGGATTTTAATTGAGTATGTTATGTCAAACGTTGAATGTTTTGGAGTCATTTCATCTTTAACGGCCCATTGCATTGTCTGTATTACACTTTTGGGAAGATATTTTGCCGTCGACATTTACGAGTAACATTAATATGTTTTTGATGCCAATAGAATAACACCTATTTTTTGTGTCACGAATAAATCATATTCTCTGTGAAATTACTTAATTAGCCAAATGCAAAACTCAATCATTCCTCCACTCAGAGAGTCCTTGATCTATAAGGGCAGGTGTTAATATCGACATTATTTATATTTATATATTAGCTATTTTAACTTTCTTTTGGCAAATTTATTTAAATCTCGAGACTCTGAATGCTTAAATCAATTATTAATGGCACTTTTAGGTAACTTTTATTAATAAATGTTCATCCTCCGTTATTTGCTGCCAAAGGATATAAGTTCTATTCCAAGAATTAATCATAATGCTCAAGTGACGAAGACATACTATTTAATATAATAAAAGATGTAATTGATAACTGAGGATGACATAAATAAGAATATCATAGAAATGAAGAATATATATCCGAAAATGTCGACAAACAAATAGAGGAAAGGGGTGGGCAACTTTCCCCATCCTCCATTCTGATCCAGAATGGTCAGTGACCTTGTCTAGATTCGGATGAGATCTCAAGTTTGATTGACTACATTAATACAGACAAAAAACAACACCGATCATTGAATTAAAAATTATGACTTTCGCATTTTTATATCTTGGTCTGATATAAATGAAATAAAATACACCAGAATTTGAAGCAATAGTTTAAATATACTTTCAATTTATATTCATTTAAATGAAAATCTTACCAATGAATTTTACGACTGCAAAGGGAGAATTTTATGCAAAGTTAAATTTGAGATGTGAAATCAAAAGCAATCCTGTCCGCAAAATAATAATAAATGTTGTTTCTTTTCGTAATTCGAGTAGATACTCTCGTAGTGGTGATGCCATAAGCATTGAGACGAGAAAAATCCGCGTCCGTTAAAATTTGAAAATGTCAGTATTCCATACACCTTATTTCGGAAAGTACGCGATAAGATTTCAATATTTTACATAATTTTTCCCACACAACATCATGGAGCTTCGCATCACGTTCATGGTAACAACCTGTGTAACTGGAAAAACGGTCGTACTTCTAATCATTTGCATAAAAAAGCCTTTAAAAAGAAAAATCTATTATTTTAACTTATTTTCATTCTTATGGTTTCCATTAAAATAGTCTTTCTCAGGGAAACATTAGCAATCGCTCAAGCACAATTCAAGATATTTCTCATAGTCGGAGAAACGATAGATCAGTGTCCTCTCGAGTATTTAATTAATTTCGTTAATGAAAATCTATTTATCAATGAACCAACCGCAAAGAGATGAATCCAAACTAAAATTAAAATCAACGCTAAAATCGGTATTCCGAAATATAGTACATACTTGATTTCCATACCATAAAACTGTTTTTATTATGGGGAGATGTTTATTGAAAATTAGTTTCATTTAAAATAATAATGAACTACAGAAAAAGCTTGCGGAAACGCGGCTGCATCCAATTTACTGTTTTTTTACTTCAATCTCTTGACAAAAGCATTTATAATAGCTCCTGCGGCGCACTACATAAATTCCAAAGTAATATCTAAAATTTCGTGGATAAATTTACATTGGTTATAACACTTTTAAGTGACCATCGCCCAAAACAATCTTAAATACTTCTCCGTCGTCTTGAACGAACCGGCCATTGATAAACCATCACTGACGTGATGAAGCAATACAAGAACGTAAACGCGCACTACTTAGACCACAATTTCATATTAATGACTAAAATGTCAGAGCATCTAATTCTAATGTGACCATTCATCATTAATAAATCTATTCATCGCCATTCATTCAGTATAGGTAATTTTCCAAACATTGGGAAGTTATAGCGGGAGTTATAAATGTAAACATAAATAGACAAAGAAATTTTGAATAATAAACTTACCTATGAAATATTCAACAACTGAAGATGTGAAGCTAATGCGGTACTTATATGATAGATCGAACAAAAACAGCGCTTGTTCCCAAGTTCACTTATAATTATACACTACACCAATATCTAAAGGAGTGAATGGTGAAACGTTCACGAAGCACTTCAGCGGTACCGTTGGTGGCCAAAACACACGCACACACAGTAGATTAAGCAGCACAGGTGCGGCAATAAAATGTGTTCCAAAGCGTCAACAATGAGTCCCGTGTAAATATGAACAAGGGCGATAAATCAAAACTGCATACAGGATATTCTTTATAATTAGTCACCGATTTCTTTGTAGCATTAACAACAACTCTCAACTTGGGGATGACAAGGCGTTTGGAAACATTTTTCGCATTCGTAATTATGTTCTATCGAGAATGAAACGACCTCATGATCGGGATTCGTCGTGCAACTTAAACCCATTATCACCGACTCCTCTCTTCGACTGTTGAACGTCAACTTTCAACTTGCCTTCTTAAGAGGCTAAAAAATTCTGTTTAAGTATCTCTCATTGGTCAAAGTGTTCTAAAAGTTCCTATTGGCTCAAAAACTTTTCATTTTTTTATTTAGGTTTATAGAGAGGTTTCTAGCGATCCCCGCTAGGAAGCGCTAAAGGGTAAATGAAGTAGTGGCGTAGCGGGGTAGCGGCAAACTACACAAAATGCCGCCAGATAGCATTACATGTACTTACCGGTTTAGCAGGCCGTATTTGTTGTTTATAGGTTTTTACCAATAAAAATATCACAAAAGATATAACTCGCCTAATGGCTGAAATTAAATTGAAAAATTAGATAGATCTTATAGCCGTGAAAGTGATAGGAAAACCAAATCCGGATTTCGGTAACAATGAAGTTTCTATTTCATAAACTATATCAGTGAATCTCCGAAGGCGGATGTTTTGTTTGTGAAATATGCATATGATTTCAGCTATAAGAGACTTATTCACTGCTACGATATACCATACGGAATGCCGTGTATTGCTAGAGTGAGTGGAAAGCATACGTTGAAATTTGTGATTCTGAAAAATAATGACACGGATATTGTAATTTTTTAAATTGGCGTCCTTCCTAAGCAACTCGGGCGTGTATATAATAGGAAGAACTATTTAGTATATATCAGCATAGCTTTTTCAGGTGAAATGCCACTCCGATACATTTTAACTATGAAATAAATGTAGTTAATAGCGATTTTTTAATTTTCCACCTTGTTAAACAAATTATAAAATACACTAAAAATTTTTTTTTAGTCTGTTGAATTTTTTATTTTAAAAAATCTGATGTGGCTACCACATGACTTTCTCCATACCTGTAATATTTCTAAAAATTCCAAATAGGTTAAATGATAGGTAATTAATATTTTAAGGAACTACAAGAAAAATTTAAAGAATTTACAAAGAACAGAAATAGACTCATACCGCAGCCTTCTGATAATGGATATAGGCAGTAATCTCCAACAATTAAGAAAATAAAAAGGAGCATTATTAAGACATAACTAAGCGTCGATTGTTAACAATAGTCGCCGGTAGGTGGTGGCAGCTAAAAAATTAGTTTTTAAAACGACAGGGATAAGAAGACATGCTTCTCCCCTCATTCACATTGAGGTCTTTACTATTTATGCAACTAAACCAATTATAAATAGTAAAGATGTCACATCACATCTTTACTATTTGTAATTGGTTTAGTTGCATATCATTACATAATCCACATGCAATACACAAAATTATTCATCATATGAATTTTATTGGCATTTTCTTGAAATGCAAATTACACTGCAATTTTTTCATGGAAATGGACATGAATTAACACTTAGGTGCAATTAGGCACTGATGTGGTAAAAATCCACTTTTATAAAACAAAAGGCATAGTAACGAATGTCATTCGCTTTGTGATTTTATAAATAAAACAAATGAAAGATATTTCTTAATGGAAAAAGAAATTAACATGAAAAATGAGGCTTGGATGTACATATTTAAAACAGTCCATTAAATTGTTAAGGTTCATGAACAGTCAACATATGGTTTTTGAATAAATACACTTAACAGGCATAGCTTTTTACATATAAAAATGACCATTTCAAACTGAACATAGGAAACAAGAATTAAATTTCATTTGCATTCCAATAAAGCATTAATACTAATTCATTGCTGCAAATTGTGTACACAAATATTTTTTAAAAATGTACAAAATGGTTTCCTCATTACAGTTGCACGTATCATTATTAATAACTCTTTTAGAGTGAAAAAGCTTAGCATAAATTTACAAACACAAATTGTTCTTATGATTTAGGGCTCCTTTGATGCTGCATTTGTTGCTTTGCTAACATTCTCATAGAATTTTTTCCTCTATTATACATTAGCATTACTATATATTCAACAATTGTTATGAAAATTTAATTATTTTGTGCTAATTAAAATGTATACTTTATCACAAGCAATATTCTGCATGATATATACATAAATATCGTCTTTGATTTCTCAAGTCACAACATTTGCAAGTGTCATGTTATTTAGAAATGCACTGGGCAATATTGTGCAGACACAAAATTTAGGCGAGGCACTGCCTTGCATCTAAAATTCTTGATATTACAATTTGTAGCTTTTAAAATTTAGAAAAATTCATTTCACATAAATAAACAGTATAATAAACAATTTTATTTTCATCTGAGATTTCTAACTAGAGTATTAAATATTTGGTGTTTTTCAATAAATACTTTCATATGAAACAACAATTTAGAAATAATATCTTCATGTTAACAGTGGCGGATTTAAGAGGGATCACACTTGGCGCATGACAGGGGCCCCTTGAGGTAAGTGGCCCCAAAAAAATGTTCGTGTATATAATCTCAGAAATATTAAATATCTCAATTTCAAAATCAGTGGAACTTCTCTATGATTCCATAGAAAAAAAGATCGTTAAGAGGTGTCACAAAAGAGGGTAGCCGTTAGGAGCGGTTTCACTATATATTTAGACTGCAGGGCCCCCAAATGTTTAGTGCCATGGGCCGCCAAATGTTTAGCGCCTTGGGCCCACGGAGGCGTAAATCTGCCACTGCATGTTAAAATTTTGCAAAAAAATAATATTATCAAGGAGAAAATTCTCCTATATATATCACAAGTTTCCTGTGCTACAACATTCAAGTATCTAAAAACTGAGAAAATAAAAAAAATATAAAACAAAAGGTAAATAAAAAGGAGTGAGGTAACATATCACCAAAAAGATGTGGTTAAAATATTCAAGTATTCATTTTCATAAGTTTAAATTCTTAATCATTTAAATCACAAATAAATTTGCACAATGTTGTAGAAATATATGGCAAAATCCATCTTAATTATTTCAAGGTTAAATTTAGCAGTCCTTTAATCAGTGAAAATATCATATTTCAAAAGAAATGTTTATATAAAAGGCAATTTGAAATTGAAATTTTCTATCATACGATCAAAAATGTTTTCATAGCCAAGCAAATTTCAGCCAGTTACATCAAACAAAATAGCAAGATAAACTTTTGTAAGAAGGTATGGACATTTTTCCATCATTGCTTGAATTATTATCACTGATGACCAGTAAACTGCTTGGGCATTTGCAACCACAAGACTTTTATCAATAATAAAAAACAACTTATTCAGGATCTTTACAGTCGTAAAATACATTTAAATACATTCACATTTTTGGAAAGGCTGGCATTTCTTGAAAGTTTCATCAAGTTTATAAATTTAAATATAGAATGGGTAATAGGACAAAACAATTACTGAGTAGGAAAGTTTTTAGTACTTTACTGCACCTATTTCTCCATCAGAATGCTAAGACTTGCCGTAACAACTGCTTTTGAGTCATACTATTTACACTCAGCTTGCTTCATTTTAACTTTCTGCATCTCACCAACCAAGCACCGCAATTCATCTCTCATTCACACTCACTCTGATCCATAAATACACAAGTCATTAAAAAGAAAAAAATGTGTCTGTGACAACAAACACTCCAGCTTAGATAACAAAACTCTATCCATGCAAAGCTCACGACTTAAAAGATCAGCAGGCATATGTGGTCTTCCTGATATTTTCTCCCTGTGTTATTACCTCTGGCACATAGTATAAGCAATGCACAGGAGATTTTTCCTGATGAGTATAATTCCTTGGCCTTAGCATTTTTAGTATTTTCATGGACTTCCCTAACAGTGAAAAATAACACAGTCCAAAATCAGTGCATCTGCATTGTGCACAGAGATTCCTTCACCAGGCTCTTTCTAAAGGCATTACAGGCTCTTCCCTGGATAGGCAAGCTTGTGTGGGGTTCTGGGAAACACCCTGAAAATACATTTTGCCAAAGTAAAAATTCTATTAGCATATGGTAACTACATCAGATGTTTTCTTTTTCAATTATAAAATATCTTGAATTTTTTACCCATATTGATTTAGTGTTGCACTATGAGTTGTGTTTTGATAAAACAAATTATCTGAAAAAAGTGTCAGTGCATTAGCTAAGTCTTTTATGGCAGACATTGTTGCTTTTTTGACCTTGAAACACAATCACTAGATTCTCAACAAATTATGAGTTATTTGACTGAGAATTACTTTTTAAAGAAAAATGCATTTGAAAGGAGTAGGTACTGGATAATTTTCCTAGAAGCCTATAAAACTATTTCACATCATAATCATAATGAGCACTTAAATGTTTTGAAAGTCTGTTATTGTAATGATTATCATCAGACATAAACAAATTTTCTTAAATTTAGGAGTGAAGACTGATATGAGAAATTTTGGAAACATTAGCCTGTAGATTATCATTTGAGAGGCATGCAAGTTGTTTGAAATCCTACACAGAACAAGGAGGCTATAAGGTATATAAAGAGTTAAAAATAATGTAAAAAAGTAAGAGAAAACATTATCTGGCATGATGAAATTTCATCGAATACTGCCATCCTTTATATGAGAACTAGTGAAACTGCCCATTACAAATGACAAGTACGTGTGAAAAAATTATTAAATAAAAATGAAAACGACTCCCATTGTACCTCCATCCCTCTCATTCCCCTCCCCCTTACTGTCCCCTCAAAAATGTACCATTCTCTCTCATCATACTATTTATAAACATGTATAGAGATATACATATATGCATGCCTCTGGATCTTATTACACGAGCAGTGAATATAGTTGAACTTGACAGAATTACAAATGATATAGTTCATTAGTGTATTAACGTTCATTAATGTATTAACGTCTTGTAAAATATAATTGTTCAAATTTAGTCTCTTCTGCTTGTATCCCATTACTATACTTTTGTAGTAATTCAATGCATTTTGTAAATATATCAATAAAATAATTGAAATATGTTAACAAATATTTTTCAGTCAAACACCCTCAATGACCTACCAGAAGTGACTGTATCACGTTTTAATTATAGAAGATAAATTTAGAAAAAACAAAGCAAAAGGCAGTAAAAATGATTTTGGATATATAAAAAATAAAATATATTGCTAAACATTTTCTTATATTTATTGTAGATCTACCCATATCCTAAAGCTATTTTATGAAGTTGCATCCAATCAATGATTTATCTGCACCTAAATATGAAGTTTAACACATATGATAAGTGAAGATATAAAAATGAATTTTTACAACCAACCTTTATATAGTTAATACTTAAATATGAATAAACTCTTATAATATAATGATGATAACCTTTCCCCTTGCATAGGCGTAAAAAGTTGCAAAAGTGTCTACCAGCTGTTGAGTGATGTGGGGGTCTCTATATTTAATCTTTTTACAGTTGAGAGAATGGCAGACAGAAGTAGAGAACTCAGTGGCAAACGTAAGGATGTTTGGTATATAAGTAGTAAGAAGTTTGATAGTATCTTTTGTTTCATTAATGAAAATACTGACTTATCCATTCATATTGCTTAAAATCAATGAAAATATACTGCTAGTTCAGAGTAATTCAGCTTTAGATACTAGTAGGAGTGAAAATGTTGATCACCAACGAGGTTTTCAAGAGCCTTTTCATAGGGAAAACAGTTTTCAGAATAATCTTAAATGAATAAAGATAAAAAGTATTTAAGATAAATAAAAACTTACTATCAATAATAATTACGATATATATAAAAACTTACAATTATTAGCAGAAATATCCCTTCAAAAAACGTAGGAATGCTCGTATCAATACAAATCCACATTAAAATAAAGAGACTTCTATTATGCCATGAATAATAACAAGAGTTTGTTTAATCTCGTTGCTATGATGAACGCTTGTCTATCTTCCCAGGTGAATTCAAAAACACATTCATTGCAGCACCAACACAATGATCTGGTGGCCGAGGTGACTAAATCACTCGTTTTACGTGATGGTGAGGCAAGGTGGTTCAAACCCCACAAGCCGTTAATTAATAAGATTTACGACAAGGGAGATTGGCCTCGGGATTTCCTAGAAGTAACAATGATCCATCTAAAGAAGAAGCCAAAGACAATGCAGTGTAAAGACTGTCACACACTTCGAAGATCAACACAAGGATTCTTAATAAAAGGCTGGAGAAAAAGGCAGAAGAAATGCTAGGGGAAGATTAATTCAGTTTCAGAAAAGGATGAGGAGCTAGAGATAGATAGGGGTAGTTAGAATAATATCAGAAAGGGCAATTGAGTACAGTCAAGATAACTGCGTATGTTTTGTCGACTGGCAGAAGGCATTTGATAGAGTAAATTGGGTAATGTTGATGAAGATATTAAAGGATATAGGTGTAGACTGGAAAGACAGGAGACTGATTAGGAATCTATATGAGAATCAAGTTGTAAAGGTCAGGTTTGAGAATGTGGACACCTGCGGAATAAATATCGGTAGAGGAGTAAGACAAGGCTGCTGCCTATCGCCAACTCTATTCAATATATATGGAAAAAGTCTAATGCAAGAAGCTCTAGAAGGCACGGGAGATTTCAAAATTGGAGGAAGGATTATAAGAACAGTAAAATACGCAGATGATCAAGTACTTCTAGCAAGAAAGGAAGAGGAGCTACAAAAAATGATAAATAGACTAGTGATAACAGGTAGAAAATACGATATGGAAATAAATACAGAAAAATCCAAGGTCATTCGAATATCGGGTAAAGAAGAGAATCTGAACATAACTATTGGGGGAAAGCCATTAGAACAAGTTTCAGAATATAAATACCTTGGAAGTATCATAACACGAGAGGCAAAATGTACGGATGAGATCAAAACTAGAATAGGAAAAGCAAAAGCGGCTTTCAGGAGAAAGAAACAACTACTTACAGGGAATATAAGGGAAGATATCCGCAAGAAGTTGATAAAATGCTATGTATGGAGTATAACTTTGTATGGGGCAGAAACATGGATGCTAAGGAAAATGACATCAAATACTTGGAAAGCTTTGAAATGTGGACTTGGAGAATGCTGAAGATAAAATGGACAGATAATATAATAATATATCTCTCGGTAGCTGAAGAAGGAATAACTCCGAAAGCTTTGTTTGTGATGTTTCTATGTTGTTTTAGTGTTAAGATTATGGCATCATCATCCATGCCTTTAGCGTGTATTTGGATATAAAATATTGAGAAATAGGTATGATGCCATTATAATTAACAATAGAAAACAAAATTTCTCGGAAAACTATGAAACACAACATTAAAATACTTTTCATCTTTTATTTTCACCGCTATCAGGGTTGCTTCTCCTATTGTGATCACTTAGAGCCCTGGAGAAAAACAAACCTATTCACTCCTTCCTACAGTCGATAACTCAAATTTAATCATCATGTTTGTGCTTTCAGTAGTATGTGAGATTTGCAATTATCCATGATACTCTCAATCACAGTGTGTAATGCGATTAGTGTTTTGGATAGACTAAAATTTTACATATTATTGGAAGAAAATATTGGTGATGATGTTTAATATTCATGATATTGAAAATTAGAGTTATATGCTTATGAGAATAAACTAGATGTTAATTCAATTAAAGAAAAATGAAAAAAATACATTTCCATAACTCGAATTTTCTATAACTCGAATAATTTTTGCTTTCCTTTGAGATTTGAGTTATAGAAGTTCCACTGTATATCTACAAATATTTAAAAATATACGATATTTCCATAACTTGAACTTTCTATTACTAGAATAATTATTACTTTTCTTTGAGATTCGAGTTATGGAAGTTCAATTGTAATTCGTTATGACGGCATTAATTTCCATTAAAAGCATTAAATCACTCCAATTGTAACATATAATATCAGATCCCTTTAAAAGAATTCAGGCCGTTGCCATAGTATTTAAAGATTTTCATTGTTGAAAAGAGGAAAAAATTCACACTTTTTTCCGATTAAAAGCAGATATTTATGCTAATTCAGTATGTATTTAAATTCTGCCTTCAAAAATTAAGAACTACATTCTTTCAGACAGACAACTGTTCTTTTACCGAATTCATATCCCAATTTAAATAACTTAAAAATGCATTTTTAGAAAACCTTGCACTGAATCCCATGCTTTTCTTATGGGGTATTGAAATGAAACATTGGGGTTAAAAAGACCCCTTAAATATAAACTTTTTTGTGATTTTCGATTTTTCTCGTCAGTTGTGCCACTCGACTGAACAACTTGCCAAATTTCATATTTCTAGCCCTTCTAGAAGTACCTTAGAGTTTTGTGTCAGTGAGTGAGTGAGGCACAAGTAGCTATATTATTATAGATAAAAAGCGAAGTTAATATAAAAGTTGGTAACAAGATATTACAAGGATTGTATATAAATAAATATGTAAAAAAGAGTTGGTTAATTTTTCAATTTAAAAACCAATACAATATATACTTACTTAAAATGTTTTTCCTGTTTCTTTAAATCTTATTATATAATAAGCTATGTTTGTCCCTCACACTTGACTGTGACGCCACTCTTAAAAAGGCATTATAAAAGAGCAGGAGAATCGAGAACTATTTGTGACTGACTGTAATGCTATTTTAACAAACCTTCTGAGTAGGTAGAAAATTGAAATTTGGTAAGAATTTTTTATTCTTATAGAAAAAGCCATTTACAAAAAAATCCTCAAAAAGGTCCTGGGTTCAACTCCAGTGGTAAATTTCTATTTCCCATAAGATAACATGTAAAAATCGATTTTTTCCACTTAAAAGGCCTTGACTCTTTTAGAAATTAAAATTAGAAAGAATTGACCTACAATCTTCGGACCTGTACCGTTTTAAAGAAAAATAAACAACGTTTGTTATTCTTATTGTCACATTTTGTCTATGATACAAAATCGTTCAAGATCTATGTTTAAATCATTGGAAAAATTTAAGCTTTTTAACGATATGCTGCCTTGCCGACTGTCATTGTTAAACCTTGAGATTGTATTGTCATCTCAACCCTTATACTACATGCATAAGGAAAGTGTGCTTGGAATGTTATAATACATGAGAGAGAAGGAGAGAGGAAGAAAGAAAGGGGGGAAACAGGGAGGAGAGAGAGGGAGTGAGACAGAGGGAGTGAGAGAGAGGGAGTGACAGAACAGAGAGAGAGGGAGTGACAGAACAGAGCGAGTGGGAGTGAGACAGAGAAAAGGGGAGAGCGAGAGATAATGGTCTTTATTAAGGCAAGATTGAGAATAGGAAGTATATTTTTCCAGAGGGAGAGAGGGAGGGAGGGAGAATGGGAGGGAGAATGGGAGGGAGAATGGGAGGGAGAATGGGAGGGAGAATGGGAGGGAGAATAGGAGGGAGAGTGGAAGGGGGGAGGATTGGAGAGAAGAAGAGAAAAGGAGGAAGAATGGGAAGTGTTTTAATTTAATACTTAATCCACATATACCTGTCATATTTGATGGGCAATTACGCTAGTATTAATAGATTATCAATAAATCCTTTTAAATAAAATTTCAGAGACATATTTTCCATAACAATGGAGCTATGCTCTTTGGTCAATAAAAGTCACAAAATTAACAAATGCTGATATTCAAGGAAACAGCACGGCTGCTTATATTTTACAGAGGGGAATATAATATTACAACTTATCCAGACTTATCTCCTATTAATCTCAGTAAACCCAGCTAAGGTAACTATAGAAATTTATTATTAATGACCAGGTAAATAGACTCATATACTAGGTCAAAAAATATTCTATTATTCTAAACAGCAAGTTAATTGAATAAGATATTTTAAAATTTCTGTTAATGAAATTATTTTTCTTTCAATGCAAGATGAATCAAATTTAAAAATTTCCAACTTTCCTTTATCAGGAATTCAAGAATTTTTTTACTTAACTATTAAATATGAGAAAGAGGGACTAAATTAACTGCAAAGCTCATTACAGAAATTCAATATGGTAGAATTTATGAAAACTAATGTTTAAATTTGACCTTTTAAATGATAAAATAAGAATCTAGCACTCAAAACTATCACATCAAATTTATGTTTTTTGAGGTAGGAATTATAAACTAACTGTGGCTCTTGTTGTTAACTTCAAAAAATTACATAATTCATAAACAACTATGCCTAATCATTCTATCTTGTGAATGAATACATTTTCCTTTACTAATAAAAGAATTACAATATCTTATACAATTGAGTGAAGTCAACAGAGGGTCACCCAGCCACAAGGAATTATTGTCATTTATTTATTATTACTGAATGGATGAAAACAGCAATAATGAAAGTCTTGATGCTTCACAGAAAGTTTTTTTACATTTTCATCTTTGACAAGTTCTGCCAAATCTGTATTAATGGAATTACACATTAATTGGATTAAAAGTTGGGCCTTCTTGAAGTCAACATCTCTCAAGAATAAGACAAAACATTAAAGTTCTTCTAAATAAATTCATAATAATAATAATATAGTATAATAATAATAAAATAATAATTCATAAATTTAAAGGAGTTAGGGGTTTTAGAAAAGCAAAGTAAACCATATAAAAGTACCATATTTATTGCAATAAAACTTTGGTGCCATGCTATCACATGCAAAAATTCAAAAAGGAACAAACTTGCATAACTTTAGAAAAGCAAACTATGATCTAGTAACAAACAATGGAAAAACAGCTAATTACAAAAACAATTGCAACCACACATGATATTTTGACATACATGCAGTATAATATTTAGAAGAAAGTTTCAGCATGAGTAATTGATTAATATTCTTTCAATTAAAAAATAAACAAGCAAAACAAAAAATAATCAGTCAAAATTCATCAACTAAACATTGATAAAAATTCTCATTTTTTACAAGTCAAATAATAACATTAAAAACTGATATAAAAATAAAAAAAACTAAAAAACTAAACTAAACAAACTAAAGGCCTATAGCATCATATATTTTTCTTACCTTTGAATAGGTTATCTAAAAAGTTATTATTATATTCTGAGCATTGAGTTAATAAAATTCTCACAAGCATAATATGACATCATAATTAGTTTATAGAAGAAAACTGAAAAACTGATATTGAATGAAAGCTTACCTATTCACTCAATACAGGCAGTAGGGACCAAGAATAGGAAAAAACACATATTAGTATTCAGACTTTATATACATTTAATAGACAAATATTAAAAACTAAAATGTTTTTTAGGATGACGTCATCCATTATAGCACTCTAAAAGAATACAATGTAGTTCCATCCTATACAAGAGAAAATTTTTAAAACAATTATAATTAACTTATAATGTTAACCTATTCAGTCAGACCCTGTTATTTAGTAAACCATTACTCAACAATGAACGCATTTGATACGAGTATAGTGTGGAAGAAATTTATCATGCTGCATTGCAGAGAAAAATATAGGACACAAACAGCATTCTGGTAAAATATTCTGGTCCAGTAAAGATAACTATCATCATTATTATAATCCATTCAAGACCTACATTAATTTTTTGCAAATGAATGTTGCCATGTTTGTCATCTGCAATACTATCTTGTGTGGCAACAAGGTAAATGTTTTTGACTAAAGCAGCCTGCATTAAATGTCAAACTGAATCCATCCAGTATACAGTGTAGTGGAGTTGGAGTGTTTTGTAGTATAAATATTATTTGAATCAAGTTACCAAATATTGCAGATTATAGGTAATTTAATTTTTCAGCATAAAAATGCATGTTTAGGCACATACACCAGGAGTATTCAACCAGATGTATGCAAAAGTACTACAGATTACAATTTTTCTTCTCACTTCATTTTTCAGGCATGACTTCAGAATATAAAGTTATGTTTTTATGAAGATAATAAAACAAAAATATGCTGTAAACTGTGAATTATAATGTTAATGAGTTATCTATTTGAACACAAGTTTATCATTTCATTATCACATCAAAATGTATGAAAGGGAATGTGACAATTATAAAAGTGGTGTGTCAGCAAAAAAAGGTTGAAGTGTTTTGCCATACTCAATGTAGGGATCAATCCACTTCATTCAACCAACAAATATTTTTCATGAAATCTTTCTTCAGAGAAAATTGAGGTCCCATATCATTCAAGTTTTGAAAAAATAAATACAAAATAAACATTTATATATTTCATTTCAATTATAATGTATTTTTATTTTTTCTGCATTCTTTTTTATCATTTACTGTATATGACATATACCATGTCTATGTTGACCTACAGAACTAATAAAATTTATTATTATTATTATTTTGGCATTAGTGAAAAGCTAGCACAAGAATGGAGAAAGAATGAATCCATTGTGATGAAGATGCCTAACACCAAATGTGCCTTAAGAATGGGCAGCACCCATTGCCATGCAATTCCTATTTTTATACTCAGAGAATGAGCCAGTCCTACATTTTTAAATCTTTAAAGATTGACTTATACCCACAAATATACAGTAAGTATTTTGTCAACTTTTATTCTGGGACATTCTCTACATTTATCATGTGCATAAGGCTCATTTTGTTTAAGTAAAAGCAGCTTACAGTTTTACATGATTACCCTTGTGTATAGAGCTAGTTTTCTGTTTTAATGTACATTTTTGCTAACAGGACTAGGTTTTTCATTAATGGTTAGGCCTTTTCTTTTAATTTCATTTCCTCAGCTAAATCACATATTATTCCAGAGTAAGTATCATAAAACTTGAAAGATGAAGTACATATTTTATATATCTCCAACAGTTATAACAAAGTTATAAAGCACCATTATAACCTATTGGAGATACCTAAGCAGAGCCGTGCTTACCATGGGTGCAATGTGTGCATTGCACACAGGCGGCAGCTTCTATGGAGCGGCAGTGAGCAGCAATCTTCAAAAGCTTAAGGCAGGTACAGACTTGAGCACAAAACCCCTACATTTATTGCTTTCCTTTTTTTACCGGATAGTAACAAGCCGAATCTAAACCGAAGAACGTTACTTTTTTCGTTCCTCTTTTTCTCGCGCATCCCTGTAACATATTGGCAATTGGTTGGGAGCAGTGTTGTTCTAGGCCCCAGTCATGATAAAACAGGTAGGAAGGGGGTCTCGTTTTTCCGTGGGTCTCCTTTGGTCGTCCTCCGCCACAAGAGGGTTGCGTGTCCATTACGCCAATGGTGGGGAGTGTTTGTGATTGTATTTCCATGTGTTTTGAGACACAAGATGAAGAAGGCCGCCGTCCTGTACATTGCATTGGGATGACCGAGTTGTATTATGAATGACAGCAAATAGGAGCAATGTCCCAATCTTCTGTGAAACTTTCATATTAGGGATATTCTGGGTGTTCAAAGTAGAATAGCCGAAAATGGCAACTTCTTATAAGTTACTCTTTTTTATTCTATTTCCCACTTGGAGCAAGCCTCTAAATTGCATATATTCCTACTGCCAGGCCCAAAACCCTAGTGGCTTGTTTAATGTTTACATCCAAGTCCCCAACATGAAAGTCTTCAAAAGCTATATGTCTTCGCAAGATGGTCATTTTTCTTTAACCCCACCTCAAGCTCTAACCTTTTAGGCTTAAAAGCCTTTTTTGAGAAAGATCTCATCAGTCTTATGTTGACCTTTGTTGAAGTTGCATCTATTTTCAGAATTGTACTTTTGTGTCAATGCTTTCTTTCATTCAAAAAGTGATTCATCAACAGTGATAGTGATTTATGTTTTTTGTGCATTCAACTTGGAAATTTCTACATCAGAGCAGGATGTAAAGTACTCATAGTAATCTCAATTAAAGAATACTTTTTGCCCTTTAAGCTGTTTATCTTGGTTTTGATTTTTACGGTTGGTTTGAAAATTAAAGAAAATTATTCGCTCTTTTTCGGAAGAAGTTTTTTGTTAATCACAATCACACTAAAAGGCGTGTTTTGTAAGGAACCATTTATATCGATAACGAGAATTGCAGTTTACATAATAGTTTAAATTAAAGAGTGTTTACCATCTAATTTGTTGACGTCGGTTCAGGATGGTTCGATTGTATGAGCATTTAATTTTTCCTCTGTAAACACAACTTTCATTGTATCAATCAATCTGCTTCATTTTCAATTTTATTTTCTGATAGTTTTTATAATTTTGTTTTTAGGTTTTGGTTTTACTTTCATTATTAAAAATTAACCCTTGTTTTAGATGCCTGCTGGTATAAGAAAACGATTTGCATTACTCATTTGGCTCAGAAGGTACTCGTGAATTTTCCGTGACACAATTACATGCTTCTGGAAAGCAATATGTTTGTCCATGTAGCCAAAGGTTAACCATTGGAAAAGAGAAGTTCTTCATCATAGGCAAAAAGTATTATGATGCATCATCCGTACACACCAACCATTACTTGACTTGAATTCTTGCCATGAGATGCTTAGTGATCGTGATAATTCATGAGTAGGCAGTTTAATGATTTCCTGCAACACTGGTTCTCCATCCATTCTTTGACAATGTACAAATTCTACAGTTTCTTCTTCTAATTCGTGAGAGGTTGTGGAAACGAGACATCATGGGAGCTGCGTGATTGTAAAATTCTTATCTTGCCCTTATGAAGGTCGATGGCACTAAACGGAAGAAGTGCTGCCCCAGGTTTGAGGCTCCTGCCACCAGGGACCCCTGCCGATCCCTTTCCCTCTCTCTTTTGGGCATTGTCCAGCAGTAAAACAATGCTGAATGCTCATAGTGACACTTTTACCCCGGATAGTCGATTTCAGCAGTGATTTGCGAAAGATGGAAAAAATCAAGGATGAGGATGCAGCTTTACATGGAACTGAAGTTCGTTACTAAATATTATAATGTGGTTACTTTATCTGTATAGAGTTTTTATTTCAAGAAGCTTTCCTTTCTTAGATCTAATAAATTTTAGCAAACGTGACTTTATCACTGATGAAACATCTATAAATATAATTTTCAAGTATTCCTATATCTGTCTTCTTTTACGCTTTTTGGGCGCTTTTAGATTTATTAAAAAGATTAAATTTTGTATGATGGTAGATCATAGGCTACAACTGACAGGAAAAGTCGAAAACTTCAGAAATTCCCATTTTGGAAAGTATTTTTAACCTCAATGATTCCATGTGGTGAATTTTTCTCAGCACGGATGGACAGACAGTACGGCACTCAGGAGTTCCCTGAAGATGGCACAAGAGAAAGGCACCGAAATGTCGGAAGACACCATTCTCACCTGGCTGGAAACCCGAGAAAAATTCACCGCATCTATTCACCGAGAAAGCATCAGATCATTCTACTCAATGATTCCATTTTATCCCCATTAGAAGGCACTGAAATCAATTAAATGTTTCACAAAATTGCATTTTAAAATTGCTTTAAATTAAGTTGCGAACTTGAAACTTAAAGTAATGTATAGCTGAAAGATGGTACTTTATTATTTTTAAGACAAAACAAAAGTCCAAATTTCAGAATTTTATCAGAAAAAGTATAGATCTCTCCTCTTTCCACCAATCAAAAAACCGTGAAAACGCATCTTATGCTTTAAAATATAAATAAATCGGTACTTTTGAGGTGATATTGGCTTTTAAGTATACATTTGGGTCTTTTAAGTTTATATAGTCATTATGTTGATGTTTACTGCAACGTAAGTAGATGATGATGTCAAAAAGTAATTGGATAACTTCTTTCACATTCAAATAATGCAAATAATAATTATATGAATTATTGAAAGAAATGTGAACAATAAAAACATAATAATGATTACAGTAAATACGGAATATTTGTAACTAAGCATTAATAATAATTTGTAACTAATCTGGGTTGGGCACTGTAGGCGCAAACACCCTAATTTATTATAGCCTTCTTTAAATTAATAACATCTTGTAATGTAAAAATCGAAAAACTTTGGGCTTATAAAGAAAGGCACCATAAACTGTTTGCACCCGGGCGGCAAATATGCCACATGGCTCTGAGAAAGATGCATGAATTATGCGAGTAAATACGGTATTACTTTCACTGCTATTAAGGAAATTTCGAGTGTCATGGGATAGATCAAGAAAGTCACATGACATGAGTAGGCAAAAGATTGGAGTACAAATTCAGCCATAAAGTATCGTTGTTTATTAAAAATGTATTTTCTGTGGTCATAGCTGGAGGATAATAAAACAGTAATATCCTTCTCTTGCTTATAACATAAAATATACCACAGAAAATCAAGGACTTTTTTGCGGCACACCGGTTGTGGAGCTCTGCCATATCAGCACAATATGATAAGTACACATACAAATTGTGTCTTGTGAATTCGCACTATATGAGGTTTTACTGTACATGTTTTGAGGTCCCCAGAGAATGTTTTCACTATTTTCTTGATGATGTGTCTGTATGTGTGTATGTGATAGGAATTTTGTGGGCACTCTTAACTCAAAAACTAATAAACAGATCAGCACAAAACTTTAAATTTAAGATTTCTGTTAGGTATTCAAAGTTTGAAAAGGTTTTGGCTGAAAGTGATTAATCAGAAGTGGAAGTTTTCTCCTGTCATTTTTCTGTTTTTTCCAAATATCTCTTTTGGGATTTAGTTTATGTAAATATTTGTTATTATATATTATAAAATATAACTTTCAACAACTTTTGTTTGAAACATTTTTTATAAAACAGACTTTTTTGAGATATTACAATTATCTATATTATATGACCTTAATGCCTGCTGTTGTTGGAATGTTTGAATATACTCTTTGAGAGTTTCCATTTAATGTGCATCTCAATTTATTTTAAACACTGTGTAAAAGTTACCTTTTAGCAAAAGTAAATGTGATCTAAAGATGTATTCAATAAATGCATTAACAATAAATGAAGATATTTTATTGTTTAAATATGTTTTAAAAGTTAATTTTATGTCAGAATATTTTTAAAGTCATACCATATATGAACAAATTAAATTTCAAGATGAAATAAATTCATGCTGTTTTCAAATGTTTCTCCCATGATTTTAAAACTCTGAATGGTAATGTCTTAGAGCCTACATTATCCTTTTCTAATTGAACAAAGGATGTAAATAATTGAGTTGAATTTCATAAATTAAAAACTAATAACTGAAATATGGAATTACCAAAATCTAGTATTGCAAAACAAAAGCAGTGACAGTTATTATATTTACTTTGAATGACATATCAGAGTGCACAAAAATATTTTTATTCTTAATTCATATATTGAGATATAATTTAGTGCCAGTTAACTGAATTTAAATAATTAGATAAAAGCTGAGAATGTAAACAAATAAAAAAAGCATTGTGGGAAGAAATAAATATAATATTGCATATTATCAGCATTATTTTTCACATGCAATTCCAATACCCTGCACCTAATGCTCCCTTAGATTAATTTCACTATTTGCAACAGTACATTCCCCAGATCCAATTGCTGTCTTTTTTTAAAAGATGCTGTTATTTTTAAAAGTTAGATTTTACTTCATATTTGAACAACTTTTCCAGGAACATCCAAACTGCCAAAATGCTTTTTAAAATTTTTTAACAAAGTAAGATAGATTAAATACATTATTATCAACCCCTTGAGCTCCAATGTGGTATCAGAGATATGATAGGTATGCTGCTGATCCCAAATGGCCAGACCACATCTCTGGTACATTTGCTATTTCATGATTAGATTCTATTTTAATTTTGGGCTGTCACCAACAGATAGCAGAGGATTTGTGTTTACTATTCTTCCAGTGACCAAGAAGTATGTTTCATCTATCAATATAAACTAAAGGTGATGTAAGAATACTAAGATTCTATTAGTCACATGCAGACAGGCTATAACACATATGGTCATAGAGGCACATCCATGAGGGTATAAGAAGTGACATTTGGACATTTTCCTAGGCACATCCCTGCCACGGAAAAAAGAAAGAACCTAGCTAGAGCTCGCAAGGTCTGCATAACTCATAAGAAGGGGAGCAAGACTACTTGGGAGTCTGAGCATTGTCTTGTACTTTTACTTTTGAAATTGTCACATGCTTCAATACTAAAATAACATAAGAAAGCATCCATTATGAACTCGTTATCAATCCTGGATTCAAAGTGTAAAAAATTAACACAAACCATTATCATTGTGGAAGTGTGCCCCTTGCCTCAGCAATGGAGTTTAAATGGGAATTCCAGACTCTGCAGGAGGCCATTTAAATCAGAGCTCAAGGGTTTAATAAAATTTTAATGTAAAAGAAATATTATAGGACTGTAATTTCAATTATTATGATGTAAATGTTACTTAAATAAACCATAACTGAACATTAGTCAATTTAAATTTTTTCAAGATTCATTAACATTTACACTGTCTAATACAAGATATAACAATGGCAGCACAATTCAAGAAGTTAAGCTTATACTTAAATAATTAATAGCATTAAAAACAAGACCTCATTTGTTGGTTATTAATCATTTTTACTTCCAGTAAAACTCCAGTAACTCAAATGCCAAGGTAAAATGAAAATGATTGGAGCTATAGACAATTAAAATTCTAGAACAAACTCAATACAAAGGATAACCAACGAGATTAAATAGCTTTGAAATTTTTAACTTAAATGTACAAGTTGTGGAGTATTGACAATATATCACTTTCCTCTAAAGAACAATCTCTTAAGTAATAATGACAAAAAGTAAAAATCACTATAATCAACACATCTGAACAATCCTGATGATAGATTCAAGATAGGATGACCAGTTGTAAATACTGACTTCCAAAGCTTACTTACAATTCTATGTTGTGGATTGTTGATGATGGGCAATTGTTGTCTGCTTTCACATGACAGTGTTTGTGGCACTTAAGGAAGCAATCTCTGCATTCATAACCTTGTTTTCCTATTCGTCGCGCAACTGATTTGCTACACACTTGGCATGCTGTTCCACTGAAATAAGATTTATTGAACAGTAAGATAAATAACTAAAGCTGGAAATCTTCAATTACAAACAACAGAGTCTTTAAATAACCTATCAGACATTTTATTTAACTTTGTTATGTTATTCAGCCATTTCTTTATGATACATTTTATCTTCAAAATGCAAGTGTTTTTAAAGTACAAAAACCCAATATACTGTACATGTAATAATAAATATTAACAAATTTGTTTGCTATGCTTATCAAATAGAACTTGCTCTTGAATCAATTGATATCATCATGAAAGTAAGCTATAGGAAAAAAATGTTAAAAGTACAAGACTTGAACATAAAATAGTTCTATTTTGAATAATATAATTACTAGCTTTAGAATATTTTTATTTGCTACATAATGTCCAAATTATTTTCATTAATATTAGTTAAAGTATTTTTAAAGTGAGTTTGATTTTAAATTTGGTAATAGAGGGATAGAATTCTTATCACTATATCTTGCAAAACCTCACAAATAAATATGTATTTCTTTAAAATTAATTTAAGATATTTCTTGAGACATGGAATGTACAAGGAACACTGGTAATGTTCGTGAATGTGATATATCATCAAGGTAACTCATACCCATTAAACAGATGCACATTTAGGCTACAAAGTAATAGCCAACAAGAGTAAATCACCAATCATTGATCATAAATGCCATGTTTACTCACATATAAGCCATACAGTTTCCCTAATTAGTTTACAAAATAAAGATACAACTTATATATGATGAAAATAAAACTGGATAAAGTCTAAAATGCAAAATAATTGCTAAGTTTCACTAAGACATCACTAAATGACTCTCATGATTCAATATGCGATATGAGACATGAAAACCTTACATATTCATTGCAACAAATAAAAACGTAAAAGAAATATTAATATTATTATTATTGAAGACAGAGCTATAAACTTTTCAATGTGTCAGAGGTCGGAGCAGGAACCGCCAGAGGCTCCTGAGAAAGATGTCATAGTCCAGCAGTTTATGAACTTTATGAATCTGCAACCCCCTCTTACAGAAACCACAATTATCATGACCTTTTCCTATGGCAGCTGACCTTATTGCAACCCTATTAACCCAATCCATCTACCAATAAATATAAAGTTGTAGTGGAATATTTAGAGAAAAATTAGTTTTTAAAATCTAAATAATGAAATAAAATATTACAATTAAATTAAAACTAAAAAAATATTGAGCCTATTATATATGAACTGTTGTCTTCGCGAAAACTTTTCACGACCCACCTGACTGTTGTAACACCCCAGTTTGGGAACTGCTGCCATAGTCCATCAAATGTTGAGGCATTGCCACAGTTTGGTCTCATATTCCAACAATTCTATCAGGGGAGACATTTTGGTGATATTGCTTTCAGTTTGGTAGTCATTTTGATTTCTCTTCTTCTGTAGTTTCTCTATTTATTAAAAAAAGTGTATTGGGGAAGGGAAGGTGGTCTGCGCATAAAAACAACTATATCGACACTTGAACTGCATGCCATGCGTAAGTCACAAAATAAAGACTTTAATAAAATTATATACAACGAAGAGCTGTGCAACCCATGTTTTCTATGTGCAGCTCGTTTGAATGAAATACTCTGTATCCTGCAATTTTTGCATGTCTGTCTCAGTTGTATTGTTCTTTGTAACTGGCAATCGGAATATGTTGCTGACACGTCCCAGATAATTCACAGAAATACATTATATAGTAAATTGTTTCAGCCGTTACTTTGTAGAAATTCATTATAAATAATTAAATATCACTTTGTAAATTCCTACAATACTTAATTAAGAGATTCAATCTAGATTTCGATACTTTGAGTCATCATCAGGAGTAATAATAAAAACTTGGACTAAGAGCTTATATATACCGTATTATGAGGAGTGGGGGGAAGGGGAAGAAGGATGGGAGGTTACATTTAAATCTGGGCCCGGAGGACGGTGATTGGGTGATGAGTAGGTGGAGTCATCAGGGTTCGTTAGGAAACTAATGGGAGGGAGGGAGGCATATGGAGTGGATATCAAGGAGAGGGAAGTGGGAAGGGTACAAAAAGTCATTAACGACATTGTGGCCACTTTTAACAGCAGAAACAATTTCAATGATTTCCAAAGCATTAAGTCTGTGGCACTTATTCTCTTATTTCCTGCAACAACTTCCCGATAGACCCACCCCCAAAAAATGGTGCATTTTGACCTTTCTTGGACCCTTATCCCACAGATTGAATAAGTTATTCCCTAGTGATACCCACAGGATAGCTTTCCTTAGTAAAGTGAACATGAGCCAAATGTTGTGTTACAATAAAGACCATGTGACTCTCAGTGATAAATGTGGTGTTTACAAAATGGAATGTGGTGACTGCCAAGCTGTATATATCGATCAGAGTGGAAGGAAATTTAAAACCAGGGAAAAAGAACATCGGTGGTGCTACATCTACAACAATAGAACTGCTTCTCAATTCGCTCAACACCACCTTCTTGATCATGGACATTTTTCTGATTTTGACTCCAATATTTTACATTGTGAGAATAAGGTCCACAGACTTAATGCTTTGGAAATCATTGAAATTGCTTCTGCTGTTAAAAGTGGCCACAATGTTGTTAATGACTTTTTGTACCCTTCCCACTTCCCTCTCCTTGATATCCACTCCATATGCCTCCCTCCCATTAGTTTCCTAACGAACCCTGATGACTCCTCCTACTCATCACCCAATCACCATCCTCCGGGCCCAGATTTAAATGTAACCTCACATCCTTCTTACACTTCCCCCCACTCCTCATAATACGGTGTATATAAGCTCTTAGTCCAAGTTTTTATTATTACTCCTGATGATGATGCAAAGCATCGAAATCTAGATTGAGTCTCTTAATAAAGAACTGTAGGAATTTACAAAGTTATATTTAATTATTTATTTGAAATACATTATGATTATAAAAAATAAAAATACTCATAAATAATTACATAACCAATGATAATATTAGTAATTTTTAGGTTTTCAGAATGATTTAGGTCTAAATGCCATGTGTTTCTTCTTTCATTTATATTTCCTAATTCACAATACATGTTTTTGAGATGAGAACATGGGATGAGGCTTAATTTCTGAAAAATTTACATAGTTTAAGTCTTGAGAAACAAGGAAGCAGCTTATATGTAGGGGTGGTTTGTACACAAGTAAATATGGTTACTTAAGTACATTAGTGAAATAAAAATTTTATTTCTCATAATAGCCTTTCTTAAGTCAAAATTTGATATTGTTATTGTTAGAGAAATTTAAGGACTCATAGTGAGAGCATATTCAAATTAATAATAAAGAGGCTTTTTGTTAGTTATGCATGATTATCACATCCTTGCTATGAAGCAGTTAAATTTGAACTAATATTTACTCATACAAAGACTTCAATGTGATCGCTTTTTAAAGGTTTTCAGAGGTAACAGTCAAAACTCAATAATTCAAACCTCAATGAGAGAGGGAAACTTTGGAATATCAAAACCTTGATTCATAGGACTTAATTTAATGTAGATGAATATGAAAGAGAAAATTATATCTATTTTGACTAAACAAAAAGTGGAGTTATAAATGTTTGAGTAGTCAAAATTCAACTATACTTTTCAATCACAAAAAGTGTCATATATCTAAAGCCATATATAATAGAATGCAATGTACTAATCAAAATATTCTCTTCATATTTAAATCATTCATCAAAATTTAACAATGTTCAATAACACTATTAAACAAATATTTTTATCAAAATTGTTTAATTTTAAGTAATGATTAACATTAAAAAACAAAATAGATGAAAATTTTTAATATAAAATTAGTCATACATGGATGAGAGAAACATACACTATCCTTATAATTTAGTAACTTAAATTCTATGAATCACTTCATGTCTACTTATCATTTTTGGCTCCACTAGAAGCAATTAACAAAAGCTCATCTTCACCTCCATCTTTAGAGATGAATAATGCATTCTCAGTATATTATTAAAAGCTACATTTGAACAGTCTGTATACAATCTAATAAAATAAAATGAGGTGTTGTTTGGCATGACTTTGAAACAAAAATGTTCTTCTAATGCACAACAATTTTTTATTGCATTTGTTGAGGGATAAAATGAATAATTAATGAACTTACCCAGCTAAATGTTTGGCAACAAATGTATGGTCATTATATATGTGAAGTTTGACCCCCTTCTTCCTCCATTTTGTTTTTTGGGCCATTGTGATGGGTACCAAATAATGCCTACACAAAAATACAAAGAAAAAATACAAACATCACTTAGATGCTGATGAAAAATACAGAACAATTGAAGACTAAATAATATTTATAATAAATTTCTTAGCTGTTGGTTTTTTTATGTTGCCATAAATTTCATCATTAATTTCACATATAATTTTCAAGCCTGACAAGTCTTTTACTAAATATGATTTAATTGAAAATTATGCTCATTTTTGGCAACATTAATAAACTGATTTTACATAGCAAACCACACAAACTATGATTTCACAAGGTTATCAACTCTGGTATTTGTAGATTAAAATTTATTAGACTTTAAAACACAAAATGCTATAGAATCAAAAATGTAAATATAAAAATAATATTCAGTTAATTGCTTTATATTTATATATTTAAAGATATGAGCATATTGAAATTATTATATACATGGGCACCTGCAATACAGGGCAAGAGGGGGCATTTGCTTCCCACCTACATTTCACAAAAAATTGCACATTATGCACATCCCATTATACACAGCCCATGGCTGTTCATTGATTGGTTACATGCTAAACATGTTTTACCCTACCCTGAAAAAATATCTGCAGGCACCCATGGTTATGCATAATTTACAGGTATGCCTTGTTTAGCTCAATTGGCATCTCAGGATCAAAACTTTTTATTTTTTGAAAAAATTCAAGTTCCTAAAAGGCTACTGTCTGTTTTTACGATCCCAACTTTTTTCCTACTTATCTTCACTTCTCTGATCAATTGAATCTCAGTTATGTTTTACACACTAATTAAAGGCAAATTTGTTGTTATTTATGTTTATTAGCTTTATTTCTATTGCACTTGTTCACTTTTACTGTTTTTACATTGGTATGCCGTGATACTACAGTCATTTATAGTGAGGCAAGCACTGTAAATTTTACATTCGTTAACATTACTTTTGGGATGGGTACAGTTAGGTTCGCTTTGGGTTGGGTTAGGTTCATGACTGAATTTTAACTTCCGTAATCGGTATTCATTTGTTATTATAATATTATTTTGCTGTTGGTACTAATGTTACATTTCCTGACTGCTGGAATGTAATAACAAACCTGTTCTGCTTTTGTTAACACTTTAAAAAATCATGTCCATCCATGCACAAAACTTCGAAGTACATATCGAGGAAAGCTAAGGGATGCTAAGACTTTCAGGATAGTTTTGAATGGTGACAGACATCAACCCTATTGGTTTTGAAGTTCATTTGTATGTCTGTTTGCCTTTAAGCAGATATGGATCTGTTACTTAGGTAGAGTTTCATTTTGTTTACATTCCTACAACAATAATAGCAAAATGTAAATATGTTCAATTTACTTTCAAAAAGGGATAAATAAAAGGGATATTACAACTACTTAACTGCAGTGAGGGATGTTGTAAATAACTTTGGAATGATTTTGGATTTTGTTTTGTTTTTAATGGTAAATTTCTAATGAAAATACAGTGTTACATTATAGTAATGCAGTTTGATTGCTAAAGCTGAAATTTGTTGAACCATGCACATATTTGAAATATTCCAGAAATTTACGTGAACATTCTAAAAAGGTGATGCTTTTGCATTCTTCGTTAACTTGTTTACATTTGCGCTGGCCAATCACCATTAACCACTCATCTGGGTATTTAATTTTTCAAAACCGGAGGTGGGCATTTAAATTACAATTGAGGCGAATCAAATCGAAAATCAATTAAAAAATACGCTAATTATTCAGTAATTGATTTGTTTATTCTTAAAATTTGTGTTTTAACTATTTTTACCACAAGTTATGAATTAAAATGTTAATATATATTTATTATTACAATAAAAATTTAATATGTTAATAATATTTAATGAACACAAATTCCTAAAATATGGTATAAAGACATTAAAAATGTACACAATTACTAAGTGATTAAAAAATAAAAAAATAATATTATAAATGACAAATGTTGTTAATTTTAAAATTAGGAAACAGAAATGCCACCCGCAAAGCAAAGTCAGGGTCTAGATGCAAGAAGCATATCTTTTCCAAATAATGAAGTGAAGTCCATTTACTGCCGAGACGGTAAACTAAAAGGATGCAGCTAGTTGCCAGAGAAGCTGCACGATGGAATATTATGGTATACTCATAGCAAACAGCCGAGAAAACAGCATGCCATATATATACAGCATATCTAGATGAGTGATTAATTACCTATTAATCCTAGAAGAGGCAACTGTTGATTTTTCAACATTTAGGCTACCCCTCTAATTGCAAGTGTCGATTTGGCAGCACTTACAAAATCATTACTCCTTATTTTTGCATACAATACTACTATTTGAGATCCTAGTGGATACATGAGCTATGTATAGCAGTTTTGTTCTACTGTTTGGCTTTCCCGGATTTTAGTTGATGTAAAGAAACGTGCTGGTTAAGCTTTTGTAATGAAAAATATTTTTATGAATATGTCAAGATACCATTTTTTGGCATATAAGATGCATTTTTTTCCCAAAAAAATGACCCTCAAAATCAGCCTGCATCTTATACACTGAAGGTAGGATTATTAATAATTATATTAATTAATACTGACACTAACAAACAAACTCATCCCCAAAATGGAATAATTGGCAGTCATTCATCATCGGTGAGACAACTTCAGCCATAAAAATTTATTAAAAACCCGGTGCATTTCACCCACTAAGTGGGCATCTTAAGGGGTGAACTTGTATCGACAGTGGCTGAAAGTCAACTGTGAGGACAATGAGGATTCGGGTGGTGAGGGGAACGAAAAACAAAAGAATTGCGAAAACTTTTTGGGCGTCGATGTTATGATTATCTGTTAGTTTGTACAAGGTTTTGTTGAAGTCCATATCTGTATTCATGATTGTTTGACGGTTTTTGTAAATTATAAATTTTCCAAGGCATTGAGTGAGTTGTTACACGAAATAATTAATTTAATGTCATTCACATTTATACTGTGTCCTGTTTCAACTATATGTTTGGCTAGGCTCGATTTTTCAAAACGATTGTATTTGTAGTGTGCTAGATGCTCCTTAAACCGTGTGATTATTTTCCTTTTTGTTTGGCCTATATATTGTTTGTCACAATGTGAACATTGTATTTTATAGATCCCAGATTTTTTAAACTCTTCTGTCTTGTCTTTAGTACTGCCTAATAATTTTTAAAAGTTGTGTGGGTTCGTATAAACAGTTGAATAAAAAATAATACTGTTGTAATACTATTGTTAAGTTGAATAAATAAACACAGATACGAAAAAGAACTAACACATATAAAAGAAATAGCCACAAACCTTGGATACAGCTACAATTTAATTAACAAACTAGTTTGAAAACACAAATTCAAATAAACATTGACCAAACTACCACCTTCAAAATCGAAAACAAAAAAGACAACAAATACATAAAATTACCTTATTATCCAAGCCTTTGTTAGAGGAGGGAAATAAGGTAATTTTATATATCTGTTGTCTTTTTTGTTTTCGATTTTGAAGGTGGTAGTGTTGGTCAATGTTTTATTGAGTTTGTGTTTTCGAACTAGTTTGTTAATTAAATTGTAGCTGTATCCAAGGTTTGTGGCTGTTTCTTTTATATGTGTTAGTTCTTTTTCGTATCTGTGATTATTTAGAGGAACATTGCAAAGTCATGTACTAGATGATGGAAAACAGCTGTTTTTTGGCTGATTGGAGTTGTCGGGGATAAAATTGTTGGTGTGTGGCTTTTCTAAAAATGTCAAACTCAATTTGGTGTTTATTTTTTATAATTAGCAAATCCAAAAATGGTAAAGTGTTGTTTTGTGCTAATTCGTGAGTGAATTGAATCGTTGGAAATAAATTATTGAGTTGATTAATAAAATCCTGTAATTTTTGTTTGTTTAAATCAAAAATTGCAAAGATGTCATCTACATATCTATACCAAATTTCGGGGAAATAGTTAAATTTTTCTTTGCATTTATTTTCAAAAAAAGACATGAATAAATCAGCAATGAATGGTGATAGAGGGTTTCGCATGTAGGTGCCTTGGATTTGTTTATAAAATTGTTGGTTGAATTGAAATACATTCTGTGACATTCAGAGGTTAGTAAGCAAAACATACTCATGAACCATTTTGTCAGGAATATTTTGGTTTAGTAGTTGATCTTTTAGGATTTGGGAAGTTTCCTCTATTGGTACACTTTAAAAATCTGAAGTTAAAACTCCGAATTTACTATAATTTAATGTTGTTTTAAGTTTGTATTTAGTGCATAAGAAGTCATTATGGAGCGAAGGAAGAGTATCTTGGAGGGAAGTTAGGATTTCTTGTGGACCGTATTCCTATCTTTTACATGTAAATATGGGTTCAGTTTATGCTAATTAGCTTTATGCGTCACTTTCCTGAAACACAACCACCGCATAAAGAGAGGGAAACCTGTATGCCTGCTAACAGTGTGGAAAAGTACTAAGTGTATATTTAATATGAATAAGATTACAATTTCGATACATTTGCGATGTTTTAGTTCCTAGTGAGCTCGTTGAATAGCACAATTAATGCCACGGAACAGTAAAATTTGTGTAGATGTCACATTTTATACATAACATTATGTGTATTGAGATTGCAATGGCTACAAAAGTGAAAAGATGGCAAATTTGGTTAGCACCAAGACCTCTCAGAATACATCCCTTGCTAAGCAAGGCATACCTGTATTGCCATAATTTGTTATACATAACAATTACAATTCGTGCATTTATAACCATTTTAAGTCTAAATAAATCTAAAATTTTAATGAATATTTACTAAATGACATTACTTTGAGAAGCTACAAACTAACATTATAGATAATGCTAAAGTTAGCTTCACGACAGCTCCTACCTTTTTATTCCATTTTCTATGGTTTCAAGAACCAAAGTAGATGCTTCATTGACATATGTTCGTGTTGATGCACCACTTACACCTGATGCTTCGCTCAAACTAGATCGTGTGGAATTACCATCTAAACCTCGAGCAAGGCCTGGTACATTCAAGTAGCCCGCTGAAAAAGAGAAGAAATATATATTATTAATTATGCATTACATTTATAAATAAAATTTGACATTACCTCAAATAAAGCCACTTCATTGTGTTTCAAATGAGTTACAACTTAGAAACAAATAAACCCCATTATAAAAGATCATTTAAAATAAAATTGCATTAGAAACCTGGAAGAAAATCCCTAACGGAAATATTATTCGATAAATAATAGCATCTTTGAAATTACATATTAATAGGCCGAGTTTGGGTGTCCCCATAGATATATTGGAGATGTTATCCACAAAATCATCACTAACTATTACTAACATTAATATATGCAGCATAATATATAATATCTTATAAATTATAAAATTCAAACTGTTTTTAATTCTAGTTTGGTCACATAAAATGAGTTAATTTTTTAAACTTTGGAAATTTGAATATGCTATTTCCATTTTTCTTGCACTTATATTGCTCAAGACAGCAACTCTAAATTACCTATTTAATCACATTCTATTTATAATAATTTTCCTAGAATACTAAATGAATGGAATTTGTGTATACTTCAAACTAGAGACTTGGCTCATTAAGATGTATGGCTGTTCAAACAAAAATTTATTTTAACCTTTCTTCCATAAAATTATATCAATGGCATCTGAAAAATGACAGAATTGGCAGATTGTGTTCTACTCCTACCAAATAACAATCTACAGATTTACATATAAAGCATTCACATTTACTAAGTATGAAATCAAAGAGGGTAGTTTATCTCACACATGCTATGAAAGCATGTGTCAAAAAGCAAGTCAATATGAGATGCACAAAGGTGAAATAGCAATACTTCATTATAATCAACAATTATGATAAATAGAAAATGATTGAAATATTTTTTTAAGAACTTAGCATAAATGAAAATTGATAATTTGGATAAAGAATTTTTAAAAAGAGTATAAACTTTCTACACTTACCAATTTTTGCCCAATTTAATGCATGAAGGAATGTAAGAAAACATTTAACTGAATTAATTTCTAAATAAAGAACATGCATTCAAGTTACAACATCCACTATGAATTGGTCAATAAAGTAATTGAATATATTTTACATGCACTTATTAAAAAAATTGAGTTATTCCTATGGTTACCACCTGCACGTGTAATTTTAGTTAGCTAATATGCATGTAAAAACATTGGCTGATTTTCTCAATTCAAAGAAAACTTCACTTGTTTTATTGTTTCTTATATTCATTATCACAAGCTACAATTTATGAATATTATGATTTTAAACATTTCATTATCTTACGGATTATAACATTTTCTTCACTCTTCTTCCTCTTTTACTCCTCTCACTCTTTTATCCCATATTTCAGTTTCTTTCATTTCACCACAACAATTGCATTTTCACTAAACATGCTTGTGTACTCTAAAGCTTTGAACTGATTCTTAATTTTAACTTTTATTCTCTTTTCTTTATAATATTTTGAATCCTTTGTATTCCTTCGTATTTCATTGAATGAATACTCTAAAACATGTCTAAAATACATGCAACATACTGAGTATTCATCAACCCTTTACAATAACTTTTCTGTCTCCTCCTGTGCACTCCAACCTTTCTGCTATACAGGTTTCCCTCTCTTTATGCAGGGGTTGCATTCCAGGAAAGTAATGCATAAAGCAAATTTGCATAAACAGAACCCATATTTACATGTAAAAGATAGGGATACGTTCCATAAGCAATCCTAATTCCCCTCCAAGAAGCTCTTCTTTCATTTCATAATGACTTCTAATGCAATAAATACAAATTTCAAACAACACTAAATTATACTCGCCAATAAAAGGAAGCAGACGAGCACAAGTGGTGGCTGTTGTGAGTGGCAAAATAGTGAAGGTTTGAAGTACTGGAGGGTTGTCTTGGCCCAACGCAAGTTCCATGGGCAAGGAGACAAAACTTCTCAAGTGTGCTCAGAGAGTTTCACACAAAATCTCCATCTCATATTCACTCTAGAATACCCACTCCACTCTCATCTCCTTTACTGTAGTATTATTATGCACAGCACAAGACACAATGAGAGACAGATTGGTCGCCTTGTGGTGCAGTGGAGAACTTTCTTTCATTTGTATTGCACTGGCCGCATAACCACACACAAGTGAATCAAAGGCGCATAAAAAGAAATTCCAGTAGCAATAAGTTTGTCACATAATAGTGAATTTGCATAAAGTGAACCCACATAAAGAAAGAGAAACCTGTATTTTAAAATCTTTCTCTTTAATTGTCCCTAAGATCAGCATCTTACTGTTTATTGATCTAAAAAAGTTTATTCTTTCTACCTTTCTAAGAGATTCATCATTCATCACCTTCTCCAAAAATTTTTGCATTTTGTGGACAGCACCACTTACAATGCAGATTCCTGTAATAGAAAACTTTTTAAAATTGAGCCAGTGCTATTATATTTGAAAAATAAATTTTCCTCCATATATACTCCCGAACAGGCGATTGTTGTAGATGAATCCCTTCTCATGTGGAAAGGTCGGCTTTCTTGGAAGCAGTATATACCCTCTAAGCATAGCAAATTTGGCGAAAATTTTTTTGTTCTCTGCGAATGCATGTCAGGGTATGTATGGAATTTTTTGGTTTATACGGGAAAGGACACGATTTACAGTGAGAAATATAAAGAAGAAAACATCAGTGCGCGAACTGTTCTTAGTAAGTATTATTTGTGACATCAGATTATACAATTGGATGGATTTTAATAAATACAGTCAAACTCTGCTATAACAAGCACCACGGGACCGTTTAGTTTTGCTTGTTATAGCCGTTAAACTTAATATCCTTGAAGGCAAAAGAATGCATACGTATGGTGAAATAAGACATAAGAAATAAAAGTGAATATATAAACAGAAAGTTTATTTAGTAAATTTATGAAAAAACCTAAAAATGAAAATAAACTAGAAAATTTAAAGTAAACATACGTACATATAAAATTAACTCACAGCTGCATCCTTAATCACTCCCCTTTTTACAAAAATAACTTTGAATAGTAGCCTGTTTCATAGATTTCACTTTGAAGTCTCTTAAGTTTCCTCTTATTACACTTAGTGCACTAAAAACACCATCGGAAATGTCAATGTTTTCAAAAAAATCATTTAATGTTTCCATGGCATCCTGAGTAAGTTGGCATGGCTTTCGTCGGGATTGTGTCTTCGACACATTCAACATTGTCTTCATCACTGTCTGCTGTGCTTTATACTGTCTCTATTATTTCACTCTCCGTAGGAATTCTACTGGTAATCAAATCATCATCAACATGAACAAAATTGTCAATGTCATTTACATGGTCAAAATTCGCAATTCCATTTTCTTTAAGCCATTCTGATCTTCATCAACGTTATGGTTATCAATCGAAAATTCTCCCGATATTAAACCAGACTTTCGAAAACAGTTTATGATCGTTGTAGGTGAAACATGCATCTGTCATCAAATGAATTGCATCCAATACAGAGTCGTTGCCATCTAAACCTCTTTCCCTCCTTTCAATCAACTGTAGAACAAAAAATCGCTTGAAATGGCATTTAAAACTTTTAATTATCCCCATGTCCATTGGCTGCAAAATAGAAGTCGCATTTGGAGACAAAAACACCAGTTTTACATTGGACAACTCCTGCATATGTGGGTGCGCAGGACAGTTATCGACAAGGAGTAGAATGTTTCTATTTTTCCTCCGTAACTAGTTGTTCCACTGACTTACATATTTCTGAAAAATATTGGAAGTCATCCATGCCTTTTTATTAGCTGCATATTCAACGGGAAGCTTCTCTACATTTTTGAAACAACGTGGCTTTTGTGACTTACCAATAACAAAAAGTTTTTTTCTGTCAGTCCCATTTATGTTTGCACACATTAAAACTGTTAAACGATTCTTAGGTCTTTTGCAACCAACACATTTGTCACCTTTGAATTTAAACGTTGCATCAGGCATCATGTTGTAAAACAGTCCAGTTTCGTCGGCATTGTAGATGTCTTCTTCTCTGTAACCTTTTCAACACTCCTCCCAAACACTTTTCACCCATTCACTTGCCATTTTTGAATCTGCTGACAGGGCCTTTTGCATAAACAATGTTATGCCGATTTTTAAAACGATCAAGCCACCCGTTATTGCATGTGAAGTTCTCGTGTCCTAACTGTTTTGCAAATTTATCTGCCTGTACCTTGATGGGGAAACCAGCATTTCTCTGCCTCTTAAACCACTCCAGAAGTGCTTGATCAACAGTACCAAAGTCACACTTCCTCATTTTCTTGTTCGTTGTTAGCTTGTTCTCTAGTGCAGATAAAATCGCTTCTTTGTTTTTCCATAAGGTTGAAACTGTAGACGACGATAAATTAAATTTTTTACACACTTCAACATTTTTTTACCACATTCTAACTCTCGAATAATATCAACCTTTTCGCGAATAGACAAACACTTCCTTTTATGTACGGACATGTTACTCATTTAAGGGCAAAATCTCAACTGATTTTTGTGATCAACGCTACGAACTTTCTTTGCAAACTGTGAGCATACCAATTCCAGGAAGAGTTAATGAGGAGACGTGGGATTTCCCATCTTTACGTGGGAAAGGGTGTTGGGTGCATTCGGCTGAGCGACGGGGGCGGGCGCCATTGTACATTCCCTCAGCCCCTTACCCCCTTCCAAACACAACCTCCTGGCTGTAAAAGAGCTGGGGGTTGGGAGGAAAAGACAAAGGACCTCCGCGAGTGCCACTGTACCTGCAAGTTGGGAATTCTTGGTTTGGACGAAGGGATTATTTTTTAACAACAACACCGCGGTCTTTAACCTCCCTGAGGGATAGGGTGTAGAGGCTGGACTCGAGAACACAAGGTTACATATCTTAGGTCACTATGAGGATTGAAGGGGCTGACCACCACCGCGTTTGAGACAGTGAGAAGTGGTCAAAGTTTGCTCGATATATCTGTGAAGCGTGCTCGTTATATACGTGAAATATTTGTATGTAAATGCTCGTAAACTTATCTTGGAGGTAGCATTTGCTCACTATAGCCGTGACCTCGTTACAACCGTGCTCGTTATAAACGAGTTTGACTGTATCCTTATAGCCATTTCTGAGTAAATCGATTTTTGTTTCAAAATATCCAAGAATAAAGTACCTTTAATTGTTGCACAATATTGTTCATCTCTTCAGAGTGTTTATTATTGACACATTACATTTACATAGTTGCAGTACAAGTCTGTCAGTATTATGAATGATATTATCCACAAATATGAGATATCATTCAATTCAGTTTAACTGTTTAGGCTGTAATAAGATTTTTAGTGGATCGTGGCAGAGGAATGACATCAAAGGGCTTGGGTAAGGTACCTTAACGTACATTGTAATCCCACTGGTCGCCATATACATAGTGATTTCAAGAGATATATGGCTTACATAGTATTATTTGTGACATCAGGCTCTACAATTAGATTAATTTTAATCAAATTCTCTGGAGCCACTTTTGAGTAAATAATAGTTTTCTAAAAATCGCCAAGAATAAACTACCCTTTATTTTTGTGCAATATCATTTTTATGAAAAAGAGGGTCTGCAAAAGATGATATATTGCACAAATACAAAATATCATTCGATTTCATGTATGCGCTTAGGCCCTAGAACATTAAACAGATCGACAGACAGATGGCGAAAACCACTTTTATGGACTTGAGGACACGTAAAACGTGTATTTCCATCAAAATCTTGAAGTCGAATTTTTTCACCATAACAATACTTTCTCAATATACTACGTACATTATAAAGTAAAAATGTAATGGTGATCATCATCATGTGTAACCCTGTCTATACCATAAAAATGTAATGATGCTGCTGTATGAGATTTTGAGATACTACACAGCATAACTTTCAATCACATTTTAAAATTACTTAGAATCGTTGTATGAATATGAGATTTGAACCAAACAACACCTAAAAGAGTCTGTGTACTTTTGGCTAATCAACCTCTTGAATTATTATAAAATGCCTAAAAGAATCAAAATTCAGTTTCCTATTGTTGATTTTTAAATATATATCAAATTAGTCTACAGATTCGTTTTGAACACGAACATTTTGTATTTTTTCGAGTTAATCTTTAGTTGTCAAAGGAAATAACACTGTTGATGATTTTGGCATAGAGTATACCCCTTCAAGGTTCTAATCCTCTCCATATCCGGCACTGTCAGTCTCTCTACTGTCACATTTACACACTGTTACTATTTTGTAGTTAAAACGATGTTGTTATATGTTATCCGGCACTGTCAGTCTCTCTACTGTCACATTTACACACTGTTACTATTTTGTAGTTAAAACGATGTTGTTATAAAGAAATTATTAAAGAGGGCAGTGGGCTAAGAAGTTGATTTTGACCTCAGGGCTGAGAGATGCTGTGATAACTGCTGTGATTAAAAGATAAAGATAGGAGAAAGGAAATATTTAAAAATTTATATTTTGAAAATAGTTCGTCAGAGAAAAAAACTTTGTGAAGAAAACATATACGTCTTGATAAGAGCTATCCTGAAAAATTATTTTCAGCTTAGCAAGGTGCATAGTGCTGAAGTTCCTGGAGCAAGCAGAGGGTGATGTTGACTGATATAGTGTATAGGGGCAGGGCCCCTAGTATTCCTTAAATTTATTGCTTTAAGTATTAACATTTTATTACTAGTAAATAAACAAAAACTTCTTCTGTAAAAAGGAAGAGAATACCCTCACGCTGTAGGTTGCTGATAAACACTATCGCAGGACCTTTCTCTTCCTTTTTACGGTGAAGAAGTTTTTGTTTATTTACTATTGTATTGTTTCACCATGTCTCGCAATCCTCTTTATGCAATTTTAGTCCTGAAATTTGGGCAATAAGTTTCAAAAGTAGATCAATCTTAAGATAAATAGAAATCTGTTAATTTATAAAATAATTTAGTTTTTCATCGTCATGCAATAGCATCTAAATATTCTTCTTATACACTTACTAGGGTGATATTCCATCATATATTCCCTAGGGACTGCATAACCTTACAGAGGTGGGAGGGTTTGTGTACTCTTACAAACCAAAGAGCTATGCCGGCGGGAGATAATTCTCCTGGTAGGACCATCCAAGCCGGAAAGGTCTGAGGGGAAGAGTCAGACTAAGAAGCAGTCTTGGGGGTTTTACATCCCCCTGTGCAAGGGCAGCAGCTTGCACAGTACCTCTGTAGGTGGTGATCATGTGGATCTGAACAGCTACAGATGGGTAATCACTCTGTGAAAATGCGATGAGGAAAGCAAGGGGAAACTACCTCATTATATTTCCCATGATAGGCTGAAAAGCTGAAAATACCTCTATGGATCTTTCTGGGGTAAAATATTCCGGAGGTAAAATAGTCCCCCAATCGGATCTCCGGGTGGAGACTACCCTAGGGGATGCACAGAGGAAATGTAAAATTAATAAGAAAGCAAGTAGTGAGAAATTAAAAATAGGCACATGGAATGTTAGGACTATGAATTCAGGGGGTAAACTAGAGAACCTCAAAAAGGGAAATGAGAAGGAATAATGTAGGTATAGTAAAGCAGTTAAGTAACTCACAAAATTTTTTAACCAAGTATATGATACTGGCATATGGCCTGAAGATTTTTTAGATGTTGTGATGGTACCACTGGAGAAAAAGAACAATGCAAAATGTTGTAAGGATTACAGAACTATTAGTTTAATTTCTCATACAGCTAAAGTTCTAACCAGAATAATAACCAAAAGAATTGAATGTAAAATAGAAAAGGAGCTGCAAGATAATCAGTTTGGTTTTAGAAGAGGAAGGGGGACTAGAGATGCTATAGGATGTATGAGGATGATGATAGAAAGAGCGCTAGAAGTCAATAAAAGTATGTATTTTTGTTTTGTAGATTGGGAGAAAGCTTTTGACCGAGTGAAATGGGATAAAATGCTGGGTATTTTAAACAAAATAGGAATAGATTGGAAAGATAAAAGATTGCTTAAAAACCTTTACTTTGATCAAAAGATTAGAGTCAGGGTTGAAGGAGAAGAAACAGAAAGTACTTCAATAGGGCGGGGAGTGAGGCAGGGTTGTCCTATTTCACCAGCGATATTTAATATTTATGCAGAAACAATAACAGAAGAAGCGTTGATGGAAGAGAAAGGATTTAAGATAGGAGGTGAAAGTATTACCACCATTAAATACGCAGATGATCAGGGCTTAATAGCAGAAGGCGAGAAAGAGCTTCAGAGGATGACAGACAGACTAGTGGAGGTTGGCCAACAATATGGAATGAAGATCAATGCAGAAAAAACGAAAGTCATGGTGGTGTCAAGGGAACATAAAGAATTAAATATAATGGTAAATGGCCAAAAATTGGAACAAGTGAATAGTTTCAAATATCTTGGCAGTATTTTAGCGCAGGATGGAAGTAGTACACAGGACATCAGAAGTAGGATTGCAATGGCAAAAGCAGCATTTAACGAGAAGAAGGAGCTTTTCACAAGCAAGAAAATAAATTTAGAAACAAGGAAGAAATTAGCAAAATGCTACGGTAAGGAGGAAGGAGGAAAAATATTTAGAAAGTTTTGAGATGTGGGTATGGAGAAGAATGATGAAAGTGAAATGGACAGAGAGGAAGAGAAATGAAGAAGTATTAGAAATGGTGGGAGAAGAAAGGATGCTAATAAAAACAATCAGGAAAAGAAAAGCAAATTGGATAGGGCACATATTGAGAAGACAGTGTTTACAAAGGACGATCTTAGAAGGAAAAATTAGTGGAAGAAGAGGAAGAGGGAGAAAAAGAATAGGAATATTAGATAATATAAAGCAGGGATATAATACTTATAGAGGTATAAAAGAGGCTTCTAGGGAGAGAGAGAAATGGAGGCAGCGATTCAGTTAAAACCTGTCTTCGGACAGAAGCATGATGATGACTGAGATTAATTGTTAAGTAAATGCCCAATTGATATTTACCATATATTACGGCGTATAGGTCAACCCTGCATATAAGTCGACATCAGTTTTTAGCCCAAAAGTGCATGATAAGGCATATACTCGCCATATAAGTCAAATCCCTACTTTCATATACACCACCTTTTTGAACTTCACGAATAATTGCTTCCAGAAAACTGACAAAAAATGCAAATTCACAAAGTGCAAGTCCTATTTTCCCATAAGATGCAATGTAAAAATAGGCATACGATTTGGAGTCAGCCTAAAAAATTCATTCTTTATCATACATAATGCAGTTTAACAGAAAATAAAAGAAAATGTAATAGCATCATAAAGTGAAAAAATTCTTTTAATTACCTTCAAAATGCATAATAGCAAAAGAAAACCCTGCATTACTTCTTTCAGTAAATGTGCAGCACATTTTCGCATGCGATTTTTTATCTTCTTCTGTTCATTCCAAGGATATGCTTAAATTTAAATTGATGAACTACTGAAATGGTATGTTGTGTACATGATGCACGGATGTTTTCTTGGGTTCTGCCACAAGCATTTCCAAGCCACAAAAAAAGAACACTAGCATATACACCCACTCCCCAATTAACGCTCTTAATTGGTGCCAGGAAATTCAAGTGCTAACTGAAACAGCACTATTCGGAACATGTACTTCCATAAGAAATGACGTTATAAGATTTAATTCATTCATGAGATTCTATTAATGGAAATGAAAATAGGTAGTATTATATAAATAATACACCAAAGTATTCTTTGTTAACCATATTACGTAGCGTAGAATAGGCCGTCATTTGCATTGCAATTATATTTAAAATTGTACAGTAAAACTTGAATATAAATGAAGAACAGCATGCATTTTACGAAACATATGTTGATCTCACGCTGAATAAATCGTGCAGGAGCATTAAGGAATAGGAATTAGAGTCTACTTATATATACAGTGTAAAGCAATAGTCACTATACAGCCACAATTTTATTAACACAAAGAAAATTGGAACATAATAATATAAGCAACATGACTGAAGATACTATTCAATTAAGAGAATGCAACCAATAAGACAAAAACAAAATCGTATACCAAAACGATTGAAACCTTACTACATTTAGATAAAGAAATATCGATTCATAAAAGAATTATCACATGTGCTTGATAAATAAAGGCATATGGAATGAGACCAAATAAAGGAAGAATTCAAATATCTTGGCATTACATTTTTAAAAACTGAACAATCAAAAAGGGAATAATAAACAAAAAACAAATGTTGGCGCTCTCCAGCTTTTAGTCGCCGTAAAACCTCTAATTTAATCTCGAGAGTTAAGCTTTTCTTCTTTTTCTCCTCTGACCACCGGTTATCACTCATGGTCTTTTTATTTAAAGAGAAAATATAATTTAAACCTAGTTCACTCTATATTTTGACCTACAAAAACATCGACAAATGTACACAGAACCATCAAGCAATTACAAATACTGACAGACAGACAGACAGACAGACAAACGACTTTATTAGGGCGAAATTGAGACTATGTAGTCCCTTCTTACATTTAACCCTTTCGTCATATAAGTAATTACAATATTTACAAAATAAGAGGAATTAAATACATGCAGATTTTAACAAAATACAAATTAATTACAAGTTAATATATTTGTTAGTAGATAACAGAGCATTACCAAAGAATGTTAGTTTTGTGGGTCATAAAAAACTGTGTATCGGTCATGTTTTAACACAGAAAAATTCCCACTGCGGAAAACACCTACGAAGAGAAGAGAGGTGTAAAAAACCGCGAAAATTCCTAAATAGTTCAGGGGAAGGAAAAGAAAAAAAATCAATAATATGAGAAACAGAGAAAAAAAACATTCATAAATAAAAACATATGTACATACATTTATATCCATATGAGGGAGGGGGATGAGAGGGGAACAGGGATTGTAGGGTAAGGTATGCCTGGGAGATTACATCGTCATTATGATACAGGAAAAATAAATAAAATAAAATTATAAATTTATGCCTAATAAGCGCATTCTTGTGACCACCTGAAAGAAAAGATAGAAAGTGGTTCAATGCACGGAAAGTGAGAGAAGATGCTTGTAATACAAGCTTTTAAAAGTGCTTAGAGATAGAGAGTTTTTTATTAACATTGGAAGGCCATTCCAGAGTTTACAAGCAGTGACAGTAAAGGATTTGTTGTAAATTTCTGTTCTATGAAGTGGAGTTAGTAGTTTATCACATCCTCTGGTATTGCAATGGTGAACTGTATTAATGGTGACAAAATTTGATGAAAGATAACAAGGGATGTTGTTATTTAGAATTTGATACAATAGAGAGAGAAGGTGAAGGTTTCTTCGGGAATCAAGTTTTAGCCAGGAGAGTCGACGGAAGTATTCTGAGACATGGTCAGATTTTTTAAGATTAAATATGAATCTGATGCAGGCGTTATGAGAACGTTGTAGCTTAATGGCGAGTTCCTTTGATAAGTCCTGGTATACAACATCACAATAATCGAAGTGAGGAAAAATTAGGGAGGTCACTAGCTGTATTTTTAGTGACGAGGGAAGAATGTTAACGAGAGGCCTTAGAGAGTGTAAGGAGGAGTTTACCGTCTTGCAGATTTTTATTATATGATTATTCCAGGTGAGCGTTTCATTAATTAGAATCCCGAGATTTTTTACGATTTTGCAATAGGGTATAACTGAGCCGTTCAAAGACAGAGGAACTGATTCTGCAAGGTTTATAGATGCCAGTAGTTTCGGATAACCGATTAAAATGGCTTGAGATTTCAAGGGGTTTATGGTGAGAAAATTATCGTAGCTCCATTCTTGAAGTTGGGCCAAGTCATGATTTATGTTAGCTATGGAAAAAGATAAGTTATTGGGTTTTGTGTCTAAGTAGATTTGGAGATCATCGGCGTACAAATGATGCTTGGAGTAAGTTAAGTATTGAGAACAATCATTTATGAATAAAGAGAACAATAGAGGACCTAAAATTGAGCCCTGCGGTACGCCTTGGTTAACATTAAGCCGAGAGGACAAGGAATCGTTGTAGATGACTTGCTGGGAACGGTTGCTAAGGTACGAAGAGAACCACTCTATTGAAGATGAAGAGAATCTCATGCAGCGGAGTTTTGCTAGGAGTATGTCTTTATCTACTGAGTCAAACGCTTTACTAAAATCAAGCAATATTAGTACCGTGAGTTTTCTGTTATCCATGTGTCTGCGAATATCATCAGTTATTTTAATTAGCGCGGTGGTGGTGCTATGAGACTTCCGAAAGCCAGATTGATGGGGGTCAAGTAGATGATTAATGTCGAGAAAATCTGCTACTTGTTCGTGTGCAAGTCGCTCCAGGGCTTTTGATAAAGTGGGAAGAAAGCTAATCGGTCGATAGTCATTGTTTGCGGTGAGAGATTTCTTAGGAATTGGGCGGACTAACGCGTGTTTCCATTGCGATGGGAATTTTCCCTGTAATAAAGAGTGGTTGAAAATGTTAGTAAGTACGGGGAGTAATAGATGTATTAATTTGTTTATAATAATTATAGGAATACCATCAGCACCCTGGGCTGTAGTTTTGATTCTGCGTATTGCTGAAAGTACGTTAAATTGCGAAACAGCTTTAAAGTGGAATTGTGGAGAACCGGATGACTCGTTCGCTTTTGCAGTAAGACTACTAATTACTTTGCGTTTTCGTTCTATGTCGATTGTTGTTGGATTCGTCGAGAAGCTCTCGTTAAGAGAATCTAGTGATATGTTTGGAGGTAAGGAAGAATCCTTGGACTTGCCAATTCCAAGATGTCGCAGATTGTTCCATAAGGCGGATGTTGTAATATTGGAGGCGGATATAGAATAAGCGAATTTTATTTTGGCATTTCTAATCTGTTGCTTGGTTTTGTTTCTAATATTTTTGTAGGTATTGAACGTATTTGGGCATTTATTTGATTTGAAGAGACGAAAAATTGAATCGCGTCGAGCCATCAATAGTTTTAAATCGGCCGTTATCCACGGGGCGCGAGGTTTAGAGACGCGTGTGGTTTTGATGGGTGCGTATTTATCGAGTAGATGTAAGAGAAAAGTGTTAAGTGCTTCAATTTTTGCGTCTATGTCGTCTGCATATTCAATAGTGTGCCACGGAAGACACGCAGCTTCGGATATTAAACTATCATAGTCAAGGTTTTTAAAATTTCGCTGGGAGATAAATTTCTGCTTAAATTTTGGAGAGTTTAGTGAGTAGGCTAGAAAAATTAAGTCATGGGAGGAAATGCCCGGGACAGGTAATTGACCATGTGTGCAAACTTTATCTGGGTTAGCAGTAACTAATATGTCAATCCAAGTGGAAGAGTTTTTAGTGTTATTTGTGGGTTTTAAAGGTAGTATGCTGAGGTTGTGCGATGTAAAAGAGTTTTTAAAAAAGACAGCATCGGAGGAGCTTGAGGCAAAATTTGCATTAAAGTCACCAGATATAATTAAGTGCTCATAATCGTGTCTTAAGTTGGCAATGATCTCGTCAATGTCAGATAGATAACCAATTTTTGGAGGACGATAAACGATTCCTAACAATATTTTTTTTGAATTGACGACTACTTCAAGGAAGAGATATTCAGGTCTGCGGGAGTATTGTGCGTCGCTGGTGGCGATTACTTTACAAGCAAGGTCTTTACGGACGTAGATTCCTACTCTCCCTCCTCCTTTCCCTATCCTATCATTGCGAAACAAGTTATACCCAGGTATTTCAACAGACAGACGTCTTGTGTGTTGTAAATGCGCAGAGGCACTTCACGGTGGACTTTGTAAATTACACTAGAAATTTTGATGAGTGTTAATGTGGAACATGCAAGCGCAATTCAGAAAAAGGTATTGAATTATTTTCAGTGTTAATGCGGAATAGCATTAATTAGGACAGCGTTAAAGCGGGGAGTGGGTGTATATTTCTTTTATTAATTATGTTTGAAATGTGTAACAGAAAATCAAAACCTAGTGTAGGAAAGTGATAAAATTTCTTTTAATTGTTCAAAATACGTCAAAAAAAAATAAAAACGAAGCATTAAAGTGGTAACATTACTTTTATTAATTGCATTCTAAATACGTGGCAAAAAAATCCTACATTTCAAGATGATAGCAATTTTTAAATTTATATTAAAAGTTCATAATATAAAATTAAAACCAAACAAAACAAAATAACACATCCTAATATTAGGTTCATAATACAAAGATAATAGCAAATGAAAACCTTACATTCCAAAATTATGGCATTTCTTTCAATTTTGAACTAAAGTTTCATCATCAAAAGTTCAAGTTCAAACTCAGCTACAAATTAAGTCAAGAATTACCATATTTGTTTACTTTGAAAACTGCTAATAATGAGCATTTTAAATATAATATAATAATAATAAGTCCTTTTCTAGGGTGCCAAAGTTTAAACTGAACTTTGAAACAAAAAGGTAGATGGAGTTCATATTTGTTGGCATCACAAACGCATGATGCAAAATGCAAATAATTTGCACAAAACAGAATTAATGGTCATAAAAATTCTTTTCGTGAAGTACAAATTTGCGAATCACAAGCACGTGAAGTTAAAAATGGTACTGTACTAAAAAGTACCAATTATGAAAATTATCGAAATCAGCGAAGTTCTAACAACAAAATATTAATTTATTAAATCCTTAGGATCACTTTTCTAGCAGTATCGGAGACATTAGAATAATGTAATGCAGTATATTATTCCAAAAATTTTGATAAGTACATCATCACCCTAATTAGAAATCATCATATAAAAGAGCATTGCAATTTTTATTTATTTGTCATTCAAATTGTTGCCTTATGAGAATTTTTTATAATAAAAGTCTGCTAAATTAAACACTGAAACAGCGGATTAAAAGTGGCGGTCACCTATGTCGAGGGATAACTTGTATTTGAAGATTTCAGCAAAATTTGCCCAAATTCAATCTTTTCATTTTTGCACTCGGCTTATAAGTCGATTCTGGATTTTTTTGGAGAATGTTTAGCAATTCAAAATTTGACTTATACGCCACGATATATGGTATATTCCCAATCCTGCATCCAACAAATTCACAAAAACTATCCAGAATTCTCAGGCATTATGTATCTGATAAAAACTGACTTATCAATAACAGTAATGCCTCATCACAGATGATTTTTTTTTCTGGGTTGATGTTGATTTTTTGTTAATGTTTTCTTAAAAACCTATTTCCCTGGCTTTTGCACATTTATGTGACTTAAGATTGTATAAGTGCACCTTTATTTGAGAGTAGTTATGAAAGATGTTTGTTTTTATGCAATCATTCAAATTATTGGCTCATTTATTGAAAAAAATCAGAAATACTGGAATAAATTCATATTCATAGGAGTTTTTTCAGCTGAAATGACACCCTTCCCATCCACCATCTGTTTGAACCAACAGTTAAATCACTTTAGAAAATTATCTTCTTCATTTACCAAGATGATGGCTATTTTTGACTGAAATAAGTACCATAATTTTTATATTGGCTTTCCTATTACTCAAGGACTCATTTGAAGTATTGATATGATACTATCTTATATGCTTGGCACAAAATCCAGAAATTGCACAAAATCCAGGAATTGCATAAAATCTAGGAATTGCACAAAATCCACAAATTGCAGCTAAACCACACATTATTAGGCATTATTTACAAGTGATGCAATAGTAGTGGAATGCCTTATGGGCAAGTCACCTCCATCCATCCGTCTGCATGTTAAATCTCTGAAACTATTGGGTGGATGTTAATTAAATTAAGCATTAGCAATCCTTATTAAAATTCATCGAAAATTCTGATTTTCAACTGCATCCGTCAATTAGAACTTCCACTTTATATAAGCACTTAAATAAACGTATACTCGTATCTCATTAAATGGCTTCCATCAAACAACAATTAAATACATACCATATTTTCCTCTCCCTAGCTCTTACATTATCTGCAAGGTATAGATTAGAAAAATTATTCTGAGAATAATTTAGCAAAAAAAGTCTGTGAGAGCACATACCTAATTATGACTTATAGTTTTGGAGATAAAAATTCGAGAACCATCCAATATTTCCATACTGCTTTATATGCATTTCCCATAAAGAACACTTTTGAAATCTCTTTGAACTCCATTTATGGAGTATACTTTTCCTACTTGTTTGAACCAAGAAAGTGAAAGCTCATCAAGAACTAAGTTCACCGTTTCTCCATCTGGTAGCTACACTAATTACATTTAACATGTTCTTAGATGAACTTTATGACTGGGGTAATTGTGTACCTTTGGCCTATAAAATGCAGGTCAATCTATTCAACTTTTTTCATTTAAAAATGTCCTCAAGGATGGAAAATATGGTATGCTCCAAAAAATGGGCAAGGAATTAAGACAACGTAAACACAGCATAAAATTTCCTACTATTTAACGCTCTCCTTACTAACCCAGCTGAAACCGGCTGGTGTGAATTCTCTGCTAAGAGCCGAATTTAAATGCCCCTTATCCCCATTTTTGACCTTATTATTTCACGAGTGGTGCACATCACAGTCATTACCTCATTTAACTTATGATAAATCATGAACAGTTTCATCAACGTGTTTAAAATTTTTAAGAAATATCTTTTAAATATCAATTAATTTTTTATTAGTTTTCCTACCTTTAGATGTGACCCAGTGATATTCGAAAAAACATCCAACTTAACACAAATCACACATTTCCATTGTTTCTATGCTCCTTCCAGCAGGAGGTCATATTTTCTTAATATTGCAGCATGCACATACTCTTTTCCTTCCTTCAATTTTCACGAGTTGGTGAGAATTTTTCGAAAAAGCTGTGGCAATTGGTAGGGATCTTTTGCAGCCTAAAATTTTACGAGGGGAAATTTCCTATCATTTCTCTGTAGAACATCTAACACCGGCCTAACCTTTTGCAGTATATCATAACCATCTCCCCCTTCTTGTTTCTCATTAGTAATATCACTTATGTGAAAGTACTTAGTAATATGAATGTACCTGTTGAAAGTCATGCAGTTTCGAATCAGAGGACAATCAATATCCTGACTCTGCCTGTAATCCCTGCTTTTGGGCAAATCATACACACCCATGCACACAAGAACACTGATATATTGTTATTTCCTTGTATGTAACATCTACTCATTCTTCGTCTATCTTTCTTGAACAATGTCATTGATATTCTGCATATTTGTAGGTGTTATCTAATGTTCTCTGAAAAAACTCTTCACCCCCTAACATAAATTTCTGAAAACAAAATTCCTCAGAGCCTACAACCAAGTCATGCTTTGGTCCCCTTTACCCCACAAAATCACTAGGCACTTCAAAATGTAAGTATTCTCATTTTGCTTGTAGAACTCTCATTATCACTCAAAAAATCGTCTGTTCTCTTCTCTCACAATAACGTCTTCACTCAATGAAGCCATTGTTAGAACTGAAGGGCAGATAGAAAAAATAATTTCCCAAGTGTTCTTAGAAGTGTTTACTCAGACATCCTCATTGAATGCAAGATAAGGAAAGGCTATATGTTAGGCATAAACAATCTCAACACAAAGGAAGTATTCATAAGCCCTAAAAGATAATGTGCAGTTGAGAAGGGCATAGCGGGCGGTTTCAGCCATAGGGAGAGGGATAAATGGACATTTAAATCTCAGTAAGGAGAGGGTTAATGTGCATATATTTTGCTTTGCATAAATGCTAGAAATTACATTACATTCTTTCCCAAGCAATCTTAAGTAAATGCAAAATTTTTACTTCACCAAAATGATGCTGAAATGCAATTACTAGCAGATCCTTCATAATGTAAAACTTTATGTGTCATTAAATTGAGATTTGAATATAAATAGTGAATGAAAAGTTTTTCCTTTAACAGTAGCATGCAGAAAAATCTAGCAGTAAAATGATACAAAAGATATAAAAAATGTAAATACCATGACAATTTCCACAGATATAAACAATATAAATAAATACAGTTAACAGATTACAATGAGGCATTCTTTAGGATATCAACTAATAAAATACTCTCAACATAAATATCTAATACTGAAAAAGTGAATCTCAAATAATGTGAAATATATATAATGTTCATTAAATCAATTTAACACTTAATGTATTTAGGAGACATTCTTCCTTATTTTAAAAATAGCATTGAGAGGTTAGCAAGTTCGACAAAAAATGTTATGCATCCATTTAACATTTTATCAACCAAGAAGATAATTCATGCAACGTATTGTAGCTGTAAAAAATACTTCCAGAATCTCATGCATTTATAGGTTAAAATTTCATAAGTTAAAAAGTTAACAAAATAAACTACAATTTAAAAGGCTGAGGATCTTGAAAACCGATTAAAATTAAACTGCGGTCACTTCACAAATTTCAAATATTCTGATCCTCATGATTAATATATCAATACTTCAAAAATATATTAATATCTTTAACTAACCTGACTAACTACATTTCAATTTGCATCAATGAGAGAATTAGTCTTCTTTACGGAGAGAGGCCACTAAAAAATAAAAGGAAACATTACCTGCGGAATGTGCAGACACATCCCTTGCTCTATCAGCTGAGATTGACCTTGCAGCACCAGGTGGAAGAACACCAACAGGATCCAAAGCACCTCCTCTTCCAACACCAGATTCATCCCGTTCACCAGGATCCATTGATTTCGAGCGCGTTTTGGATCTTCCAAGTCGACGCTTGATTGTGCCAAAGAAGTCTCTGCGCTTCCTGCGACTTCTTCCCCTCTCTGAAAAAGTTGTATGAACAAAATTGGCAATTAAAAATTGAGGACATATATCTTTTATACATTGAACATATTCACTTTTTTCTTAGAAAAAATCTCATTTTGTTTTTGCTATTATGTCAAAACAAACTGGAGATGCAAATTTGAGTAACACAATCTTCCCTTCCTAATACGACACTTTAAAAACACAACTGAAAATGTAAATCATTCAGGATTTAACAAAGGCAATTCAATAAGTATAAGAAGACAAACAGTTTAGTATATACAGGATTTAATTTAGCGACCATTTGGGTTGTGATTTTCATAGCTTTTGAATTTCCATCTTTTCTGTTATTCATGTTATTTAAAAGCCTATTGGATGCTTAATAATATAAATAAAAATGTCTCAAATCATGAATATTAGATCAAATTAGTTGAGAGTATCCAAGGAGGTTGAAATCCACTTATAAACTGCAAGAATTGTGTACATGAAGACAATCATTTCTCACCTCATTTCATCCCTGTTTCATACTTTATACAGTGTCTCCTCCATTGTGATTAAACCTAATTTTTGTTATAAAAATATAACATTAAGTAAATTCTAGCATTACAAATTGAAGATTTATAATTATATAGGAAAATACTAGATTGATAATTTCCACTGAGGAACAAATTGATGATTATGACAAGGGACAAAAAGGGGAAACACTTTTAAAGATATACTATGCATGTACAATCAAAATCAGTTATGACAAGAATTTGCCTTTGGAAAATTTTTCCCGTTGTGTCCATTTCTCATTATATCCAGCAGAGTTTGGGATAAATGAGAAAAATACAATTGCTGCTGATTTGTGAAGAAACTTGCTAGATTTCTTTCCTCAATTCAAGAATTATATTTAAAATTTAGATTTAATTATATTTAGTAATTTAAGCAAGCCATCATCTCCAGAATTCCATTCCTTAATATAAATTAATCTACCTAAAGTATATCTTCTGCAACTTCATCATAGTGGATTCATTATTTCTCACCTTGCCAGCTTTTTGCAAACACCAAATTCCCTCACTGCAACACAGTTATTCGATGGTTTAGAAAATAACTTTAACTTGAAACTAACTCCCTAAAATAATTATATTTTGGTCAGTGGGGCATTAGTTGTCAGTCTGAACAAAAGTTATAGCGAATTGCAATAGATATTAAATAATGATACCACATGTCATGTGAACTTGGAGAAATTTATTGCATATTTCTAGATAGGAATTTCCCATACATTTCCCTATCATCAAATCAGCTACTCATTATTGAGATACTCATTTCCATGTTTTATTAAAAACTTTGATCATATGACATCTCAATTACACTCAACCCCCCACTCGCACAAGTTCCATTCACACGAATTTGAATATGCGCGAGCTATCTTTTATACCCCCTATTTTTTGTACACGAACCAAATTCAATTATACGAGAGTTGAGCATCGCGATCAGTAATCATATAGCTGTTTAAGGTAAGAGCATCTATAGTCGACACATTAGTAAAATCTTTAACTAGCTTTTAATTCTGCGACTACAGCCTTAAATGACCAAAATTCCAAAATTATATTCTGACACCTAATAATAGCCTTTACTTTCTTTTACATTAGTGTTTTCAGCTGAACAGTGAGTATTTATATTTTTAAAATAAAAACTGAACCTCCGCATATGCACCCTAAAATAGGAATGTTCCTATAACTAACATAGTTTTTCACCTATATGTATTTAAAACTAAAAAACAGGAAGGGCACATTCTCAAAGGTCAAAGAGGTTTTCTGGAGCAGTTTCGGTCATGCAGTGCGGGATATTGAGTCTGAGAATTTGTTTTCTAAGTGCCGTAGGGGCAGTGGTCATAAAACATCAGCGTGATTACTTCCCTGGCCAAGCAGACCGAAATTCGTCTTCTGCGAAGGAGCAGAGCTATATAATCCATGTTTGCTTCGAGAGCTGAAATAGAAGGGGTAAGTGGAAAGGGAGGGCCCAAGTTTCACTTCTGTGAAAACAGCCAATCACAGCCAAAACAGTCAACCACATGCTCCCCTTGCAGTTCTAAAAAACTCGAACAAACCCTTGCGCCTCTTCCATCCATTTCTCTTGTAACTGCTATATGTCTGCCATCTCCATACCACCGTTCTGTTTTGCAGATTTTTATATGTTACATTATTTGCATTTTGCAAATTGATAAATAAGTGCCATTATGTCTATGCCCATGAAGAAGAAGAGGAAGATGATAAGCTTGGAGAAGAAGTTAGAGATCATTTCAAGAATTGAAGCAGGTGAAGGTGCGTCAGCCACAGGACGCACATTTGGAATTAACGAATCCACAGTGTGCACCATTCATGCAAAAAAAAGGCCATCAAGGCATCTGTGCAGCAGTCTAGGCCTATGGCTGCAAAAACCATAAAATACACATGAAATCTGTTGTTGACGTGTATAGAATCAATGTTCCTGACTTGGATGGAAGACAACAATCAAAAACACATCCGAGTTGATGGAGGAATCATCAAGCAGAAGGCTATGAAAATCCTGCAGCACTTGCAAACTGAAGAAGGTGTTGGCAAGACCCTGGAGTTTTTGGCAAGTAAGGGCTGGTATGACAGGTTTTTCCAGCGCTATAACATTCATAATGTTAAGTTCAGCGGCGAAGCTGCAAGTGCAGACCAGCATGCAGCTAACCTATTCACCTCAGAACTGCAGAACATCCTCGAGGCGGAGGGCTACTCAGCAAAGCAGGTATTCAATGTAGACGAGACGGGCCTCAATTGGAAGCAGATGCCAGCAAGAACTTTTATTTCAGAGGAGGAGAGGAAGATCCCAGGCTTCAAAGTCTCTAAGGATTGCCTCACTCTACTGTTCTGTGCAAATGCAGAAGGCGATTTAAAGTGTAAGCCACTGCTGATCTACAAGTCTGTGAACCCAAGGGCCTTGAAAAACATCAGCAAGAGCAGTCTACCTGTACACTGGAGATCAAATCACAGGGCATGGATGACAGGAAAAATGTTCGAGGACTGGTTTAACCACTCATCTGGGTATGCCGTATATATATGGCATAGCCGGATGCTCTAGTGGTGGGTATGCTGTATATATATGGTACAGCGATTTTTAGCCTATTTGATATGGGTATGCCGTAATATTCCGTCACGCAGCTTTTCTCACTCATAGCGGCATCCTTTTAGTTTACCGTCTTGCCAGTAGATGGACTTTCCTTCCCTATTTTAGGAAGCTATACGTCTTGTATCCAAAGACTGCACTTTCCATGAGGGTTGCATATCCCCTGCCCCTGTTTTTTTTAAAGTCGGGGTTTCACATCTTGGATTATTTCACACCCTCATGCGAAAAATTTTGTTTGTCGCTGCTTGCATCTTACTTTCCTCGAAGAGCATGCTACTTGTAAATCCTTTTCTTTCATATTTAGCCTTTTCCACTGTTATGCGGTCGCTTTGCGCTCCCAGGACGGCTGAGTGGCAAGAGGGGTCGTTTTATGGCACCCTACTTTATAACTCCCACATTGACGGTTTTGCTCAAAGGAACCATTGTTTTTCTGTTTTTCCGCCTTTCCTTGACGTACCCTTGTAATCCCCCAGAGTGGGTGGTCTGCACAGATGTGCACATAGGAGAGTGGGTAAGTAATTGAAAAAGATCAGTTGGCCTTTGAGCATCAGAGTAGACGGTTTGTGGTATTATTTGGAGCTTTTATTCGTGAAAATTTTACTGTTCTTTTTGCAATAACTTTTAAATTATTTCATTCAAATTATTTTGTTTGAAATAATTTTTATTTCACCGTTGTGAAATGCCTTCGTCCAGAAGACGAAGCACTTCATTTATTGGAAGAGAATGATGACGAAAGTCTTTCCAGTGAGTTTTTGGAGGATGTTTACATCAACAATGATGTAAGTGATAGTGAAACAGACGAAGAAATGGATCCGTTCTGGGAAGAGGAGGAGTTAACGAACCTCCCTGGCCACCCTTACATTTGGAATACACATGAGGAAGTGCGAAACAAGTTTAAATTTACAGGTAATCTGGGACAAGAGAATAAGCAGGCTGTCAGGTGGCGGGATGGTTTCTTCAGTAGGCTTAGGTTATTGAATAGATTCTTCTTCGAAATTTCCCATGCTTCTTGTCTTTATGTTGCTGCCGACATATTGTCCTAGCAAAAAGGGTCTGTTGAAGATAATGTCACCCTGGGCAGTGCTGAAACTTACTAATTGGGGTGGTGGGGAGGAGAATGGGATTCCCAGGATTTTGAACGAATGGCGAGTGAAGGGAAAGGAACCTAACCACGAGGGACATTGCCTTCGAATGCACTCAATGTGCGCACTCCGGTCGCCTAGCCTTTTGGAGAACCCTCGCACCGGGTGCAGTAAAGATAGTATCTTATGAATCCTCTCTCTTTCGAACCACGAGTAGGGGCGATGGCCATGTCAACGACCTATGCTATCGGCTAGGTGCCGGTAAAAGGATGAAACAAAGCCATCGGTTTATGCCTTGGTTCTCCTTCTACCCTCATTCACTGGTGTTGGTTCGTTTTGTTCTTACGAATGGCTATAATTTGAGTAGCTTTTTAGATGTCTCTTCTCTTCCCCACTTCTGAGCTCTTCCATCTCCCAAAATCCTTTACAAGGACCTTTCACTATCTTGGGTTTTCCCGTCATTGTTTTCAAGAGCTTACGAGCATTTTAAGATCATTCATTCAGTGATTCGCTAGCGTGTGTGTGATAGTTTGCCAGAGAAGTGCTATAAGTTGCAAGTGTCGCAGAAGTATATAGTCGGTACAGACAATCAGGTTTTGCGTTTTATCATGTCCCACAATTTAGCATTACAGCAGCAGTTCTACAAGCATTCAAAATACCATCACTTCAAGAGTGATTATTACTTCTTTGGAGATAGTCGACGAACATGCAGCGGAAGAATTCTACAATTATCTGTAAGTGATTTCTTATGAAGTTTTTATTGTTTATTTTCTCTATATTCGAATTCAAAGCACTAAAAATGCATCAATCAATGTCTGATAAAAGTATTATTATTTTTAAAATGTTTTGAATTAATGGGCGAGGTTATTAATTTTTATCATTTGTCTGCTAAGAGAAGTTTTCTTTTAAAGAGAGAAATGGGTGGGGGATTAAGTAGCTTGTGCGATTCACGCTGGGTAGAAAGGCATAATGCTTGTTTAATGTTTGAGAAAATGTTTCCCACAATTACCAAGATATTGAATGATATCAGTAATTGGGATGATAGGACATCTTCAACAAAGGCAGATTTACTCCTCAATAATCTCATGACAAGCGAATTCATTGTTTCGATGAAATGCATTACTTTTATTTTTTCCTTAACACTTCCGATTAGTAAGTCATTACAAAAAGAATCGCTAGATCTGTATTCAGCTATAAAATGCATTGAGGACATCATTTGCTTATTAGATTGTGAAAGGAAAAGGGTTGACGAAGTATTTAATAGAATTTGAAAAAGCGCTAATGAATTTGCAGATATTTTGCAATTAAAGCTCATTAAGCCCTGGTATGCATCAAGACGAATTAACTGTTTGGAAACCGCTGAGGAATACTATCGACGTAATGTATTTATCCCAAGGATTGATACTCTCCTAGTTGATTTTCGAAGCCGTTTTTGTGATGATACACTGAAGGCATTTAATTTTGGAAATATATTACCGAAACAACTATTGTGCTTGGATCAAGTTGAGTTAGATAATACTGCAACATCATTATGGGAAAAATATTGACTTTTTGAATGTTTCCATTGTTTCAAATTAGTTTACTATTTTTCTAAGCGAATTAATAATGTGGAAAACCAAATGGGAACATGAATATAAGTGCAATAACATTAAAACTGGCATGAGTGCCTGTGAAGTTTTCAGTATGTGCGACGAGGAAATTTATCCAAATTGCAAAATTTTATCAAAAATTTTACTCACTCTTCCTATAAGTGTTGCTAGCTCTGAACGCAGCTTTTCGGCTTTGCGACGATTAAAAACTTGGTTGCGGAACAGAATGAGTGAAGAAAGACTTGTGGGTTTGACATTACTCCATATACATCAAGATATTCATCTTGACCCGGAAGAGATTTTAGATCGTTTTGCTAATTCTGGCAATCGACGACTTGATTTTTTATTGTGATTTTTAAAATAAAATGTTAAGAAGTGCTATACAAAATTAATAAAATGTCACAGATACCCGATTTAAATACATTTTTTCTTTTTTACATTATGCGAAACATAAGCTTTATACATGAATTTCGCAAAATATGGATTATTATAAGGGAGGTCAATGTATGGGTGGTTTTCAAAATATATTTCACCTAAAATAGGGTTTATGATAGAAAATATACTATACTATTATTTCTTGTGATAATCTCTTTAAAAAGTCCTGAATATAATTTTGACGAATATAGGGAGATTTGAAAATTTTCCTATTTACGAGGAAAATGGCACTTAATCGCCCCCCCCCCCCCCCTTGGGAGGTTTCTAGATCCACCCTTGTGGGGGGAGACAACTGCAAATGAAATAAAAACTCTTCTTGGTATCTTCATACTCCAGGGAATTGTACTGAAACCGGATTATGCTATGTATTTTAGTAAACGAGAGCATTGCAACTCCTTTTTTCTCGAAAGTTTTCAGTAAAAACAGCGTTGCAGTTGGCTTCGTCAGGTCAGCTGACCTGAGGAAGCCGACTGCAACACCGGCGAAACATTGTCTTGTGAAACAGCTGATCAACGCGGTGAGCTACCGAAAAATATGCAGCCTACAGCCGAACGCCGCGAAACCCTTCGCACCATATATTTATTTTGTTTCCTTACGTAATAAATATAATTTTTTCTATTTTAGTATATTGTGTTTTTTAATTATACATAAGGTTTAAGTCTTAACTTTTATTAGTGATAATATGATTTTTATGAATATTTTGAGTAATTATGTAATTTTAGACTGTTTTCACCCCATTTTTTTGTAATTTTCACGTAATTTTATCAATTTAAATTTTCCATTAAAAATTAATATTCATACATAATTGTTCATTCTTGCATGTTAAAAAGAGTCAAATGTTTTAAATAAAAAATATCCAATCAAATACTGAACATTTACTCCATTTTATAAATATAATTCAAAAGGTAAAAATTCGCCAAATTTTCAATTTAAATGCCCACCGCTGGTGCGGCTTCGAAAAATTAAATACCCAGATGAGTGGTTAAGAAGGACTTTTGCCCAGAAGTTGAGAGCTACTGCAAAAGGCAGAACATCGCATACAAGGCATTGATTGACAATTCCCCAATTCCCCTGCCATGTATCACGCATCTCAATGAAAACGTGAAGGTTATGTTTGTGCCTCCCAATACCACATCCTTGATACAGCCAAAGGACCAGGGAGTCATCTCCACATATAAGAAGCTGTACCTGAAGCAGACCTTTAATGAGATGTTTGCTGCAGTGGACAATCCTGAGCTGGGTGTAACACTCCGTGACTTCTGGAAGTCTTACACCATCATGGATGCCATCACCAATATTCAGGCTGCATAGGCATAAATTAAGGAAGCAACGATGAATGCTGTATGGAGGAAGGTGTAGCCTCACTGTGTTCAAAACTTGAGTGGATTCGAAAATGCAGCAGTAGAATGACATGCAGAAGTCGAGGATGATGTCGATGAATTGGTGGCTCTTGGCAGATGGCTTGGTGGTGAAGGCTTCGAGGATATCCAGCCAAATGACATCATGGAGCTAATAAATTCCCATAAAGAAGAGCTATCTACAGAAGAACTGGTGGAACAGGAGACAATGAACACCCTGCCGGAGGAAGATGAAGGGGATGGGCCTGCACCGGTGGACCTGTTGACAATTCCTAACCTGCAGAAGGCACTGAAGATGTTTGAAGATAGCATCGCTTATATGCAGAACCTTGATGCCAACTATGAGCATGGGTCTCTGATGAGAAGAAACATCCTTAATGCAGTGGCCCCATATAATCTAATGTAGGCCGAGAAGAGGAAAAAGGCTTTACAACCAATGCTAGTGGAGTTCATGAGTCGGTCCCACAGTGTTTCTCAATTTTCAGCCTCTTCAGTAGACAACCCAGACAATCTGCCAGGACCTTCAGGAACAGCACACCCTTCTGCGATGGATACTGGTACAGAATCTGGCTGTGTGTGATTGTTCTGTAATATTTTTATAACATTTTTCCACTTCTGACGTACCAATTAAGTGTAATAATAACCAAAATAAACTCATGTATTTTTAAAATTTGTTTTAGTCACTTTTGATTTGCATTACCTTGCATATTTACATTAATATATTAGTACATAAAAACTTACATAAATGTCACTCTACCCGAGTCTGGAACCTAACCCATAATTTATTATGGCTTCTTAAGCTCCATTCATGCGAATTTTATGTATGTGAGGTTTCTGAAGAATCGAACCCTCACGCACATCGGAGGTTGAGTGTATGTCTAAGCCTCACTTAGATGTTTACTTCCATGTTCTTTTTCAAAGCTTCAATCCTACAGAATCTTGATTTTGTCTGAAGAAAGATTTCATGAGAAGTATTTGCTAAGTAAAAGAGGTGGGTTTACTTATATGACGAGTATATGCTTAAACATACATTTTCACCTGATAGAATTGAGATCAATTTATACACTGCAATATACGGTATACAACCATTTTTTAAAATACAGATCAATTTAAATCAAAAGCTATTCTGTCCTTTATTGCATAGCTCAGCAACCTTTTCTGCACAGCGAGTCACATACGTAGTTATGAATGCTTCGGAGGGCCGCAATGGAAGACACAAGAGCTTCGGCAGGCCGGATGACCATTTATATCAGAAGTTACCGAGAGATTCTGCAGTCTCATATTATTGAAAATCATATCTAAATAATTGACTAGTGCTAAAATTCCACCAGATAAGGTTTTGAGACTATAATTTCACTGAAAAATATGAAATTGTCAATTTTAAATTTTACTGATAGTGGGCTGTATGTTGCCAACCCCTCCTCAATTGTATTGACTCAAATTTTTATTGAATAATTTATAATTTATTTAGTTGTCCAGGTGGCATTATAAGGTACTGTATAGGACATGACAAAAGAGAAAGAAAACAGACACTTAACAAAAATTCAGTAATACTATAAAAATTCTTCGACAAGAGGAACTCGTATATATTTTTTTAAAAAACTTTGTTGACTCCTTATATCTCCAACAAAGAGAGGTCAAGATTATAAAATTTAGTGCATCTTACTTTAGGTCCATTGGTAGAAACTTCAAGATTTTGTTTGAATCACATGTAGATCATTATCTCTTCTAATATCATAGTTATGGTAATTACAATTTTGACTAAATTGAACATTTTTCCTTACATACAATATGGCATGATATATATACAATTTATACATATATGAATATTTACCATCTGAACTTTGAGATCCTAGAAGGTGTCCTTCTCCCTCAGTCCCTGAAGTCCCAGTTTCCCTGGTCCCTGGCTGCTGAAATGTAAAATATTCATTATGTAAAAGAGATTATGATTTTTTAATTACAAAAATAAACTGATAATAAAGATAATTACAAAAGTTTTGCTGAAAATTTCAAAGATAATGTCCTCTAAAATAAGCTAAGCTATTGGGCATTCGGTCATGCCTGGAAGGTTACTGAGTTTCTGTTAAGTTATATCTAAGAAAAGAGCCTGCAAACAGTTTCCCACATAGGCCCAGATGGATATCACAATTTAGTTTATTCATTTATTTTTTTAAATAAGAGCAGAATATATTTTCTTTGGGTTTAGTATAATTTAATTCCACACAAGCTGGAATAAAAAAACCCAAGCTGATATTCTCTTATGGCTTGTCTGAGCTAAGCAATGATACAACATTCACAATGTATTGAAGAAAAATATCCAAAGAATGAAAACCCATTAGATAAATATCTAAGGATCTGTTAAAAGATGCTCAATTTGAACGAATATATGGAATTTAATATAATAAATTATTAAACAGAAATTAACATTATAAAATATTACTGAAACATACTAAACCAATTAGAAACATTTTAATAAAAATGCCATTTCTATAATATACAATTCAATTACTCAATTTAAAAAATTAAATACATTTTTATTGAGATCAGTTACTGTTGAATATCTAGTATGTTTACTCCTGAAAATACTGTTATGGAATTTGATGCTTGGAAAAATTTTCATGCTGTAGTTAATGTTATCAAAGTTTATGAGAAAAATAAAGATTAAGAATGGCATTCATAAAACAAAAATGACCACATGCTTTAAAAATTAACATTAGTCTACATAGAAGTTTGTTTCACATTCGAAGGCACCAACAAACTAAAAAATACACTTGTTAATGTTCCAGCAATAACAGATTAATTAAAAATACACACGGGAATAATTCATAAAATTTTAAGAAATAAATGTTTGAATATTTTCCAATGCTTAGCTCATAAATCTTTGCTTTGCAAAATATTAATCATATAGAGACATTAAATCTTAAAATATCTTTACTATTTCACCACCTATCAACTGCATACTGGGACAATTAAATGAAAAGTTAGGCAAAAACAAAATTGATACAAAACAGCTGTTGCATTGGAAAAATTTTGTATGACGATTATCAGCATTAGATAAAATTCGTCAGTGCTAGAAAACATTTCACACTCAACAATTGTTTCAAATGAAATATGTGGCTAAGTGCAACTTTGAATCTTTAATACCACCAGAAATCAAAAACTTAACAAAAAACTGCTTGTCCTTAGGAACTGAAAAGTAGATTAAGAAGAAAATTAAATTAAACGGAAAATATTTAATAAGTTACAAAAGGCTAATAGCTCTAAACTGTAATTGATAAAAATGAGGAACTCTATTTTCTTAATATTACACAATTAAACTGAAAAACAAAGAATAAGTAAAAAGGTTATTCAAAGAGAATCCAATGAAGTTCTTGATAAATTATTCAACATCATTAGCCCCAATGATAGACGGTGAAATAATTTATGAAAAATACTTGAACTATCTGCATTATTTTAAGTGTATCCAACCATCAGAAACATCATAGTTTAAACAACTCATCAAAAATTCAAGCAATACAGTAAAACTTTGTTATTTCGAAGTTCAAGGGACCACAAAAATACCACTTCGAATTATCCAGGTTCGAAATAAACGAACTTAAAAAAAATCGAAATTTCTTACAATCCACCCCTTGGACAGTAAAATCGCAATATAATCTTATCTATCCGTTCTGCTGCAAAACGCATTGACCTTAGTTGCGTCATGCAGACAGGTGGGAGGGGTAGGAGACAAGCTTAGTGTAGCGTGCCGAGTTATAGAGAAGGGAAAACTAAAAAGGCAAACATAAGCATGATGTATTTTATGGACGATCTCTATTGTAATAAACCCCTCAGCGTCGTCCTGCATACTGGGCACGCAGGATGAAAACTTCATATGCGGTCGTACTGGGTATGCTGCGGAGATCACTAGATATCTTTATTTTTTGACGCAATACATTTTCTTAAATCTGAAAAACCTTGATGTATTTCAAAACAGTAACCTTGGGGTTTCCTATTGCGCTTAATTCTGCAATGATTACTTTCTTTTTATCTATATTATACGTAAGATTTTGTGATTGAATTTTCGAGTAGTTATGCGAATTGTGTTCTAAAAACCCCTATTCAATGCTGAGACTAACCAAACCTCTGCACGAATGCTAATTAATAATTTAGCAAAAAAATTATATTCACATGTATATATACTAAAAAACTTGTATCATATTGTAACTACCAATACTATTTTAGTTATCTACTATGCTTACATTTACTCCCAAATTAAATATGGCATTATATTTTGTGGAAGCTCACCCCACATGAACCAACCGCATCTTTAAATTACAAAAAAGGGCCCTACGTGCCATTGCTGGTGTGAATAATCGAACATCCTGCAAGCTTTATTTTATAAAATATAATATATTGACACTTCCATGTATTCTTATATTAGAAGCTGTGATATTTGCCAAAACATACCCTCATCTATTCTCATTCAACAAACAACAACATCCTCACTCCACCCGCCAATATCAGAACATTCACCACATTAGACATAATCTATCACTATCTGATAAAAGTCCATATCACACCATAACACTCACATATAATAGGTTGCCTACACAATTAAAATCAATAAGTAAAATCAGCATCTTTAAATCTCAAGTTAAAAACTTTCTCCTAAAACATTCATATTATTTACTTTCAGAATACCTCTCATAATTTGCATCTATTATATACATATCGGATGTAATTATTGCTTTAATCTTTTGTATCTTTTCTTTGTTTATTGACTTGCCTTATGTCTGTATGATAGACCTACTGGGCCAATAAAGTATTATTATTATTATTGTGTGGTGGAAGGGGATGCAGGCACTGTTTATTTGCTTTGTGATGTCTCTCGCTCTTGAGATGAATATTTTTTTCTTTTGAGTCAATACTTATATGGAAAGGGAGGAGGAATGGTTTTCGGATCTGGGACAGTGCTTGGTTAAGCATTTCTTGAGAACAATATAATGAGAGTGAGAGAGAGAGAAACACTTATCTGACATCAATGCACAAACAAGTCCATTCAAAGATATTTACAAAAGCATGATCAGAGCGCATGGGAAGTGCTAGGATCGCACAAAAAATATTCTCTTGCCGCACTGAGGGAAACATTTATGCTGTACAGAGGCAGCTATTGTTTGTTATTTTCCATTGTTACTTTTGTTAAATTTCTAAGAGATTAAAAGAGTCAAACTAGTCATGGCGTCAACTGATAGAAAAATGCAAGTAATACCTGGTGATGAAAAGTAGACTGAAATCTTGCTTGAAAGTGATTCGGAAGAAAGTGTCAGTTCAGAAAGTGATAGTAAGAATAACATTGAAGATCGTGCTTGAATTACTAAGGTAAAAATTTATATTTTTGGCATTTTTTGTTGAGTGGGTAAATATGAAACCTCATCTTTCCTGTCCCTTTGCGCTTCTAGCATCTTTGTTTATCCTTATTTGAAGTTTTTTTCCGAAAAACTTACGGGGAAGAGGTAGAGATCTACGATAAAGCAGTATACGTAAAGTAACCCGAGAATCTGGAATAAAGGTCTAGTGAAGCAAGGATAAGATGATTCCTCTATTTGTATCATTTACGATTTTATTTCACGTTGACTATTAAATAAGTAAAAAGAAGTTACTTGTTTGGGGGCAATGTAAATTTCGTTTGCGAGAAATGGAGAACAAAAACGCAATGCCTTTGTCATATGCGCACACGAACTTTCCACTTAAACACACAATATGGGTCAAGGTTTCGAATTAAACGAAATGTTCGCTAGTCACCAGACCAGATCATGACTTTGAATTTCATTGTAGACGTATTTCGAATAATCCATACAAAAAAGTACGTAAAATCCTATAATGGCCGGGGACTGCTTTTATCTTCGAATTACACGCTATTTCGAATTATATGGGATCGAAATAACGAAGTTTTACTGAATATAGTTTGTCTGAATTTCCACCTTTCTCACACAAAGATAAATTTTATTGATTGATGGAGTTCCTATGAAAATTTCTATTATTTTGAGAAATGTTTCTAGAAGCACATCATTTTATAATGAGAATGAAAGTTTACATTTACCCATACCCCATTATGTTAGCCATTTAAATTTGAATTTTTAGTTTTATTCAATATGTAGAACTAAATTCTACTGCATAAATGTATCATTGAGTCTAAAAGAACCAATGAATCAAATTATTTCATTATGTAAGAGATCTTTATATTTTAGAAACAAGCATAATACCTGGTCAGATACTTCCTGCCAACAGCCACTCTCAGTTTGTTCAACCTATATTTAATAATGAAAAGAATATGACTTTCAGGAAAATCAGATTTTATCAAGTACTTCAAAGCAATTGAAATCCTATTACATATTAACTACTTATACATTTGTTAAATTCTGATGAAAGTAAGTGCCTTGGAAAAAATATAAAATTAAAAAGGCATAAATTAGCGAAATAATAATAAAATAATACTTTAGGTTTATGACAAATATTTTAAATTTAAAGGCACAACAGGATATCACATTTTGCTATGATTAGCAATTACCAGCGGTAAACTACTTAATGTGTCAGAGATTATATTTTATTTCCAGAAACTATACTCGGTATTATTTATATAAAGAAAAATTAAAAGATAAGCTAATGAGGAAAATGAACCTTGAAAAAGTTTTTATATAAATTCCATAAAATCTGCAACAATGATATTATTATAAACCCTGTTCAATGGTTATAGTTAAATCAAAGATTCTCTTGTAATAATATTCTTTTGTTCAATGAAATAAAAAGATGGCAATTTAATCCTTCCCAAACAAATAACTTAAAAGGGTGTATTAACAAAATTATTTTATGGCAAAAACCTATGCATTCTTTGGAGGCATTTTAAAGTCATATTTAATAATTGCAAAGCAATTTTAATTAATAAGAGAACAAAAATATTCCCAGCTACTCTTTCTACCCACAAATTCTACCAAAATAATTTTGAGATTTATTATTTCATCTTTTGTTCAAATGATTAAAAAGTTGCTACAGTCAAATGACTTTTAACTACCTATCATACCTCCGCAAACTACTTTTAACTAAGCAAATTCTAGCTCTAGCAATACCTTAAAACTCTGAAAGTTTCACATATTACATTGAAATCTCAAATTTTTTTGTATCAAAAATACACTAACTTGACAAATCCATAGAATTTTACAAGCAGAAGTAGCACATCCAGTTATTGTTTCCCATAATACTTTCAGGAAAATATTTTACATGTACAGTTTATACATGTTTCATAATAATGTAATTAAATGGATTGAGTAAACAACCCTTATCGTACATGCACACAATTAAATGTACACCAAATGTAGGTGCTCACGGCTGGGTATACATTAAAATGTACACTGGGTTCTGAGTCTGCTTATATGAATTCATAGGTCCATGATATTATCCAGACTCTGTGAAATGGTTTCTCCAACGAAACAAGTCATCAAGCAATTTCCTTGATTCCCCTGATTTTTTCAGCCCACCTGAACAAAATATTTTGTGAATGTCTTTTCTTTATGTGATGATGGACAGCCATTTATATTAAATTGATCCTAAGCTAATTGGCATAACAGTAATTAGATATCTGGAAAGAAGCAGAAAACCAGTATTTCTAGCTTTTAAGCATTCTGAATTTTTGAGGTTGCAATGTATGAATTAACTTTGTTTTCGAGAAAATGTTATTCAGAGGTAAATTGTATTTTTTTAATCTCAAAGAAGAAAATACTCTAACTCATTCTATACAACATCAGAGTAAGAACAACATATTTTAAAATTAGGGTTACTAATGAGCCATATCATACATACCTTAACAACATGAGGTTGGGGTTGCTACATTTCCACAGTGGCCCGGTAAAACAACAAGTTATTAGATCACACCTTAAACTCAAATATATTACTATTAAAATTGTATGTATGTATAGACATATTCTAAGAACAACAGTATCATAATGGCTAACATGTAGAACAAACAAATACTGTTTAGAATTACTGAGTACTACATCATTTCAGGTATATAATGCAATCTAATTTATGGTACAAATATTCTCACTAAAACAATGAGAAAGATATTAGTATTTCAAACATTATTATCTATCATGGCATATATCCAAGGCACTTGTAAAAACCTTGTTCATATAGATGCCATTAATGTGAACAAAACAGGATAATTATTTTAGAAATAATGGGCAGAGTATTTTGTATGGTAAAATAATCATGATTAATTAGCAAAATAAAAAAAATAAAACAAAAAAATTATGTGAAATCTATTAAAATTGGGATAATGATTTTTGGATAAAAATTTGCATCAGAAGAATAAAAAGATGCAACAGGGAAAATATACTTACATCCTATTATATATTAAACACTGGATAAAAAATAAACACTATAATCTAATAATGAAATGAAGGAACCTGATTTATTTTATAATAAGAACTGTTCAAGCAAAACCAACCCCACATTTGCTGTTTTACTTACTATCAATTATATTAACAATTTTTACATCAAACTGTTGATGCAATAAATTCTCATGATAATTGAATAGGCACTGAATACGATGTTTCATCAATCTTCAGATCATTTAAGTAATCTGACAAGCATCAATGACAGCAAAGAGGTTAAGTATGTCAAATAAACTAGTTTAATTCCATAGTTACAGTTTCATATGTTAAACCACACTTCTAGTGACAAAAAAGTGAATTTAAATTAAGTATATGTGATCAGCTGAATTTAGCGGTTTGCATTTAATGAATAAATGATCATGAAAATCACAATTAAAAATACTCCTTATAGCTTTAATCAAACAAACAAAAATTCTGATACAAAAATATAAAGCAACAACTTATTCTCAACAAGATTCAGAAAGACAAATTTGATTAATACACATAATTAAGCAAGAAGCTCTTCAAAATGAAATGAGTTAAATACTAACCTATTAAAAGATTTTCAACTAAAAAATTCATAAATCTGAAGTCATCCAGTTATTAATAATGAGACTATATGTACAGTTAAATGTCAATTATCCAGGTGCAGATTATCCGTGCTTGGGACTTCCCCGAATATTATATAAAGGGACTCCCTCATATTTCTGCTACACAGGTAATTGCTCTCAATGTCTCAGTGTGTTTTCATTGGTGCCGGTAACGCAGTTGACTGGATGTGATTGCATTAATTACTAATTTTTAAATATTTTAGTGCATCGTCAATCATTATTGTTCTTTTGTGGTTTAGTTTTTTAGAGGGTTATTAAACATGTAGGGATGATGGACTAAATGAAAGCAAATAGTGTTATTGATAGAAGACAAATTAAAAACTGTTCACAATATTATTAAAGGTAAAGGCAAATTAGAAAAATTTGTAATGAACTGCAATAGTGTTTCTCCTGTGAAAAAAGCATGAAAAAGGTTACATATGAGCAATTTGACTGTTAAGATAACGTGGCTTCAACAAAAATGGGCTGATAGAATGCCAATTTCTGGACCAATGTGGTCCTAGTTCTACTACAGAAGAAATATTAGAGGAAGTAGAAAGTGATGATGTACTGCAATTGTTTTACAGACATTGTAAACATCCAATGGTGCATCAGAGGAATTAAGATCAAAGAGTGGCAGCAAAGAAAACAAACTAAAATTACAAGCTTTTTCAAGCAATTAAATAATTAATGTCTAGATAATTCTTATGGTGTCTCATTGGTGTTATAACAAAGTGTTAATAACTTAATAAAACTGGTACAGATTATCCGTGTTTCTCAATAATGTGTCTCCGCCATCCAAATCAACCAGGATAATCGACGTTCTACTGTATTTCATAAAATGTACTTCAACCACTTTACTTAAACAAAGCAGCAAAAGATCCAAAACTAGGAAGAATTTTACAACTAAATAATTGCTTCTCAACATTTTCTATCAAATCCATAAATTAGATTTATTTTCAGTAAAAAATATTTCTACTTCAATAGATTTTATTCTGCAAAATAATAAATACCATATTTTATAACACCATACATAAAAGACAGCAATAAGGACCTTGATTATGTACTATTTGCCATTTTAAAATTTTTAACTAATATACCTATAATTAACAGAAATTTAAGATGAAAATTGTTGAAATCAAATTATAATTAGTTCAGTTAAACGTAAGTGGTTAGTTAAAAGAATTTCATACAGAAAGGTACAATGTTTATATACTTCATAGGATTTTCTCACAAAAACAATTAGTGAATGATTCAAATTTATTATATTCAAGGAAGCATGCATTAGGTTTCACTAAAAACATTTGTTAGTAGATCAAGCACACAAAATCCTTCAAATTAATTAATCAAATAAAAAGTGATAAAAAATTATTTTTTGGCATTCATACCTAATGAGTAATCACCAATGCCAACTGAGCTGAAATAACAGTGCATTTTGAAAAGAGAGAAATTAAGGGTAATATATGTGATATATCATTTAAAATTTTAAATGCTGTAATAACTAAATATGAAGCTTGACTTAATATTTCAAACTTTTATCTAAACAACTGAGCTACTTCACACTATATGCCATCATTCCAAAACCCACATTTGCATGTATTACAAGATATAACCATTTAAATTAAACAATCAGAATTAAATTACTAAGGAACAATAAATGGATTTATTATTGATCAAAATTAACAGAAAATGTCTTCAATGGGACTAGCTAGTCTTCAGCCTACACCATATCTCTCGATGTCATTTGTTTATTGTTGAGGATATTCGGATAATTTATGTAATGGAAATTCCTAAAGTTGGGCCTCGATAAATTTCACTAATATTTGTGACTCGAAGTAGATATTAATTCAAGAGAAAAAGAAAGAACTTGGTCACTTCCACAAATTTATTTTGCACGACCGGTTTCACTACGATCGTAGCATCATCAGGGGATAAAATATAAAAATCGTTCCAATATATAGGGAAAAAAGGGGGGAGAGGGAGACAAGAGGGGTTACAAAGAAAGTGAATGGAAGGTAAAAGAATAAATGGTTGGAAAAGAAGGCGAAAACAACATAGTTACAAAATCTTACAAAAACTTGGTAAAAGGGCCAAAGACAAGTGTTGATACAAAGTATTTACAAAATATTCGGTAAGCTAAATAGAGAAGAATGATTGTGGAAAAGGTATTCATTTAAGAGAAGCGAGTCTTCACAAATAATTATCTCTAGCTATTCAAGAGCATCCAATTGGCGACCTTTAATTTCAAAATGGAGGAATTTAGGGTTGAAGGAACTATGATGATTGAGGTTTAAAAGATGTTTCACAAATTGAGAATACAAATCCTTAATCCTCTTGTCAAAACTCCTCTCCGTTTGGCCGATGTAGACCGCTCCACAATCATCACAAGCAAGTTTATATACACCACTTCTTAATGACAACTGTATCGGGTCTTTAGCATTAAGGAACAATTTGGAAAATGTAACTGGGGAGTAGAAAGCAGGTTTAAGTTTAGGAAAAAGGTTAAACGATTTATAAGAAACGTTTCCTGAAAATGGGAGTCTGCACCAACTAAGAGGTTTGGAGGTGAGATTAGGCGGAAAAGAATGATTTTTTGGGAGGCAATAAGTAAACGTTTTTTAGAGATAATTTTATTGATTGAACCAGTTTTGTAACCATTATTGACAGCAATCTGTTTAACCCCTCAAGTCCGGAGGAGATTTATTAAATCCCACCCGTACGGCCGGATGAGGTTTTTAAATTTTCACGATTGCGTTGAAAAAACGTTTGAAAATATTAAAATATTCATAACTTTAGAAGTTTTCTCTTGATTTTTCTGAATTTTCTTTGTGGATTTATGAAAGACATGAAATTTGTAAATATCTGTTTTGCCTAAAATATTTTACATACAAAGATTGTTGGAGTAGAAGAGAATGTAAACCAATCGCTAATTTTTCGGCATGCGTTCGCGCTTTATATATAATATTCAGCACCGGAAAATCTCTAGAAGATATTGATATGCAATCCTAATAAAAAATAGCTTAAACTAGTAACTATTTCATTCTGTAAGTCTACCCATCTAAACCAATTAGGTGAAAAGTTTTACACATCTCAACTTTTTCATGTCTTGACTGGAAATTTTTAAGTAAATGTAGTATTATTGATTTATTAAAAGATGATTTATTTATAATATAAACGTTTTAGTTATACAGTCATCATTCTTAGTCATTACAGAAGTCACATAGAAGAAATGGTTGCATTTCGTTCATTGGAAAGGGAGATATGACGTTGTATAAAACACGGAAAACTTAAGCTTATAGGTCCTTCCCAAATATTTTCAGAAAATTTACGCATGCGTAATTGGATTCATCAAGAAATGCCTTATAGCTTAGTAAACACTTCTAGTAATCTATTGTGTAAATATATGGAAGAGCTTTTCATGATTTTTGCTGGCGTGTCCTATTCTTGCCTACTCGCTTCATCGCTGCTTTGTCCCTGCTAGCACAACAGCGAAGCACTTATCTGAAGAGGAAAACAGACCTCGTCTTCTTTCAAGTGTCAAAGAAAAGGAACCCAATTTTGTGGGTTCTCTTTCCTCAGGTATTTATGGGTCAACTTTAGAAACCGAAAATCCGTAGGTCCGTGGTAAAAACTAAAATTCTATCACAAAACTAAACGTATATTATATGTAAACAAAGACTTACAAATAGATATACTCAATTCCCTGCAATTTTCGTCGAGATTAAAATAAAATTCTAAAGGTCTTGAAAATTATATGACAGATATTATCCTTCTCACAAAATGCCTCTCTTTGAGGCTTGGCACTAAATTATCGGTAGTGTCGGCCTTGGATTTTGAAATCAGCTGTTTTGACGTTGACGCTCTCCTATGAAGCGATGAACGAAGGATCGCGCGGTAATGGAAGGGAATGTTTACAGAAATGTTTTTACTCATTCTATTCTTCATCAATTGCATTGTAAACATTTGTAATAAGTTGTGCATAGACAGACATAAGATGTTTTCCTTTCTTTCTTTACATACCGACGAAGACCTTTGTAGCATGAAATAAGCCAAATATCTCCTCCAGGTAAAAAGAGGAGAAAAAACGTGCTCTCCTTTGAAATGATACACAGTTCCTACATTGCATTTCAAACACCAAGGAAAGGTTCCTTGCTACATTGAAAAGCGACTTTTATATGGAGAAACACCATCATATCATAGCAAAATTGAAAATTCTATCGCAAAATTCAACGTTCATTATATATTTTTTAAAAGAGAAAAAAAATACAGGACAAACATAGATAGGAAGTACAAAGCTTCCTCTTTCAAATATATATAGGTTATTTAGATTTAAATAAGTCTCTAGTGTCAAAAGATAAAATAAGTTAGGGCTGCCGCAGGACGTAATAGTACGCCTGACGGCCAATTAGACAGTTTTTGCAGGACGTAATAGTACGCCTGACGGCGTTGAGGGGTTAATGGTGTTAAGTTCTATAAGGAAATTGGGTTTAGAAAGTGGGTATACTAAGAAGGTGGTGAAGCATAGAATGAAAAGAAGCGTGTTTGTGAGAAAAATGATGGGAAGAGTAATTGGGAATGACCTGATCTGTGTAAGTGGGTTCATGGAAAATAGCCAAGGTAGGTGTGTTGTTCAGCAGAGACACAGTGAGATCTAAAAAGTTAAGCAAACCATTGGTTTCAGATTCGACCGTAAAAGAAATGGAAGGGTGGAGGGAATTTAAAAGGGTTAAAAATTCAGAAAGTTGGTCATCCGTACCACTCCAGATACACAAAATGTCATCCATATACCTACCCCAAAATTCGGAATAAATTAATGAAGAATGGCCAGAATTAAAAAGGTTAACTTCTAAATTGTTGAGAAAGATGTCGGCAAGGAGAGGGGAAAGAGGGGACCCCATCGCGAGACCATCCATTTGTTTATAAAATTATTGTCAAAAAACAGTTGTCTTTGGCCCTTTTACCAAGTTTTTGTAACATTTTGTAACTAACCTTCCATTCGCTTTCTTTGTAACCCCTCCTGTCTCCCTCTACCCCCCTTTTTTCCCTATATATTGGAACGATTTTTATATTTTATCAATTGATGATGCTACGATCGTAGTGAAACCGGTCGTGCAAAATAAATTTGTGGAAGTGACTAAGTTCTTTCTTTTTCTCGACAAGTAATTGCCACAGGGTTGAGCCTGACCTCATTATTGATATGATAGATATTAATTCTTTAATGTTTTTAAGTGGATTTTAGTGCACTAAGAAAAACAATACTAAGGACATAAGAGAAAAATTGTGGCATTTTAGAACATATCTAACAATAAGACCAGCTAAGTTTTATTGGAAGCTATGATAGTTTTCACGGTTTCAATCTATTAGAACAAAAAGCTAAGAAACAAAAGTTTACAAACAGAACCCCCAAATTTGCCTCTTTATATATATATATATATATGTCCCGGGTATGATGTTAAACTACGTCCACAAACCGAGTGACCACCGGTATAAGTGGTCCCCCTCCACCAAGTGCCAACAGCCTCTTCGGAGGGTGGATGAGCGGGTAGAGGGTCAGGGCACCTTCATGCCCTTGGGGTGAGAAATCACCTCTAAAGGCGGAGGAACCTATTTGAGGTCAACGGCATAGGATGCGGAAGGCAAGGGGAAACCACCGCATTAAAGATCCTGAGGATATCCCTAGTACAAGCAGCTCAGGATTGAAGTTGAAATTATGAGGCGTACTCTTGTGAAATATACCGGAGGTAAAATAGTCCCCCAATCGGATCTCCGGGTGGGGACTGCAGGAGACTTCGCTTTAAAGAAGAAGAATATCTGTAAACTGAACATGGAATGTCCGAACACTACTACAATGTGGAAAACTTGAAAATCTTAAGTTAGAAATGGAAAGGATGAGGATAGATGTGCTGGGGGTGAGTGAGATGAGGTGGCTTGATAATGGAGATTTCTGGAGTGGGGATTACCGAGTGATCCACACAGGCAGCATCAAGGGCAGGCCAGGAATAGGAGGAGTAGGAGTAGGAGTTGTCCTGAGCAAGGAGCTAGGACGGAGAGTCAGTGGATATGTGCAATTGAATGGACGGATTATTCTAGTCACACTCGATACCAAACCAAACAAGACTGTGATAGCTCAAGTGTATATGCCGACATCAAACCAAGACGATGATGAGGTGGAAAGAGTTTACGAAGAGATAAATGAAGTTATAAGAGGAGTGAAGGGAGAGGATAACTTGATTATTATGGGTGACTGGAACGCGGCAGTAGGAGAAGGAACCGATGGAACGGTAGTGGGGCCCTATGGACTTGGAGAGAGGAACGAGAGAGGGGATTGGTTGGTAGAGTTCTGCACTCAGCACCAACTAGTGGTGTGTAATACGTGGTTCCAACACCACCCACATAGACGGTACACGTGGAAGACTCCTGGAGACAGCAGAAGGTACCAGATCGACTATATTTTAGTCAAACAAAGGTTCAAAAACCAAGTCAAGGATTGCAGAAGCTATGCAGGCCCCGATATTGACAGCGACCACAACTTGGTATTAAGTGAATGTGCTCTCAAATTTAAAAAGTTACCAAAGAGAACTAATCAAAAATGGGATTTAGAAAAACTTAAAAACGATGAGGTAGTGTCAGCATATCAAGATAAAACAAACACTGCTGTGATAAATCAAACAGAGAATGTAGAGGAGCAATGGGAAACTTTGAAGAAAACTATGCTAGAAACTGCGAGTGAAGTGATAGGAAGACAGAAAGTACAGAACAGAAAAGATTGGATATCCGAAGACATTGTTGAGAAAATAGAGAAAAGAAGAAAGCTAAAAAATGATTCCTCTGAAGAAGGAAGTAGGCAGTACCGAGCGTTAAGGAATGAGATAAATAGAGAAGCAAGGAAAGCCAAGAAACGATATTTAGAAGAAAGATATATAGTGCAATTCCTAAATAAGGCATCTAAAGAAATGTACCATCATCCTATTTGCAGAGGGTAATAATTGCTAACATCATCCCTTTTCTTAATTTTCCTTATTTTAGGATGTACAAATGGTACTAGGAGACAAAATACCTGTTACAGGGTGAACATAATGCTTTGATGAAATGTTGATTGAAATTTCAGCATAGTTGGTCAAAGTGATCCATATTGAATGGAAAACACATCTTTGGCAGGTTTTATATTTTGGACTCACCCTTTGCACACTGTGGATTATCAGTGTGCTCTTACTGGTCTGCATGGCACCTGGTATCCGGTTCCTCAGCTCAAGGTCCCTGAGGGCAGAGTCTGTCAACACATCACCTCCATTGGTCAGGCTCTCTAGACAACAAATTTCCCATTTCATTGACAAGCTTTACCACTAAGAGAAAGATAGAGTCAAGTCTGTAATATTTTTTCATCCAATCAACTTCTCTTGAAAGCTGAAATCGTCTTTTTATCACAAGAACATCAGCAATTGGTATTTAAGTAATCAAGAAATGGAATTTAAAAAGCAATGAATATGAATGGCATTACGAAATCAAACTTTTTTTTACATTTACTTGGCTTGCTTTTCTCTTAGCATTTAAAATGTCTTAATATTTTTCTTAAAAATTACCTATCAATTATAACTATGGTTCAACACTCAGTAATGTCACCAATGTTTCAGAACAGGTAGATTTTATATGCAAGAATAGGAAAATCATAAGAAAGATATTGATGCACCAGCCCTTTCTGCAATTAACCAATGCAAGGTGTTATCCAAGTAGGTTATCCACACCACAAAACAACTAATCTTTACACATACAGCAAGCTAGAGGGTACAGTCCAATTCCTATTATGTTTAAACTTTTTGGTTCCTAGAAAATATAGCAGCTTAAATTTATAAAAAGTATGTTTTATTATTTCATTTCAAATACTTCCCCAAATGTTATATCGTTTTTTAGATTTCATCAAATTCATGTAAATAAATGGTGTGACTATATCATTAAAACGTTTTAAATTTAACTTAATTGTGAAATATCTCCAAAGTCACATTTGTCAACATTAACTAAGCATTGTGGAATCATCAAAGATTAATTTGACATTCCTCCAAGATAAAAGACAACTGTAAGAGATTCTGGAGTCTCATTAAGAAGAAAATTTATTCAGATTCTGCCCCACATGAAATCTGGCTCCATTTCATGCTCCAAGGATGATAGGTCCATACTTTTAACAATTATTTCTCCTCCAACTTCACTTCAACCCTACACCCTGCCCTCCCTCCTCTCCTTAAGTCTATCTGTACCCATTCCCACTCATTTATCTCAACCTATCCTCACAAGGTCTACAACCTACTCATGGCTCTCACCAAAAACTAAGTCACCAGTCCAGACAGCGTTGACTCCCTTTTCCTTCATAATACAGTGAATATCATGTACTGACCAATCTCCTTGATTATTAATAAGCTTTTCTCTAGTGGCATCTATCCAGAAATGTGGAAGAGAGCCAACGTCACTCCCATTTTGAAATATGGTGTTAAGGACTGTGTTGAAAACTAACATTCCATTTTTATCCTTGCCATTTTATCTATGCTGTTTGAATGTATTGTTCATCATCACTTGCTTTCTTTCACACTACCATATATCTACCCTCATCAGTGTGGCTTTCTTCCCAGCAGCTCTCATCTTCCCAACGTCACCATCCTTCATCACCACATCATCTCTGCTTTCAAAATTTTGGCCCAACTGGATGTATGTTACATTGATTTCATGGAAACGTTCGACATGGAAAAACATACTCTTTTCATATATAAATTTAAAAACCACTTCAATGTCCATGAATCCCTTCTTTCCCTCCTTTCCGACTTCCTACCTCATCATACACAGTGTATTGACAGTGTTACCTCCTCCCGACCCTGTGCCCTCCAATGTCCCGCATGGAAGTATCCTTGGTCCCTTTTCTGTTTTCATTATACATTAATGACATAATGGACTCTGTTGCCCCTAGTGGCTGCAAAATTCTCCTATATGTGGATGACTGAAAGATTTTTAAGAGGGTGACTAATTTGGGTGAAAATCTCTCTTCAGACTGCTCTTGATTCCGTTTCCGAGTGGTGCTCCATATGGAATTTGAAGGTAAACCCATCTAAATCCACTACTTTATCTTTTAATCTTTGTAAAAAGCATATTCTCACAGTGTATAATTACTTCAATCATACTATCCCTTCAGTTACATGCCATAGTGATCTAGGTGTACTTTTCGACTCTTAAGCCTACCTTTTCTGATCATATAAAAAAGATTTCTTCTAAAGCCATGTCACTTGTCGGTCTCCCATACAGGGTTTACCAAACTTGATTACCCCTTTGCACTGAAATCCATTTTTACCAGTTATGTTGTTCCTTCGTGTGGTCCTCAGCATCCTCATCAACTCTCAAGCATCTTGATCGTCCTCTTGTAACTTTTTCCCGTAAATGTTTCCCTGCCTTTCGTAATCTATCCTGAGATCAAATACTGCCATTAATAAGTTTTCAAATGCAACAAGTCCCAATACTGTAATACCACAAGTCCACATAGTGGACCTTGTCAAAATGCATTAACACTTTATTGGGGTACTGAGGAGATATTTAATGTACATATGACTGTATTTAATCACATCTATGATATGGTAGTAGGTTATATCTTTTTCATTTGATGTTAATGAGGGATGAGTATATGCAGAAGGCAGGGAATGTTGATAAAAGGACGTAAGGGTTTAGTTCACATGGGTTATTATTTGTTAACAGAAAACTCAAGATGGGAGACCTTGCTCTTAAAGAACAATTCCAACTCACTATACTTATCTTCTCACTTCTTCATCTCCTTTATATCCCTCATGAATTGCAATTCACAACCACAGCCAAATTTTCATCACTTGTTTCAAAATAAATAAAGATTTTAAAAAATTTATATTTATTTGATTTACCAGTAGATCCTCGGAGAGTTTTAGGTCATTCCATTTGATTAGAAAAAAAGTTGCTCAATAATTTTATAGAGATAAGCTAGTTTAAGAGTTACACCAAGTGGATAATACTCTAATTATAGATGAAATCCAGTCCCACGAGCGATTTTTTAAATGGATCAATTCCAATACACACATATTAATTGTATTTACTTTTTCAGTATAATATCATTTTTTAATTTGATAAAAAACAATTTAAAAAAGATTAGTTTCATTCATTACAAATTAGTAATGAATAGCTATATTATGGGCTAGAAAACCACCTTAAGCAGACTGACTGGCCATGGATGAACTGCTAAACAAAATTACCTACAATAGGTAACAGTAAATTTAAGAATAAGATAATTAAAAGATGAAAACAATAGAAGTTTAAACTAGTAAATTAATATGGAAAATATTTTTTGAAATTATAAACTACCCAAATTATACCAAGAAAAAATCTTAGTATTTGGAAACAATAAATAAGACTGAAAAATAATTAAGTTATCATTAAAATCTCAATTAAATAAAATATTGCTCAAAGGAGGCTAGGACAGGGGTGGGGAACCTTTTTTTCATTGGAAGGCCAAATGTTACTTAAAGGAGACCTCATCAGGCCGCACAATGCGATGCACGTTGCATACATTCACATTTATCAAAATTTTAATAATAAAGTTGCAAACACAATTTAATGGCTTTTTAATTTAACGAATACAGATTTCAATTCTTCATATTTACTAATATTTTTAAAAACTTTGAAGGCTTGAACACAATATAATGACTTTTTAATCTAATGCAAAAAATTTAAATTTTCCATATATGCTAGTATGTATATTAATAAACTTTAAAGAAGTTAAAACAAATTAAGGACATGTAAATAATATGTTGCATTCAATCACACTGTTCAAAATAAGAAGGCTAACACAATTTAATGACTTTTTTGTGAATTGGTCTTCCAGGTGAGTGTTTGTCATCTGTGATCTCAGACACATCTTGATTTGAGCCATATGTGAAAATGTTGATTCACAACAATAGGTTGTGCCAAAACGAGAGTAAACGACGAGCATATTGACGCAATGGGTATTCAACAGCATTCTTCCATATTTCAATGGGATCCTTATTACTGTCGAATAGAGGCTTCAGAATGTTATATTCTGAGAGCTCAATCAACTCCATCTGCAAATCCTCAGGTACATTCGAGACATCAACCAGATGTGGTTGAAAAGCTAACCTCAGTGTGGCATCATGTTTTTCAAAATCTTTAAATCTGTTATTGTATTCTTTAATCAAGGAGTCTAAAACACCTATATATTCATTCATATTCCAATTTTGCAAGTTTTTATTCATATCTTGTTTATCAATTACCTTTGCCAGTTCAGGAAAATGTTCAGCTAAAACAACTGATCTGATAAGGCCAATTTTGAAAAAATTCAACTTCTTCCGAAATGACTGAATTTGCTGCAACATTTCATTTATGGATTTAGTTTTACCTTGTAGAGAAGTATTCAATGATTTTGTTTTGACATGCTCCAGAGTGTTCTAATAAGGGTAAAACTGAAGGTTGGGCGAACCCCTCCACCTCAGGCGTGACTAAAACATATGTAAAAAACTTCCGACATAGGATTATCATTATTCCTTCATTTTATTAGCTCAAAGAATGTTATATGCCATACTATGAAATTAATATAATTGGATTTATTGTGTATATCCTAATATCACCTTGTAAGTAAACAGAGTATGTAATGATTGAGTTAGCCGACATTCTTTTGGAACGTTATTCGAAAATTTCATTTCGCACTTTCATTATGTTACCAATACATAATACCAATAATTCGATCATTGCTTTAGACCATGTTACACCATCTACTTGATTCTGGAACAGTAACGCTAAAAAAATCTGTTCATGCTATATGCATATATGCTATATAGAAAAATCATAGATTACAAGGCTGAAAACCCCCCTGCGCGTTATACGAGGGTGCACATTATACACGGGTATTTATGGTATACATAGTGTGTCATTTAAAACAAGATTTGGTGCAAAGATTCTGTTAATGCAAAATACTTATCTTTTGTTTGTTCTTTCTGTAACTTTCATGCTAAAATCATATATGAGTTTGAGTATGTTTAGACAAGTATGCAAAAGGCCGCACTGAGTATCACAAAAGGCCACCGGTTCCCCACCCTTGGGCTAGGATATTGCAGTTAAAATTTACAATTAAAATAAAAAATGCTATCAGTTAAAATCATTATAAACTATTCTTAACTAACCTCCAGCCTTAGAAAATACTGTTTTGGTGGTTGTTATGACTTTTCCAGATGGAGACAGCATTTTTGAAGTCTCTTTCAGCTTATAGGGATAATCTCCCATTTGAGGAATCTCTGCACCCTCAATAAATAGGAACTGAAAGGTGAGAGAAATGGAATAAAAAAAGTAATGTAATATGAAAGGATAATGTATTTAAATATGAAAATATTACTAGAAGGGAATAATGGCAGAAAGTTTAAACTATACTCACTTCAACAGTTAAGGAGCCAGTAACATCATCTGCCTCATATGGCCTTGACTGGAGAGCAATGACCTGCCTCTGAGATGGGTTCACCATAAGCTCCTCAATACCTACAATTCCAAGGCCCATAAACCGACTCTCTGGTGTTTTGCCCCCTTTGTCATATATCTCAAACAGAATCTCAGCAGACGAGGGACTAAGATCACTGTATTGAAATTCAGGACAGTTATATTAAATGGATTTCTTTTAACTTGATGAAAAAAAATGTATAACTTGGTTAAAAGATTTATTTAATTTCTTCACTTACTAAAGGAAATGCTCATCCCAAATGGGGCAGTTGGTGCCTTTCTTGACTGCTGTTTGGTTCTTTTGAGGAGGGTCATCCAATTCAATGACACAGTATGGCTCATGAACATCTGAGAAAAATAATACCAACAATATAAAACAGTCAGTTGAAGAATTGCAAAGGACAAATGCACACCTAAATCTACCCATCAGATTTAATCTGGCAAACCAGAAATTAAATTTTCTAGATCTGGTAAGTCAAAATATATTAATCGAAAAGATTTCTCCAGTTCTTGGAATACGGCACTTACAAACTACACCAAACAGAAGTCTCTCTCAGAAACATGATGTACTCCATTGTATGATTAAGTCATTATTCTATAATCCTATCCTGTTCAAACTTTAGAGTTTGAGTTATACAAGTAATCCTTGATTAACGTCATTGCTGCATTCCTGAAAACATGATGTTAATTTAAATAGATTTTCCAATATACAAAATCTTTAGGCTGGTTTCCAAAGGAAACATAGCTTTATGAAATAGCCCTGTCTGTGCGTGTGTCCTCCAATGCACCAATGGACTGATTTTCATGAAACTTGGTATGAGGCTTGTGCTGCCAGGGCCCACCTCTGGGCTATAGTTTATTTGGCGAAGATTGAAATCCCGGGTTTGATTCCAGGAACGGTTTTTCACTATTTGTTTTACATAGGAAATCTCAAATCCATCGTGCAGAGATTTTTTCTTTAATACATTAAAATATTTTTAAATTGTGATATTGGAGCGAGGTTTGAACTGTTCTAAGGGGAAAAGAATGTAGATTCTAATTCTTATTATTTACTTAGATAATTGATCGTATTTTCTTGAATTTCTAATAAAACAGCGTTTTTGAATTTTAAATCGCATTTTATCAGATTGTTGCCATGGAGACGATTATTACCGAACTCAGCTTGAGCATAGATGAGTGAAAAAATGGGTTATTACCAACTTTCATATTAACGTGTGCGTGTGTGTGTTTTGGACCCCGTCTAATCTGAAAAAAATCCAAAGCTGCTTGCAGGGTTCGAACCACCTCACCATCGCATAAGACGAGTGATTTACTCACCTCGGCCATCAGATCCTTACCTCGGTGCTGCGATAAATGTGTATTTGAATTCACGTGGGAAGAGAGACAAGCGTTCCTCATAGCAATGAGATTAAACAAACTATTGTCATTGTTAATGCTGTAATTTTTTAATAGAAGTCTCTTTATTTTAATTGGTATTGATACGAGCATTCCTATGTTTTTGAAGGGATATTTCTGCTAATAATTGTAAGTTTTTATTTATCGTATTTGTTATTTATAGTAAGTTTACTTTTTAAGTTAAATACTTTTTGTCTTTATTCACTATTTAAGATTGATAATACTGTTGTAAAGGATGTTAATTTGAACAAATTTAAATGAAACGTTTTAAAGTGTTGTGTTGTAGCTTAGCAATTCTTCATATAACTATATTTATACAGTGTTTTATATGAATGGGTGATGTGATGTTAAGAAAAGAACAATTTATTATTTTTGTCATTTAAGTTAGGTGACTCAAATATGAAATATTCAGCAATTTCACTCCTACTAGTATCTACAGCTGAATTACTCTGAACTAGCAGTATATTTTTGTTGATTTTAAGCAATATGAATGGATAAGCTAGTATTTCCATTAATGAAACAAAAGATACTATCAAAATTCTTACTACCCTAAATTCCCAAGTATAACGCGCACTCATGCATAACGCGCAGGCCAACCTTCGGCTGTTTTCTGCATATCTCCAAAATATCTAGTATAACGCGCACTTGTGTATTACGCGCAGGACACCCGCAGAACATGGGATCATTGAGCTTAGCGTTTTTTTAAAGAATGCTACACTTTTAGCGCCCTTCCTATACTCTCCTGTGCGAAAGAGAACATTTGGGGAAAACCCCTGGATACCGATTTTTCCCATTCTTATTTCCGATACAATGACCACTCGAGGGTCAAAGAAAACTGGTTGGGGAGTGAGGTGTAAGGAAGTGGTGAGGGTGTCATGAGATGTGTTGGAATGGTGGGGGTGGGTAGAGGTGCACAAAACAAAAGAAGGACCAGACCTCAAGGGTGGTACGACAGGGGGCAAGAGAAAGCTAGCATAAACAGCCAGAGAATCTGAGTGTGGGAACGAATGTGGAGGGCACACATTGTTGACTCACAGACAGAGAGATGACCTGTAATCTTCATCGCCCATTCATTTGTGGTTTGCAGTCTGGCTGTAACGTTTTGATCAACGAGGTAGGGCACTGAAAGTACGGAGTTTCGTTCCTCTTTGACAGAAACCAGGTGAGGTATTTTCAAGGATATTTTGTTTTCCTTAAAAACATTGACATTATTTTTACTGAAATTTGTTGACTTTGTCATTTATGGAGTGTTGCCTATTTAATTTTTCTTTACCTGACTAAGAAACGGTACAGTTTCTGTACGGTATTTCTTGATTTGGTAATGCACAGTTATTGAACCTAATGAAAAAATATTAATATTTTTTTTATTTTTTAAATTATAGACCCACCGTCTTACATGGCGCAGAAAAAGTTAGAAATGTGAATTATGCCGAGATTCACGGTAATCGGTCAGTGGCCCGTTTCTTCGAAGTGGGCGAATCCAGCATTCGCTAGTGGCGGTCCCAAAAGAATTTGTTGAGTGTTCTACCTTTGGCAAAAAGGGCACGAAGGAAACGAAAGGAGTTTTGGCCAGATCTGGAGCAAGAATTGAAGGACTGGGTCTGTGCGCAAAGGAGTGAAGGAAGAGGAGTTTCAACTGTGTCACTTAAATGCAAAGCAATACAAATAGCTCGCGAGAAAAATATTGATAATTTTAAAGGCAGTCATTGCTGGTGTTATCATTTTATGAAGCGAAATAGTTTAACAGTACGAGCAATTACATCTACCGGACAAAAGTTACCAGAAGATTGGAAGGTGAAAGTGGAAGAGTTTAATTTGTTTGTTGGGCAGGAAAAGAAGGGCGTTGAACCAAGTCTGATAGGGAACATGGATGAGGTACCTATGAGTTTCTTCATGCCATCGAAATTTGCAGTTGACGTTAAGGGCACCCAAGACATAAAAATATGCACTGCTGGAGCTAAAAAATGCTGCTTTACTGTTGTGCTAACAGTGACGGCTGATGGAGAAAAGCTTCCCCCAATGGTAATTTTCAAGCGGAAAACCATTCCTAAATAGGAATTTCCTAAAGGTATTGTTGTGTGCGTAAACCCAAAAGGCTGGATGAATTGCGATATGTTGCGAATGTGGTTTACTGAGGTATGGGGAAAAAGGAAGGGCTCATTTTTTAAACCAAAATCGCTGCTTGCACTGGATTCAGCTAGGTAAATGATTCGAAAATATTATTGAAAAAATATTCCACGATTGCAGTTATTCCTGCAGGTCTAACAAAAAAGCTGCAACCACTAGACATCTCCGTAAATAGATCATTCAAATCGAAAAGACGGAGGCACTGGGAAAAATGCATGGTAGATGGTTTCCACTCCTATACAGTCTGGAAGGATGCAGCGAGCGAGCTTCTTATGCAGAAATTTGCAAAAGCATTGTGAAAAGTTGGGCTGATGTAACCCGTGAATGTATAATTAATGGTTTCAGGGTATCGGGAATTTATTCCCCTGATGTTGATGGAGGGTATTGTGATTCATCATCTGATGAAAGCGATAATTTTTCGCTTGAAAATTTTCCGGACTCATTGGTTAAGAACTTGAATGATTACGATATAAATTGTGACTGAATCAGAAGATTTTTATGGTTATGTTAATTAATAATCGAGTGGGAATAAAAGTTTATGAAGAATTTGTGATTTTTTTATTTATATATGTGAATGTGTTTTGTTTTGGAATTCGTTATCTTATTTATTAAAAAGGCATTGCATACATTTTTTTCAACTAATAACTTCGAATCTGCCTTAATTTGTCTTAGGTTGAATAATAATTAGGTAACTGAAATTCAATTTTGTATCTGTAATGATTGAAATGCATGGTAATTTATGCCAGAAAATTTGTTTTTATCAACGGAACAAAAAGAAAGAAGATTCGAAAGATTTCAGCCATTTAGTGATTTCACAAAGTTAGTATTTGAACGCTTTAAGGCATTTTATTTTATAAAGCTGTACTTCTTATGCATAACGCGCACTAAATAATTCCGAAAATTTGACAAAAAAACCTTGTATAACGCGCGCGTTATACTTGGGAATTTAGGGTACTTATATACCAAACATTCCTACGTTTGCCACTAAGTTCTCTATGTCTGTCTGCCATTCTCTCAACTGTAAAAAGATTAAAGGTTAAATATAGAGACCCCCGCATCATTCAACAGCTGGTAGACACTTTTGCAACTTTTTACGCCCATGCAAGCAGAGAGGTTTTTTTTATCTGACAATGAGATGATGATGGGGGCTTATTTTAAGAAATTTGAAAGGTTTTTCTTGAGTTGATAGCTGCACTAGGAAGAATTGGTCCAGGGATAGTAGGAGTAAAGCTTTCTTATTTTCATCATAAATTTACTTATAGCAGCTGATATCATTCCTTACTTTTATTATTACAGCAGAACTTTGTTCCCTGCTGGAAACATTTTCATCCAGCATGGCCATTCCAAGATCAAAATATTTAAAAGCCTCTGCTAATATATTGTTTTTTAAAACCTTGGGTAGATGTGTCATAACATGAGCCCTTTGAGCATCCAATTCAATCAGGTTTTCATTTGCCAGTTCCCCGTCATGGGAAGCAAGCAGTTCCTCAAGATCATCAAATCCCATCTTCTTGCCCATATCAACAATTCTGTCTTGATATCTCTTACAGCCTCCTCAAATCATTGGAAATCATTAATGCAATCCAGTCAAATCTTTCTCCACACATCATTCATAAAGAGCAGGTGACTTCATTCCATGAATCAGAAATGATGTTGATAGCATTTTGGATATAAAAACCATGCCAGAATTTGTTCCGTGTGACAGTACTTTCACCATCTGTTACCTTAGGAGCTTGAGAAAAAGTTCTGTATTAGTAGAAGGTCTGAAAGGTTTTGTTTGGTGACAGGAAAATCACCTTCACATTTTCTGACAAGTCATCAAAGGTTGTGCGGTGTCCTCGAGTATTGTCAAGAACAAGCAATGCTCTTTTTGCAAGTTGATTCTGAGTGCAATAATGTTCAACAGCTGAGCAAAAATAATTTGTAAACCAGTCTTCAACAACTGTATTGATTATCCAGGCTTTCTTGTTTGCCCTTCATACAATTGGTAAGTACTGGATATAGGGTCAGGCGATCTAGACAACTGCCTAGGACTTTGGACCTAGATCAGTTAGAAAGATAGTGTTAACACAGGGGCTTATTGTGAGATGGGAAAGAATTGTATACATTGAGTGTGAAAAATACCTATATAAAGAAGCAGTCGTATATCCTAAATGATGACGATGATCAATGTAAATGATAATGGAAGATCACTCTCAACTGACAGACATAATTTTTGTTATTTCATGACTTTGAGCTGCGATTGACATCAACCTCAGAAGCTCATCCACTGTATTATAATATACATGCGAAGAAATAATTAAGGATTTGATAGCTTGTTTTTTCTATAAAATTTAACCACGTTTTCAGAAATAATGAGTTATAGACCTCACAAACTACTGTTGCCTGGGGCCTCACATCTCCTAAATCTGCTCTTGTGACTAGAAAACAATGTTTAGATATGCCTTTTAAAGCCCTTGTGCTTTCAAAATAACAAACTCATAGGTTTCAGATTTAAATCCCCTGCAACATTAACCTCCAAGTAGCCTACCCTTATACTCTATGGATGAAGCCTTAAGTGGAATTATTTTATCAAGTGTTTTTCCCCTTTTAATATATTATAGCCTATTCTTATAAGGTTTAAAGCCTGGTATACTTATCTCCTCTTTAGAAACAAATTTTCTGGCATATTTTTCCCAAAAAACTGCAGTTTCATCAAAATTGAAAAGCTGCTGAGCTGAATAATTTCCCTTTTCAATAATTGCTTGAAAAGAACCAGGAAATTGCTGCACCTACATCTTCAATTGCAGATTCTGCACTACGTTTAGCATTATGCAATCTTACTGTTTTCCTAAAAAAATATTCCATTACTGAACTTTCCCCATAATCCTTCTTTAAAGTTTAAAATAAAATATTTGCTTTTACCATAATTAAAAGAATACTTATACGATGTTGATGTTTACTTGACAACCAGTTTGATTTTTTTGTGATTTCCTAATTTTGCCACGAGAAAAGTATAAACAACTGGTTAGACTGAACCAGTGTGAATGACACCACTGCATACCGTAGTTGCTAGAAGTGAATAGGCCCTAGCTATCTCGGAAAAATGTTCGCTAGCTGTAGAACAATTATATCTAATTTAAATCCTAAGGTAATCATTCTTCTTTATTTTTTAAACCAGAAGTTTTAGAGGCATAGTTTCTTTTGACAGCCATTGTAAATAGTTTTCAATTTGACCATAAATGTATATGTTTACAGCGGGTTACATAGAGGCTTCTTAGGATTTGCTATGAATTGATAGATATCGATAAAGATGGAATTCGTCAAATTTCAAATTCGACAAAAATGAATTTTCATAAAAAAAGTGGAGATTTATCACCATTACATTTTTGACAAAATTATGCATCGTGATTTTTAAATTTGGGTTTCCATACTCAAACAATATATTTTAGTTATGTGTCATATCAGAGTAATGTGGCAATGCTGCACGATACTGCATCTCCATCGCAAACTACCTAACTTCAGAAATATAATAGCATTACTCAAGAAATAGGTATAATATTTTAATGAAAAAACTTCAGAACAGTGTTATTCAAAATGATGTTATTCAAAATGACGTTAATGAAGGACTACCTGTACATTACTGTCATGAGCACTTTAGCAGGGATTTTAGAAAATTTTTTCATTTCTAATGAATGAAATGAAGCACCACATAATTAGGCTCTCTAATAGATATTACAGTTTTAGAGAAGTAATAAAAAATGCTAAATACATACCTTTATCACCACCAATTCCTGTTGCTTTAATAACCTTTACTAACAGCCTTCTCTCAGCAGTAGAATTCATCTGAAAATAAGTTGTGAATTTCTATTTAGAAATTGATTATGTAAGTTTAAAAGAAAACACATTGTCCTTTAAATTTATAATCAAATAAAATTTTGGACTATTAAAAGAAAAACTATTGAATTGAATGTGATAAAATTTTACAATAAAGTCAATGAAAATCATAGTTGCTGCTAAAGAGAGTTGGATGCCAAGCAAAAATAAACTGATAAATGCGATTGCACCTGGCCCAGCACTCTCTAAAAAAGTATTTTACATGTGAATTAAATCAGAAGAAAATATCAAACACTAGTAAAGAAAGAAACATTGCTTTATTTATAAAAATTTACTATTATAAATGTTTTAATTCCAATTAATGTGAATACTTTGCACTGGGCTCTGGGATTTTTCAAGCTGGTCTTGAAAACAGTTTTGAATTCAAATTCTTCATGTTTATCATGTTTTTTGATAAAATATTCAGTTAAAGCCTGATTTTCCAATATTCTTTACACCAGAAAATTCATGACATCAGTATCTGTTATACCGAGATGTTCCCTAGTTCCCAAGTGCGTCACTAAGTGTCTACATTGTCATGACTCTAAAAATTGTGTTACAGCATCTATGAAAATTTTCTGAGAAAATGCTATGAAATGAATCTAATTAATATAGTTAAAATTTATTATACCTATAATGGGCATCTGCTGGAACTTTTTCAGGGGAAGGGGGGACAGGGGGATAGGCAAGCTCCCATAGTCTTTCCAGGGGGGCAAGGAGATAGGCAAGCTCCTACAGTCAGGTTTAGCAGACTTAATATTTTAGTGGTTTGTTACAAGTATATTGCAGGGGCCACCACCTGCTTGCCTGATCTCAGAAAAATAATCGCATTAATCCCCTGACCTAACCAGGCATCAATGGCCCTTGACACAGGCCTGATCCAGAGGGAGGCAACTGTCTCCCCCATACCCCCTTCAGCAGATGCTATGTATTTACTTTTCTTTAAAAATTTAGTCAATCTTTCACTTGGCCATCAACTATGCTTGACTGGAACAGGCCCATAGATGCTGGAGAGATGGACTTTTACATTATCATTCTGTAAGATGAATCAGTCAGAGAATTTTTGTTTTACATTCGATATATAAATAACATTTTAAAAGCCCACCATGCTATCATAGTGCAGAGGTAGACGTGGACCAGGGGCATGAACAGTGCGATCGAGACGAGGACAGTTGGGATATTGTCCCATATTCCAACTAAATGAGGTGCCTCTTATAGCTCCCACCACTATTTCTCCAATCACTTCCTTAAGCTGAGATTCCTCCTCTTGTATCTGACTGGCTGCAGCACCCACACCTCCAACTGCTGATGCTTTGATGGCGCCCACTGGAGCCAAAGAAACTTTGATCTGTGAGGGTTGAAGAAAACAAAATTAAATAGTTTGTTAATTCAAGCATAGAGTAAAAAATAAATGAATCACTTATGGTATTCCAGAAGAGGACTGTGAAAATCATATATAGATTCAAAGAATGTGATCTGACCAAAGAAAAACCAAGTAAAACAAACATCCTCCACTGAAAGGAAAATAAATCATGAAACATTAAGGCTAATTAAAGGTTAAGTAACTTAATATCAATTTATATTTATTTAATTTAGCATACAAATGAATATTTCGTCTTTCACTTTTTTCAACTTTCCTTTCCTAGTACAGCATAAAAAGATATTTTCTTTAAATGTATTTTTCCAACTCTGTCTCATAAAGCTTGTATTTTTTATCAAAGGGTGTGATAACAAACTTTATTTCTATAAACTTCTCACCATGTAAAATAAAACCATGAAGATGCCTGCAAGTAGTATGTAAATCAATTGATTTCTAGAAAGCACTCCTAAACTGAAAAGTTGATAAATCTCTTAATGATTTAAATGAAACACAGGTAAAATATTTGTCTTTTATTTACCTCTGGCCAGCCATCAAACTTGAGGTCTATGATGAGCTTCTCTGAGATTGCAAAGATGTTGAGCCTTGCTCTTAAGCGATTAACATTTACACGGTAATGGGATACATCCACCTTCTCTCCCTTCTGTCGGAATGCTTTCAACTGCAGGGCTGGAGTAGCTTCGCAGTCACATGTGATTGTCTAATATGCAATGAGAAAGATATAATCAATATGATGTATCAGTTTAAACAGAGAAAGCTGAGTCTTTCCTTTGTAATATAAACCTACTTGACAGAAAAATAAATTCTTCTACATAATAAGTATGCAATAATCAAGGAAGCTATAAGTACTGTTGGGGTTAGTCTCATAAATCTATTATCTATGTGCAAATCTACATTTATTTTGCATGTACGATAAATTTCGGATCATCAGGCTTCTTTGTCTGCACAGTCAAAAGAATCAATCGAACATCAAGCTCAATATTGACATGCCCTCATAATCAGCAAGGGCATGATAATAGCCTTATATGTTATATATATATATATATATCATAAACAATATGTGAGGTAGACACAATAATTAAAATCCTCAGTGACACCAGAAGTAATATTAATTGCATATTGATATTTGTCATTTTGTTATTCATAACAACAAATAACAATTTTGTTTATTATTGTTTTTTTCAATGTGAAAAGTGATTCAAAGTATTTTTCACTGTGAAAATTATTCACGAGTGTAATTGCCAACAATTATTCTCGAGGCCACTGTTGTCGAGCGCAACGTAATTACAACTGAAACATATTCCTTACTCTGTATGAAGAAAGTCATGCAAGGGACACATCAGATTTTTTATGACTGCAATCCAAAAATGCTGAATATTTGTAGTTGCTAAGAAGTTGCCAGCGCCTCTTAAGTTAGACTTTGGGCGAGTAAAATTAAAAAGAAATGAATTAAAAATAAGTGATGGGGTGGAGAAAGAGCCACAGCTGCATTAGGTTGGAAGCCGTGGCTCCGGGGATATGAATGCCAGGCACGCCTCAGTGCATGCTGCTTCGAACCCTGTCTCCCGGGCGCTTTTGGGCCATGAAGCAGCGCTCGGAACGAGACAGGGAGCAAAGGGTGGCGTGGTGGAGGGAAGGAGGTGGGAGACGGCCGTTTTCGTGGAAGCCCTCCAAATTCCTGAACTACATCTCGACGAAGCCCGAAACACACACAGAGCGCGAAGATCGGGCCGCATATCCACAAACGGTTACGCGATATGAGCTGGACAAATGCTGGCCAGAAAATACCCCGTTAATTAATCCCTTGTAACGCTTACTTCTAAATATTACTGGGGGTTTCTCATGACATAGTATTATTAAAAATAATTACTCATACGAGACAAATTTTATATTGTGTGATAAAAGTAAGCATATTTCCCAAATATACGCTCAGTAAACTATTTCAGTGATTTCTTATCACTAATCTTATTCGCCCATTACACACATTCACTTTCCTAGAAATGCTATTGACATTTCCAATGTCTTATATTTACTCTACATTTAAAAATAGAATGAGAGGGATTCCTTGAAAATTCGGTAAAGCATCATCATATTCTTCGTACAGCAACAAGTGACAATATAAAAAGGAATTTTTATAAATAGCGTTTTATAGGTAATACGTAAAATAAGTTGTTTATTTTACATTGTTATTTATAGTAACGGGTACTTTTATTGTATTTCGGGAAAACGAGCAAGTCCTAGGGTCCTAGCAGGTCCTAGGCGAGCCATTTCTGTACCTGCGCATGCGCAGTTGAATCGTAAATCTAATAAGAACACAAGACGCTGGTGAAAATAGTAAAAGGTTATAATTAATATTTACTGTCAGTGCTAAAATATACTCGTTGACATTAGCTTTTTCCTACTGCAGAAAAATTAGCCGGAGAAAGTCATTTTTGTAAAAAAAATAATTCATTTGACCTAATTAAAATCGATTTAAATTTATTAATTTATTTATTCCACTTCACCTAATAAGTACTTCTGAGATTGCCACTTTATGATACGATGTGATCATCTAACAATTTTTAATAACGTGAACCGCCGTTTTTTACTTTGCCAAGCGTGTGACTACATTAAAATGCTTAAAAGCTAAAAATGTTTCATGTTCTAAAGTTACATAATGGAAATGGCAATAAAAACATTATAAACATACGTTTCGGGTTTGGGTTTATATTCAGATCTTCAAGGATTCCGGCGAGAATAATCCTATCAGCAGTGGCGACGTCGGGAAAAGGTCGCTTCTAGTCCAAAAAGTTAACTTCCATGTTTCAAATTACCGCAGAGATTTTCCCCTGGCTCATTGCCAACCGATTTTTTTACCATGCAGCAGGTTGTCGAGACTTGGCAAGATTAATTCCACACCGACGGGCGAACTTTTAACCTGTTTATCACGACAAAAGGATTTAACTACATAGCAAAGAAACCACCTATAACAAGGGTGAGCAACCTTACCTACGTGTGAGCCACACTGGAAGGCGCGAATGTTCTAATGGGTCATATAAAAGCATACAAAAAGAGACAATTGCAGATTCTATGGTATTCTATAAGCGAAAATCGAGCCTTTAAAACCTTCCCACATTCATTTTCATAACAATATTTTCGGTATAGATGACGAAATCGTTTTAGTTAAATTTTACGGAAGACTTTTTCATCAGAGCTCCATGAGCCGCAGAAAACGCCGCATGCGGCCCCCGGGCCACAGTTTTACGACCCCTTGATCTATATATAGTATCACAAATCGCCGAGCGATCCTTATGTATATTTATGCTGCAATAATTTAAACTTTAAAAAAATTAAATGTCTCATAAACTAAAACAACAGCGAAGCAGCTCTAATTCACGAATAAAACCACTTCGGACAAAACTTAATTTTAATTTTGAAAATATTCTATGGTAGCTACTGATATTAATTCGCATGTTTTGAGGAAAATGGTAATGTGTAGAAGAGCCAGCCGCATGAAATATCTGCTCGGACCGAATGCGGCTCGTTGGTCGTTGTTTTAGGATAAAAATGTATTCAGTGAATAGTTCTGATAGCATTTTATTCTTAAAAGGGATCGGAAACGCTCAATCCACTGCACACAACAAGCGCTGGCGTTACTTCGCATGGGCGCTACTTGGGCGTGGGAGGAAGATAAGGCGGCTTAGTGAAAGGGACAAGTCTTCATTATCTCCGCCCCGGATGTCACTCGGGTAATAAAGAAAAAACTAGGCTAAATGCGCCAAAGAGAAAATATGTAAGCAAAAAATATACTCACATATTCCAAGTATTTACTTAAAACTATCAGAAATAACGATGAAAATAATTTGAAAACACTGACATTTATGAAAACTATGCGAGTGAATTTAATAGTAATTTTAAAATACGTAAAAATGGGGTATAGGACTTCTGTTTAGCTAGCAATACTTTAAAATATATGGCTTAAGAGGATGGCCGTGAATAAGCATAGTATAACATATACATTTTGTTAAATACGGGTTTAATAATATTAATTATATGCACCTATTAAAGTGTTTGTCCGTTAAGCTTATAACAGGGACGTAACTATGAGAGAGCCTGGCGGAGCCCTGACCCCCCTTGCTCAATACTATATTTTTTAAAAATTAATTAATCAAGTATTTTGTTTTGTACTTAATAAAAATTACCATTCATTTGTGCGAAAAGTGCAGCAAAAATTAGTTTTCACATTTCTTTTCATATTATTATTTTTATAGCTTTTCTTTTGTTTTGGGGTGCCTCTCCAAATATTTTGACAGTAACGCTGCTCCCTCCACACTTGTGAGGCTAGTTACAGCCCCGACGTTTAAATGAACCCGTAAGCAATAGGTCGCTTACAGTTTTTCCTAAAACGATTCCACCGCAATTCGATTGATTATTCGTGAGCCGTGCACGGGAGTTCTCGTTCTATTTTCTATATCTAATTTTGCTCACATAAAAATTACATGTTAGCCAATCGGATTAGAAGCTAGCTAATAAGCATAGTTACAGACGCCAATCGAGAGTTAACCCTGCTAATACCAAGACATTATACCTACACTCCAGACCAAGTGGGGTACAAATGTACCCCTTATATTTTTTAGCATGACTTATTGTTTATTTTATATATAACCATGGAATGGATGCTGTTACATTTGTAAATATAATAAAATTAAATTAAAATGTAAATGGATATATTTATGAATATTTATTCGTAATCATATAAAGACTTGCAAAGTCACTGTACACATAATATTCAAAGTCATAACTCGTATTGCACAAAAATTCACACGAGATGCTTATTACAAACATAAGTTATTAATTTTTAGAAACATGAAATCCATTACAAAAATGTCTCTATATGTGCCTCATTTGGATTCCCCAACACATTGTGAACAGATCTGACGCTTCTCTGAATGTTCAGAGCATACAAATTGGCCACACATGAAGCACCTCACTCTTGATTTCCTATATATTTTTTTCTCACACAGACCACACCTTCCAATCTAGTGATTTTGAATATATTCTCTGTTAGCAACATCAAGTTCCGGTACAACTTCCGGCATGCGCTTTATAACACTCCTCGGGATACCAAGTGTTCTTTGAGCCATTCGTACAACATTTCCCTTTACAAATTTTGGTGGCATCTACTGACTATAAACGCATTAAGCAATATAAAAAGAAAAAAATTTGAATTTATGACCATAAAATATAAGGGAGAGCCTATTTCCACATCATGTGATAAAGCACCAAGTCGGGTACATATGTACCCCCGAGTAGTTTTTTATTGCTAATTACAGAACTTGAGTAAGAAAACATTTTATAAGCTAGCATGGCTTTCTGAATATATGAGTGACAATAACATGTAACGGTGAAACAAAGGAACATTGCAGGTCTTCATGTAAAGTGCTCGTCATTGTTGTCCGATTTTGACCAAAGTTGAAATCGGTCGACCAATTTTAGCAAAACTCCCCAATACCAAATTTCATCAAAATACGTTCAGCGGTTTCCCAGTTTTAACATGCGGACCGACGGGAACGACCTCCCCTATATGCGTTCAATTCGTTCAAAGAACACATAAAAATAAACCGTAATCACAGGTAAACGTTAACTGAGCAACTTACAACAAGCTTCATTACAAGTGCTCACTTTTAAGAGCGTTAATATTTTTTTTTAATATTACACATAAATCTCTTATTTTCTCATATTCGACTTCTTACTGTGAGTAAGCTTCTGTTTTAATCTCTTTCATATTATCACTCTTGAGGTGCATACAATGAGAACAGCTGACTTCTCATGACAGTAAACGGGAATGAAATGGGCAATAAAACGATTTTTAAACGATATAAACACAAATCAGGGCATCAGAAACCACTCGAGTACAAAGTCCTCGAAGAGAATACGAAGGTTTAATTATAAGTAAGTCCGTAGAAAGGCGAAAAATAATTCTGAGAAAACTGTAGTAAATGGTTTGAAGCAGTGGCGCAGCCATGAGTTTACTTTGGGAGTTGCAAATAATGAAAGGCATATTTTCATAAGGAGATTGCCCTCTTATTTTTCTTTTACAATTTCCGATAATAACTCATAAACATTTCATATTCGCCAGGGGCGATTGGACATTCCTGCTTTATTTGATAATTGACCGAGCGAAGCGAGGTCTCTCCTGTTGAGTCCATGCGCATTTTGTCTGTCGGTCTGTTTGTCTGTTCTACGATAACTACCTTCTCAGTCGTCTAATTTTTACCAAACTTCGTGTGCATGTACAAATAACTTAGAGTCGACTGCCTATAGTTTTTCTAGAATACCATCCGTATGGTTACTGCACAATTCGCGTTAGCGCATTGCGCTAATTTCCCAATCTTATCCAATCGAAATGAAATTTGGTATACATACGGAAAACATTAAACGATGAAGAAAACGTCAAATAAATATTTCTCTAAAATGTACAGGGAGCCTCCCAGAGGCGCGCAATGTGATTTCCCCACCAGCCTTAGCGAGGTCGAAGATCCCGCTGATTCCCTAGTTAATAGGCCGTAAGATGCAGGCCTGGACATAGAAGCGATGGTGCTGACGATGCTCTTTATTAGGCTGAGCAAAGAAACTCGAATATAGTTGCTGGCAAGTGGACAATGGTGGGCGTGACGGCCCCGCATTCGCCCTCTCTCCTTATATGCAAAGCGACTGCAGAGGAGAGAGAGAGAGAGGGAGAAAGAAATACCCGCTCGAGCGTTGAAGTCACCACAGAGTACCTATTAAGCACGTTTCTACGCAGAATCTTAAACGCCGCAGCAATGTCCCTCGAAGCTATTTTTACAAGACTTCCGTAAATTTCATCAGAATCAGTTGAGTTGGAAATAGTTAACGATAATAATATGTAGAACATACGGCACCGAAAGAAACAAGGGTGAGTATAACGATATTTTACTAAAAGAAGTGATAAACTTAAAAGAGCCTAAAGTTACCTCTCCCATGCCTTCCCATCGAATTCAGGTTAAAACACTCGATATGTGTGATGTGCAGGAGTGGCCCAAGGTATTTTGGCGATTGGGCGGGTCGTCACTTCTTCAGTGAATTTTTAGAAAGATATTTGAAATGTACATGTTAATACGTTTATTTTTTCATTGAAATTATTGACAGCAAAAAGTGAAAGGAATAACTTCGATATGCCAGCCTGTTCCGCGATATTGTTTGCCAACATCTATTTACTTGGAGGTTGTTTATTGGTAAATAGTCAGGAAAGCACCCACAGGATTTTGACAGCCGCCTGTTTCGGCGGTACCTCTGGATGTCCCTTATGATCTGGAAGATTTGCTCAGTGTCATCTTACAAAAACTATTCATATGTGACAGAAAGCACTTTATTCCAAATTAAGTAATGCATTTTGCCCGATTATGGTAAAATAAATACAAATATTAGAACGAAGAGGCGAGAGACGGAAGTAAAAAAAGGTGAGCAAGAAGAGGTAGCGAGAGTATGTTTTACTGCTCATTAACTCGGCAAAATCCGTAAGCGTAATCCGGAAATCCTTAACAAGTAATTCAGTCAGCATTGATTGTGTCCATCAAAGTCCGCTCGCAAGAGAGTGGCGTCACCTGGGATTTGCGATTGAGTAATAAAAACAGGTTTTACGCAACGGGCGAAAAACACGTCCTCGGCGATGAAAGAGCCGTGCGATTAAAGCCAGAATGCGCGGTCCCATTTTCGCTTCCAAAAGAGCAATTGTGACACTTCGGGAAGAGCAGAACTTCACTTTCGAGCAACCATCGAACAAAGTCAACTGAGAATGCCCGTGATCTCATCCATTAGTGATACCAATTTGGGGTCCTCGTCTCGAAAAAAAATTATTTCGTACAAATATACAATAGAACGTTTCATCACGGTATTTACCATGCCAACTCGATAATATTGCGGAAACTAAGCGCGGAATTTAAGCTCTCAAATATATAATGGCAATTGGAAAAGTTACAATACAATACAATCACGCATTACGTTTCATAATACAATATAAACAAATTGGATGAGAACTTGTTTCCGCTCTTCGACAGAAGCGACGTAAGGACTCCAAAAGTGACAGCAAACCACAAATATACGGCGCAATATACGAAGGTTGGTGGCTTTGTTGATGTATGGCTCAATTCTAATCAATGTCACGATAGTGACTGAAAGTCAATTTCCAGTCACTGTCGTTGTAAGTTCCCACTTAGTGGGTGAAATGCATCGGGATTGTTAATTTTTTTATGGCTGAAGGAGTTTGTTACATTGATAATGCGCAATATACATTTCACAAACTTTCTCATATACGTTTGATCTCACTCCACTTTTTGCCCCCAAATTAACTCTCCCCTCTGACTCGTGCGCTGAGCGTCTTGTACAGAAATAGTGCCACTGGACGATATAAGTAACATTTTGGGACATATGGCTTAGTTAGTATTACTTGTGACATCAGGCTGTACGTTTGGATGGATTTTAATCGAAATCCTTAGAGCCATTTTTGAGTAAATTGAATTTTGTTTCAAAATATCCTAGAATAAAGTACCCTTAATTGTTGCGCAATATCGTTTATCTCATCAGAATGTCTTTATGAATGATATTATCGATAAATATGAGATATCATTCGATTTAGTTTAACCGTTTAGGCTGATGTAAGAGTTTGAATGGATCGCGGCGGAGGCGTGACGTCATAAGGCTTAGGTAAGGTAGCTTAGCGTACATTGTAATGTCACTGGACGGCATATAGAGTGTTCAAGAGTTATATGGCTTACGCAGTATTATTTTTGAAATCAGGCTCTACAATTGGTATGATTTTAATCAAATTCTCTGGAGCCATTTTTGAGTAAATGAAACTTTTCAAAAAATCGCCAAGAATAAACTACCTTTTATTTTTGGGCAATATCATTTTTATGAAAAAAAGGTCTGCAAAAGATGATATATTGCACAAATACGAGATATAATTCGAGTTTATGAACGCGTTTGGGCCTTAGATAGGATAAAACCAATTTTTTGGACTCGGGGACACCTAAAACGTGTATTTTCATCAAAATCTCGAAGTCGAATTTTTTCACGATAACAATACGTGCTCAAATACTACGTATATGAGAAAGTAAAAATCATGGTATTACTATACCAGGTAGGTCGTTGCGCATCTCAGGCGAGCGTGAGACGTCACGTGGTACATAGATTGCGCTTGCCGCCTATGATTTAGCATTGACTGTGGTCGCGGGTTTGGAAAATTATTGTTTTCTCTTGAACTGTGGCTTTCTCAGTGAAATGACGTCTTGTGCGGTATTTGGTTGTAATAACAATTACAAAAATTGTAATGGTAGGGTGAGATTTTTTCGATTTCCCCAAGAAAAGTCCATTCAAGAAACATGGATTCGAGCATGCCGGAGAAGAGAACATAAATCACTGCAGATGAGTTGCTCTTTGTGTTCCCAAATTTCATAAATTAGCGTTATAAAATATTAAAAATACATTCGAGCAAAACACTAAATTGATCATGTGTATTTTTGTGGCAAAACTAGACTATACCAAATCTGAGTCCAACAATATTCATTGCAATGGCTATACTCTTAATCTATAGATATTAATAAAAGGCAATGTGTGTGTGTGTGGACAGCATATCTCAAAAACCAAGAATCTTAGAGACTTAAAACTTGATACTTATTAATGGGATCATAAGGATGTGCACCTAGGGGGTCAGAATTTTTATTTTTGGTGGAAGGGGTGTGCCATTTTCCATAAGATAACACACAAAAATCGATTTTTGATTTAAAGACTTTCACTCTTTTGTAAATTAAAATTAGAAAGAACTTCGGATCTAGACCATTTTAAAGAAAAATAAATAACGAGATTGTATTGATGCCTTAATCCTAATATGTACTATATACATTAAGGAATGCATGTGAATGCTTTAATACGAGAGAGAGGAAGAAATAAAGAAGGAGAGAGACAAAATTAAAAGTTCCCTAGATTAAAAATAATTTTGGACGTAAAAGAATTGTGTACCGTAATGTATTTCTTTGTCATGCAATTTCTATTCGCCCATAACTATTTTTAGTCTCTGGAACACACAATTATGTGAATTTTATACTTATTTTTTACTTTTTAGTGCATCTAAAAGTTGGTTTCATTAATTTTTTAATTTCAATTTCAACTTAATTCACGCATATCCGTCATATTTGAAGAGCAATTACACTAGTGAGTGATAAAAACGGCAGTATTTACGCAAAATTCTAAGAAATCAATTATGAAAAGAACTAAAAGGTTAACTTGGGACAAAACGGCCTTTGAGTGAGAATTATACGGGAAAATGAAGCTCTTCTCTTTGAGATGAGTCCGGGACCTTACTTAGAAGCCTTTTCTCCTCGTCGAGGTTCACCTGATGTCGAATTTTCTTAACAAACTTGAACTGTTTCCGATTCCGGTAATTCGCTAAAAAATCATCGTATGTACAAATTAACGTCCCGGGATTTCATAGCATGACTTATAAATGTAATATTTATAATAACGAAGGGTGAAGAAATAAAAATACGGATATCAGCAGCCGATTTACGTTAATTTTTATGCAAATTTTAAGCTTCCCGCTACAAAGCTTAGACCACGTGACGTCATGCGCGAACTGGACGCGTTTTCGTCCACCGGAACGACCTACCTCGTCCAGTAGTACCATGGTAAAAATGGTAGATCTCTACGTCGCGCTAAAGAATGAAATGTTAATCCTGCGAGAAAAGATTCACATCATGCACCGCGTAGAGGGGGGAACTCCTGCGTGCTTCGAGAACGTTGATGCTAAAAGAAGCAGCTGCCATGCTACAATGACTAGCGGGGAGAATTTTAAAACGGAACGAGCGATAAAAGCCTCAACCAGCGTCTTTAAGTGTGCCTAAAACCAATATCACCCGTCTAATTTTAAGCATTTGGTCATAAAAGAAAGTTGGCCGAGCATGGATGGGAAGGAGGTCGGTCGTCGATACGGAAACAGCTGAAGAGCGAATGGGTATAGAAAACTTCAGACTTAGAGGGAGTGGCCGCAGAAATTATTTATTAAAACTCCTGTAAATGCGTGTACACCATCAATTTCTTGCTCATAAAGCGTTTTGTTACCATAATCCACTTTTTCATAAGAGAACTTTTTATGAAGTATGGCAAATTTGGTTGAACCTATGGTTAAAAATTTAATGCGCACTTTAAAAAGTATAGTATACCATACAAACGTACAAATTTCACTATTCAAAAATAACTACATAACCATATTTCCGATTATTAAAGTTTATACCAGGCCAACTCCTCCAGTAGAATCCACAGTCGTGTAGTTATTTTTACATAGTGGAATCGGTTTTATGTCTAAGGTTATATTTTTTAAAAATTAAATATTGCGTTCAAGGTTTTTAAATGCATTTTTACAGCATTACGGCTTCCTCAGTCGAGTGTATACTTGAAATTTACGAAATATTCATTACGAAAAATCGTTACACAAAATGAAGAACTTTTTAACGATGTATCTAAAAACCGCAATTCCTGGATTGTTTCCATTTGATATTTTACTTTTCCCCCATTAAAGTGACATTACCTACTGACCCGCTTATTATTTTCTTCCTAAATATTTATGAAGCACCTAATTTTGATGAGGGCATCGACGCAGTTTTTAACCATTGGCAGCAAGAGCGCCTGATTTTGAAACATTAACTGCGAAGAGGAGCGAAAGAAACTGCTCCAATTCAATATGCGAAAGATACTCTACGATGCCTCGTCTCCACGGCACCGTGAAACAACACAATGATCTCATTATGTTTTCTGAATGAACCACGTTATACTAGGTTCTCAGCCCGCAATTCCCCTCCCCTCCTTCCCCACCCCAAAGGCCTGCGCTTTCCGTCTCCTCTCCACTCCTCACTCGCCAGCCTAGCTCGCCACGACCCCGACGCTCAATCCTTTACCGTTCAAGACGGAAAGATGACGGAAATTGAGCGTCGGTTACCCTACGTAGACGGTTACTCAATCGTCCAACGAAACAACTAATCCTATTTTTTTAAATCCTTAAAATAAGCTTGCCTCATTTAATATTTCCGTATGGCAGTTGAAAGTATGACGTCAATTTTGAGAAAGTTATTTTTTGAGGGTATCATTCGGAAATAGCGGCAAAAACGATTGAAATCATTTGCACTTTAAAATTTCAAACAACACACCTTGACGCTTTCCCTTGCGGGGTAAGCCATGCCATATGTCTGCCAATTACCAACCCACCACCTTCCTCCACACACTTCTATCCTTGCACACTTCTTTTGCTTCACTTACACTCATACACTGAGTCACACATTTCCTCTTATTCCTCATACTTTTCACGTCCCTTTTTCTCAGAGTCTCACCAACCACATCCAACCAAGTCTTGCGCGGTCTGCCTCTCCCTCTCTCGCAATTCACTCTTCCTTCATATATTCGTTTGGTGATTATATTCTCCTCCATTCTTTCTACATGTCCGAACCACCTCAGCAGACCTCTCTCATACAGATCTGTCACACTAGCTTTCATACCACATTCGTTCATCACCCAATTATTCCTTACTTTGTCCATCCTAGATTTCCCACAAACTCTTCTCATGTATCCCATCCCAACCGCATTCAAACTACTTTTATGCTTCTCCTGACACACCCATGTTTCACTGCCATATAGCAAGGTAGGCATTAAAACACTCTTGTATACAGACATTTTCGCTTTTTTTGACAACCATTCATTCTTTGCAATCGACCACACACTCCCTGCCACCTTTCTACCAGCATTCACTCTCCTTTTGATTTCCCCGTCTACTCTACCATTTTTACTGAACATTCTACCAAGGTATACAAATTCATCCACTACCTCAATCGTTCCACCATTTATGCTAAATTGACAGTCGTTCACCTCATTCTCCCGATCGAACACAACTACCTTGGTTTTGGCCACATTTATCCTTAAGTCCATTCTCACAGTCGTATCATGCAGGCTATCTAACATTCTCTGCAATTCTCCTGGGTTCTCAGCCATTAACCCAGCATCATCAACATACAAAAGTACACGAACATTCTCTCCACCAACCTTAACACCCACCATATCCATACATGTCTGTCTCACACATTTATCCATGAACACATTAAATAACCAAGGGGAGATGACACATCCTTGTCGTACACCTTGCTCAACTCTAAACCAATCACTCATCATGCCATTCACCCTTGCACATGCCCTACTTCCAGTATACACTACCTTTATAGCATTCAGCAACCAACCATTCACTCCATACTCGCTCAGAACATTCCACAATTCATTACGATTCACTCTGTCATATGCTTTCTCTAGATCAACAAATGCACAGTACACTTTCTTTCTTACATCCATGCACTTCTCAACCACTTGCTGTAGGGCAAATATTTGGTCGGTGCAACCCCTTCCAGGCATGAAGCCACATTGCACTCCCCACATTTTATCCATAGTTACGTTTTGTACTCTTTCAATCAAAACTTTCCCATACACCTTTCCAGGTATACTTAAAATTTCAAACACTGGAAAAAATGGTAGATACGTTCAGTTTGATAATATCGTATTGTCCCGAATATAACGCGATGTTTATTTTTCAAAAGAATTAAATTTTAAAAGTAGCCCTCGCGTTATATTCGAGTACTAGTGATTTTAAAAGATCGTAAAATCGTCTTTCGAAAAATCACCATACATTCCGCACGTGTCTACGAGGTACAAGATACTTGCTACATTGTAGACACATTAGGTGTACGTTACATTGTACTTGCAAAGCATTCGAGGCAAAAATAGATAGAGATAGATAGAGTTCAATTGGCGACTCGCGTATTCTTTATAACTACCTTAGCGAGTTTTTTTACCCATCCTTTATTTTAACAATGGGTGACAAAAAGGGTGTTGATCATGTTGAGAAAAAAGTTTCTTCCAAATCCCAGGTTGACCGAGGAATCTGAAGAAGTTATCACATGAATTTAAAAATAGTCTGAGCTAAATCGGTGTTGTTAAAATCCACCGGAAATGAGAAATCAAGGATAACTGTTATGCTTACAGTCACGGCCGACGGGCGAAAACTGACTCTCTACGGAATTTTAAATCGCAAAAGGATTCCAAAGGTGAAGTTACCTTCAGGTGTAATCTTTCGCGTGCAGAAAGGATGGATGAACGAGAGACTTGTGTTCGATTGGTTGAAGGTTGTTTGGGGTCGCGTTTTATTCGAGGTTTAGTTTTTTCTTGAAAACTTTCCAAAAATCTTAGGGTCGCGTCATATTCGAGGTCACTTTATATTCGGGACAATATGGTATTTTATTAAATGTTGCGGTGCAAACATGAGAGAACACGGAATCAAACATATTTAGAGTCGAAAATAGACCTTTCTCACTAGTTGGGCGTTGCGAGAGAGCAGAATACAAATGGGTGGCGTGAGGATTACACAAATCTTTCAACGGCGTTCTTGAGACGATTCGCTGTCGACATTTTCGCCGGCGTGCGTCTCTTCCCTTTTCAAACGAGGCGTCTTTCACCTCTCTCTCTCTCTCTTTCTCCCTCAATCCTAATACCTCCCCTACACTGGCGGCTCGCGTCTCCAACCTCCTTAATCTCCCCTCCCCTTGTCCCCGCCACGTTTCCGCTTTTTCCTTTTCACCATCACTCCTCAACAAATTGCTTCGTAATTCGTCCAATTTCATATTTTCGTTTCCAATAACTCTTAAAGACGGATCATCTTCTATACGGAATATCGGATGAAAAATACATATTTTTGTCTGGGATTTCGATTAAAGTTCTGAAATAACACTAGGATAGAAATTGAAGTAGATGTGGTTCTATTGTTCTAGCCAAATGACGACGGAACCAAAAAAGATAAAAATTTGGCTTTTACAGTTCGATATTTATAAAAGAGATAGATACAAAATTTACAGAGAATGAATAATTTTATACATTTTTCGTGTCCAATAATACACCAATTCCTTTTCCACTGGTTTAAAACATATTAAAATTGATCAAATATATAGTCTACGTTTTCAATTCTCTCATATGCAAAGATATACAGAAAGTACTGCGATGTCGACAAAATTGGAATGGAGATTTAGATGAACATGCTCCAGAGTCCGAAGTAGTTTTCGCAATCCACTCCGTCTTTAACTTGTCGATACACAGCTCTAGCGGTTCAAGGCTTCAATAGAATCTACTAATATTTCTACTTAGTAGTTTAATAGATCTTTCTTTAGACTATACCAATGATGATGGCTGTTTTGTAGCCGAAATGCCTATCTGATTTTACCAACTTTTTTATGCATATTGGCGCTGCCTAGTTTATCAACTGGATTTCAGTGATGTGATGTCATTAATTCTTTTTAAACAAAACGGCTTCTTAATTTCGTAATTTTGATTTTGAATCCAGCTGAATCGCCTCTTGTCTTACCCGCGCAATGGGTAGGGGAGAGTATGATAAAACAGGGTGGTAGGATAAAACGGGGTAATGGTTATTTCTTCTAGTGAATAGCTGCCACCTTCCTCTAAACGGTGTAACTTCTTGCTTCCATACCTGGCTTCAGTCAGCAAGTAAACTCAAGTAGAGAGGATTTCGCTTACGTTTGCTATAGGCAATTGTCTGTTTTAGTGTACCATTACCAGAGGCGAACTTAGAGGGTGCGAGGCCCCTAGGCGATTGGAGTTTGCGAGCCCCACGACTTACGATTTCTGAATACGAGTTTATATTTTAATGAAAAAACATGCAAACAAATTTTGAATTATATATATATATATATATATATATATATATATATATATATATATATAAATAAACTTAAGGAAATGAAAAGGTAGTGATGAGGGTGGCAACAAGGTGTTGAAGGAAGCCCAGCGGTGTGTGTATATATATATATATATATATATATATATATATATATATATATATATGGATGTCAACAAGGTTTGTGATGTTTCTGTGTTTTAGTGTTCTTTTACGTGTGTCGCTTCGACATCCCCGGGGCCTCGCCAACCTGAAGTCGTCTGATTGGTGAGTGTTCACTGGGTTTCCTCATCCCAACACCTTGTTGACATCCATATATCCATTTTACCTTTCCTTTTCCGTAAGATGTTATATATATATATATATATATATATATATATATATATATATATATATATATATATATACTAGTAGTTGGTGCTTGCATACTGCAAGCATTTCATCTCAACATAAAAAAACATTCATTATTCATCTTTCATCATTACACATATATTTTTAATTCTAAATATTTCACCTCCGCAGCGATTTTCGTTTTTCCCACATGTAAAAATAATATTTTAAAACAATCCCCAAATGTTGCAATTTTAAAAATTTTACACTTTCTCCATTATGGGGTACTAATGCTACACATTTTAGCCAAATTTTTAAGTTGTAGCACTTCTAGAAGTAAAATAATATTTTTCTAATTGTTTAAATTTAAATAATTTTTAACGGCCGCCGCAAATCATATATGGTAAAATTGAAATGTTTATTTGTGCAAATTTACTACTCCGTAAATAATTTGAAAATTTCAGCTTCCTAGCTCATACCGTAGTACCTACACAGTTATCTATTTGTTTAAACTTTAAGAATTTTTAACTGCCAAACAAATTAAAATATCAAAATTTGTATAATCCCTATTTCGTTTTTTAAGGAATTCTACTTATAAAAAAATTTCAACTCCGTGGCACATTCGAAAATACATAAACCTTGAAAATTTGTTTAAACAATTGCGAATTTTTAGCGGCCGCATTGTTGCACTTTTTCAAGATTTTCGCTTTTTCTAGTCGGTTTTGCACAAAATCCTACCTAAGAAAAAAATTTCGAATCTCCAGCTTATCTGGTAGTGCCTAAACATTAGTATCCTCCTGTTATATGTTATCTCCTCCTCCTCTGTAAGAGTCGTCGATATATAATGATATATATATATATATATATATATATATATATATATATATATATATATATATATATATATATAGTGTGTGTGTGTATGTATATATATATATATACACAAACACACACTTACAGCTTCTGATGTCGATCGTGGGCCAGTCTTCAAATGGATTAGAGGCAGTTGGTTCACTGTAGTAACGGCATTGGGCCATGGTTCATAATTCTACAACTAGCAATTTCACATCGAATCTATCTAGAAAATCTTCACTTGTTTTACAACAGCGGTTTTCTACTCTTATGTGTTGGGAGATGCTTGTGTGTGTGTGTTTATTGGCGCATCGACAGCTTCAGTTATAAGCGCCAGTACCTGCTGCTTACGCTTCCACTGTGTATAAAAGATACTTTTGCAGTCCTTCAAATATTTCGCAATAAATAGTTACGGCATTGTCATAGTCTGTTAAAAAGGCCAGTATTCTTAAAAAATTCCAACACTCGGCTAGTCACAGATGGTTCATAATTCTACAACTAGCAATTTCACATAGAATCTATCTAGAAAATCTTCACTTGTTTTACAACAGCGATTTTGTACTCTTATGTGGTGGGAGATGCTTGTCACTGTTGCTTAATACACGATTGTAGTGAAATGAACTAAAATGTCGGTTTTTATCATCTAACTGAGTGTCATCATTTTCTCTTAAGATGCGAATCAGACTTTTCCGAACAATATTGCTCAATTGCTGTTGGGTCAAAGGGAAAATCTACTTACCAAGATCGCTAAAATTGGCGAATACACTAGGCTGTTCCCCAACTATTTTGAATAATTACACCTGTTTCAGTTCCAGTTTGCACATTTATACTGGGATCTTCAAGATTTTCACTTCTACTTTCATTTTCATTTTTCTTACTAACACTGCAACTAGAATCAGTTTTTTCACTGCACTCCTTGAAATTTTTCTTCAAAGATCCTTTTACACGTCCGTTGTGATTCTTCCAAAAGTGCACGCTTTTTCCTTTTAAATGCTCTTGATTCAAACTTTCTATCTTTATCCCGATTTCTCTCTGACATTTTAATACTTAAATGTGGTTAATTATTCTTCTTAACGTAATAACGCTAAACTAAATATTTTAGTTAGATTAAAATAACGATATTAATTATGATAATAATTCACGAATACAATAAAATGCCCTGCGATAACACCACTTAGCTATTGGCGATTCACGGGAATTATGAGGACCAGCGAAGTCCGACTGATCAAATACTCGAACACGCCAGTTCTCTTTTACAACGAACGTCTTCGTCATCTAAAATGAATGACTAGTCTTTGTGCTGTGACTTTTCAAACTCTGTAAACATTTCTTTCACTTCTATGTAATATTAAGCTGCTGGCTTATTAACTCAACGCCGTCCGACGTAGATTGTACGATACATCTGGCGAGAACTTCACATCCCACCGTCCGACAACCTTTTAAGTCCAGAAAGAAGCGGTGGAATTAACTTTCTGTTTTGATTTTGGATTTCCAAGTGAGAGATGGGGCTCGTTGAGGTCTATTTCTTTTCATCGTTCGACTTGATCTCTAACACATCCGCAAAACCTTTTAACCTAACTTTTGACTGACCTACAATCATGGTCTCAAGATAGCATGCAAAATGCAGTTGCAGAGGTTTTAGCAGGAAATATGGGATACTTTAAAGCATCGAAGTCATATGGTGTTCCCCAAAGTACCCTAGAAGCATGAGTACAGAAAACCAGGGTGGGCTCTCTCTAGAGGACGCCACACTATTTATTGCAGGCCCTACTAATAAAAATGTTTCCAAACCAAGAAACAAATGCTGATAAGATGTTATTTATTCAGGACTGGACTGATATAAACCAGTATTTTCTACAGAACAGGAGGAAGAAGTTGTAGACTTCGCCCTCCTTATGGAAAGCCGGTTATTTGGCTTAACATTAACAGAGTTCCGTAGCCTTGCTTACGAATTGGCAGAGAGAAATAATCTCCCTAACAACTTCAACAAAGAAAAAAAGATGGCGGGAAGATGTTGGCTGTATTCTTTTCTTACCAAACACTCTGGATTGAAACTACGGTCACCAGAGCCTACATCTCTTACCCGAGCAATAGGTTTCAATAGGACTATTGTAAAACAGTTTTTTGATTTGCAGTCTGGATTGTTTAAAAATACATGTTCACTCCTGACAAAATTTACAATGTGAATTTTACAATTTACCTGTGAAGTGTCTACAAACAATGAACAGCTAGCATCAAAAAAGTCTCTTATATCATGTAAGGAAACTCCAGTAACTTCTGATGTTCAGGAGTGTGTATATGCTCCAGATTCTGCACCACCAATATTCCGAATTTTTCCAAAAAAAATCAAGACCATCCCCAAGGCCAAAAGGAAGGAAGAACGAATAAACAGACGATGCGAAAAGACAGCAATACTCACTCATTCACCATACAAGAAGGAACTGATCGCTCTGATGGCCTCAAAAAAAACCAAAAGAAAATTAAGCCTATCCAATGAAGGTGATGCCAGACGGAAAGTGATAAAACATGATAAAAGAAAGAGAATTGGTAAAACAAGGAGTTTTTTTGGCAACGGAAGAGGACGAGTCTGATGCGTCTGAAGAAGACAACGATAATGCAGCATGCATTTTCTACAAGGACCTGATTTCGAACGCAAAATCAGAGGAAGGCTGGAGTGAATGGGCTTCTGAGGCATGTGCGGGGATTGACGAACAAGATGGTGAACTGTACAATTGTGATTTTTTAAAATGATATGTGGACAAACGGCCAAGTTATGTTGTGCATGTTAATTCTTATGCTGTAACCTAATGCAATGTAGTGAATAAAATAAGTTTCTTTTGCCTTAAAACCCATTTCTTTGATGATTTATTCATGTACCCTGTTTTACCCAACTGGGTAGGGTAGAACAGGGTACTTGCATCAATTAGGGAAAAAATATTTCTCCTTGATTATACAGAGGAAGCAAATAGTAACACAATCATCCGAAAGAAAAATGTTAATAGATTATGTGATTAATCAAATGCATTTTGCTTTCAATATTGAATGAATTATGAGCAATTTCCCACTAAGTACCCTGTCTTAGCCTACTTTCCCCTATCTAAGAGGCAGTGCAATGAATAGCCGGATAGGAAGAGAGGAGAGAAACCTGACTTCTTAACACCTTCGTTAATACGCTCGCTGCTTAAAGGATTAAAGCCGACGACAGTATCATTAATGCCTTTTCGATAAATACGCATACCGGAGCTACAACAGAATTTTCAACTAACAAATTTAGAGGCGCACCTCTGCAAACATAACAGGCATGAAAAAGAGACGCATTCTTGAAATTAATGCGGATTACGATAAATTTCTTAGGTCATCTCATGATTTCAAACGCAGAATATTAACAGTATTGGATGTTCACGTCGATAACAAATTCGCGCGACTCAACGAACCATGTCAGTCTCTAGAACAGGGGGTTTCAACCTTTATTTTGCTGACGTACCCTTAAGAGCATTTTTTTATGTTCGCGTACCTCTTACAGCATTACTAAGTGATGATGAAATGAGTAACACTTGAATTAAGATAGATAACTCATGTTTATTGCGTTATAATTCACAGTTTTGGGGTATTTTTCTGTTTCAAAACGTTATTATTAATTGTACTGTCACAACTTTTAATTCCGAAATCATGGATGAATGACGAAGTAAGAAGAAAAATTATATCTTTAACACTTTTGCGTGCCCCTTCAAAACTCCTGAAGAACCCCTAGGAGTACGCGTATCCCCGGTTGAAAACCTCTGCTTAAGAAAATACCGTCGTAGATCCTCCTGAAGTAGACGCCGCGATGTAAGGAAAGCGCATTTTATTACTCTATTAGATAAAATGAAAAGTATTTGAGTTTATATCAATTTATAACGTCCGCATTATAACGCAAAAATGTTCCCTTTTATTTCTAGAAAGCATAATTTCCTCGGGAACTAATGTTCAAGCCGCTGAAATGGGCCAGAAGTTCCATAAATATTCAAACATCTGTCAACGTGACATATAAATTGGTTTCCAAAACTATGAAAATACGCTCCAAAAGATCGCGAACTTAATTTTGGCTTTCAGGAACAAGTTTCACGTCAATCCTCCGCATTTTTGCCTCGGCTGTCAAAACTGGAGCTTCGCAAGAACGGGATCTGCAGATCTTTGTAGTACTAATGCGGTTGAAGCACTCACCACGTCGTCGTTCGGTGCGCAGTCGGAGAATACATTGGTGAGCGAAGGCGCATGCGTCTCCGGAAGGACGCGGACGAACTCCACGCCGACGCCATGCTAAGGAGAAAAGGAGAAACGATTATTGGTGCGTGCAAGAATTTGCCAAATTAAAAGTACCACATGTCAAAAATACTGCTGATAGAATTAACTGCGAGAACGATTCTAATGAGGATGGGAAATAATATTTAAATATAAGTACTCTCACCCCTGTTAGGAAATCACACTACCTCTTCAGCGCTCTAATAATGACTTATGATAGAAGACTATTTCCCAATTACATTATACACCTTGATTAAAGCATTAGATTTGATGTCGAGGCTGAGTTTTAAATCATTATTGCCTCAAGAAACCTAAACATTCACTTCAAACACTATAACTATAGAAAACATTTCTATGAATATTAAATACATAATAAAAATTATCGCCGGTTATCAACAGGGTCTGCTCAAGGTATTTTGCTGCTCCAGCCAAGAGGTCTAAATTGTGTCCTAAGAGGCGCCCCTAAGCATATGGCGCGCTAGGAAATTGCCTAGCTTGCTTATCAATAACTAAATGGAATGGAACGAATTGCCGAATTGAAAAAGCAACTAACTATCGATATAGATATGAATAGACCAACGACTCGACCTTATAGGCATTAGATGAAGGAGTATATTCAGTACATAATAACGAACTTCTAAGGATTCCTAAAAGTGTCGGAACCAACGTCGGAACTATTATCTCTTCAGCTCCAGAGGGATCCGAAATTTAGTGGTCCACCCCACAATAGGTCGAAGTGGGCTTATTTCATAAACCTTCACCAGGTTTCTCGATTCACACAAGCACTTAGCACTAAGTCAATTAAGGACGGTGAAAAAAATTGCCCAACTATCTATTCAAAAAGCGTTAAAACTACGCCTTCGTGAAATATACCGCGAAAGCAATTTTCTCGAGATCCGAATGCACTATAGCTTTCCCAAGGAACAGGTAAAAATATAAAAGTCATATAATCCTGTATCGACCTGTTACATTTTTATCGGCAGGAGCTGAACAATTAGTCTCAACTCAGCCCAATGAACACATCAAAAAGATTAATTAAAGATATGCAGAGCGCAACAAACAGCACTTAAAAAAGTCTTCGAACTCCAGCGAGGCGAGTTAATAATATAATAGATTCATATAATGCAAATTACAATTAACATATAGTTCGATAAATATATAAATTTACATGTTTACGATGTTTGTAAAAATACGTAGTAATGTATAACACACAAATATTCTGATTATTACGTAGTTTTTAAGAATATTTTCCATTTACGTGACTCCCTCAAAAAATTCTCCTCCGAGCAGATGATACGCCACGATGAAAAATCCTTTACTTTTTCAGTAATTTAGATATCGCAAAAACCTCCGTAAAACGCCACATGGAAGTTAAACCGCATTCGATTAGCTCCCAGCAAACAAGAACGGCGATTAAAGCTGGAAAGCGTACAAATGCGTCCGTCGGTCATCCATTCCGCTCCGGTTAAGAAGTTTAGGAAATGGAGCGGAATATAAAACAAGTGCGCGCGGAATAATAAGACTAGAAAGCAAAAAAAAACATCCGTTGGGTAAATGAAGAAATTATTCATCCACTCGTTCCGAAGTTTCATTCATTCGAAACCGCGATGGACAGAATGAGAGGTGAGAATGAGAGGAAAGAATGAGAGGAGAGAATGAGAGGGGGAAGAGCAAGAGGACGGAAGTGGAAGGTTCAATGGCATTAAGAGTGAATCGACAGAAATGGCAGCGGGCCGAATGATCGGGAGAATAGGCGATCAACGGCGGGCAGAGGGAATTCTTGACTGCGTCTCAAACGGAAGCCGAGGGGACCTAAATGGGAGAAGGGATCAGAGGCGGAATAAAAAAAACCCTGCGGGCGCAACTTGGAACGGAGTCGTCGGTATATTAGGAGCGTTCATCGGGCGTCGCGCGAGTATTTTCACGAAATTCTGAGAGGTCTTCGGATGGCATGTCCCTATGTGCAGGGCCGGCTTGATGGCAGAGGCCCCGCGCTCTCTAAAAAGTATTTGTTGTACATACTTGTAAAGTACTAACATTAAAAAATCGGAAAAAATATCAAGTCATCGTAAGAGAGGTTCCTTTATTTAATAAAATTTACAATTAATTAAATAAAAAAACATTAAAACAAACTCCTAAACCATACGAATCTCAAAAAAAATAGAAGTAAACAGTTAAAATATATCAAGTTGATTCATTCACTATTATCTACTAATGATGAGAGCCTCGCTCTTGAAATGCGTATATGAAATAACTTCCTTCATTTAAAAAAAATTTATAGATCTGTGCGATTGAGTCTGACAATGAGTGCTTGTATGTGTTTGAATTTAGTCTGATTGGTCCCTGTCGTTGTCGTGAGACGCATTAACCATCAGACATTTGTTTGAGATATCAAGTCCCTGGCGTGAAACAAATTTTCCGTAAACTTGATATATTCCAATTATTTACCACTATTTTTTGAGATTCGTATGGTTTGTTTTAAGAATTTAAAAAAAATAACTGTAAATCTCAAATTTTTACTGTAATCTCCTTTTTCTCGTATAAAATTTACTATTATACATTTTTGACGCGTTATGAGTCCCCAAGCGCACCTTTGCACCGGGCCCCGCTAGTCTCCTGCCAAATCAACAAATTTTTCGGTTCTCAAGAGGTGCTTTTCCGATTTATCCATTTACAAGCGAATGAATCTTAAACTGTGAGATATGCGGAAAGATTATCAAAGGACATTAATATAGTTTCAAGTTTTGCACATTTTGGAATGAAAATTATTTCAATGGATCATTTTTCGTCGAATGCTCAAACCTAGCAATGCTTACTTTCTCGCAGCAATAGAAATCGAATAGAATTTAATCCTCTATGTAACTAAAACACTGCCGAAACAGTTTACAATGGGGATTTCTTGGTCCTAAAAAGACTGCACATATTATACAGCAGAACGCTCAGTAAATGCAGTTAATTTTGTAATTGCTCTTCAATTACGTCACTTTTTCGTCATCTTATTCGTTGAATTTCTCGTTCGCCAAGTCCCATATTATTTCATAAAATCTGGTAAATATGCTGCTGGGACAGTAGTTTTCACGGTATATTTAACAAACGTATAATCCCTTAAAACAAGACAAATGTTGCGAACTGTGGGAATTCGGCAGGTAGTTACACCGTATACTTTCATTATAATACTTAAGATTTAATTGTGAAACTAAGGCGTTAGCTTTCCGTACATTTTTTGTTCTCATGGGATTTTTTTAAATTAACTTCTCGAGAAAATTTGGAGGTAAATAATTATTTTATAAAAAACACGATTTTAAATTATTAGAATCTCTTCCTTTAGGATTTATTGCAAAAATATTTCCATAACTTACAAATTATGAGACATAAATCGAGTCGTCATAATCTTCTCTCTGTAAATAGTATCTTGCAATGAAAATACACTTTCTCCTTCGTTGAAGGTGGTCCGATAGTCTTTAATAAGTTCAATAATTTATAGTTTTATATATTTTACTAAACATCTTATATCCGGAGATTTTCTGACTTGTTCTCGAGAATCGAGACAAAAATATTAATGTATTTCCTGGAAATCAGGAATTCACTCTTCCACTGCTCCACCCACAACTTCCTTTCCCTTCGCAGCAACTACACAACAATTTTCAAATAGAAGTAAGATTAATCGCCATCTTTACGAACGGATCATTTACCTGAAAGGTTGATAAATCGAAATTTCACGAATCGGAAATGATTTTTCAGGTGTAAAAGTTTTAAAAGTAAACACAATTTTCGAAATATATTTAATTTTTTACCCAATCGATTTTAAAATTGTTTTATGGAGTTGCTGAAGCTGAACAAATTTTGTACTATGTGGGGCACATAAGAGTTAATTTATCAAACCAATCTTTGTTTAAAATTTGCATAAACAGTATACAGGGAAATAGGTAAACAATACACAGTAAATGTTGTCAATGTCAGCGAATATTTTATAAACAAATGGCACATTGTCAACAGTCTTATGAACATGGACTACACCAAATATTATTGTATAAAAATTGTCAGAAAATTTGCAACAATAACTCGAAATGCAGCCATAGCAAAAATAACCTCAGTGAATATCTTGATGTCTGTTACACTTACTTTTTAACTACCGTGGCAGCAAGTGCAACCTTCACAAGTGAAGTAACACGTTGCAACGCGGGAAAAATGCCAAGTCCCAATGCCCATTATGAAGCCACTCCGGAAAAAACTCTCTCTTAAGTGTTACATTATTCAGAATTCTGGCTTATGAAGATGCTCATCAATAACCGCAAGCACTGAATCGTTATTAATTTGAGCTAGTTTTTCGCTAATTGTGGTTGGGTACCGAGAGCCGGAGTTCATTAGCGGGAACATGAATTTCCAAAGATATCTTGAAAGTTATTTGCACATTCGTAATTTGTAAACGGATGGGTAAGATGGATATTTTTTATACGTACACAAAAATAATTTTAAAAAGCGACTTGCTGAGGTCATTTTGGTAAAAAATTTCATCACAAGGATACCAGAAAAACAGAACTTGTTATATGCATTCATTCATTCATGACCTAGATAAATGGAGCCACTTGTTTCCTCCAACTCCACTCAATAAATCTCAACCATTATAATACTCGCGGATATGCTTGCACCCTTTCGTTAAAAAAAGTCATCTCGATCCTCGCCTTTTTTCAAGCACCAGTAAGTTGACTGTTGCCTGCTTTGCAGCTCCGCAGAGCTTGCATTTTTATCCACGTTAGGAAGATATAACTCACGTGACCTTAATACCTATACAAGTATGTACTTCGAGGACGTAATATTTATGTGGAAGCTTTCACTCTCCGATAAAATTGCTTAGCCAACAATAAAAACGCGCCATTCTTTCGCGAGCGTTCGAGGCGGAATCCTCATCGCCAGCGAAATTTTGATGGAAGCAACCGGTGCCAGTAAAGAAGGTCCGTATGCCACACGTGGGCCACCCCTGGACCCGCCGTTCAAAAGGTAACCAGCTTATTCAAGAGCGTGCGTCGAGTGATTATGCACAGAGACCTTCGAGAAAAATTGAATAACAGGAAAATATAGATAGAGAAAAAAGTGCAAACCACGCTCCGTCTAAAACGGGAGTAGTATTTACAATGACTGTGACATGCAAAAGTGGAAAGAGCCGCGAGTTATACGGGGCCTTCTATTTATATCGGCCTTTTGTTCAGCGGTGTTGAGGAGAAAGACTTTGGCACACCGACAACGGTGGGAATGAGGGAGCGGGGAGAGAGGGCGAGGGATGGCAAGGCAGGACGAGGAGGGGCGTGGAGAGAGTAAGGGGATGGGAGGCTGGCGCCCTCGTGCATTTTACTTCCGCCGCTCCCTTCTGCTCCTCCCTCCCACATCCACCCTCCCCATATACCCTCCTTATTCTCCACATCCCCTCCTGCAGTCATCTTCCCCTCGGCCCGCCCCAAACCCTCCCCCACTTTCCCCTGCACCCTCTTCTCCTCCCCATTCTCCTCCGCAACCCCTCCCCCTTTCCTTTCCGCACCCCTCTTCGCCCGCAGAGCATGCGGTGATTCGTTCTGGGCCGATAAATGGCTGCGAGTGGCGCGCCTTGTTGATGGACGCCGGAGATAGAGACCGTAGACCTCGAACCGCGACGACGCCGAACGGAAGAAGGCGCGCGATAAACTCGAGCGACCTGAGGTCGAACTTTACAAAAGAAAACTGGTTTTCGGGTGATATTTCGATAAACGACTTCACTGAACAAGCGTAAAATAGAACGAGAAAATATATAACGACCTTAAGACCGATATTTTTATTGGCCAGCTACAGTGATGAGAAGAACCTAGCTGAAAAAAAAATCGAAAGCATGATAAACTAATGTAATAGCAAAATTCAGAAAATAATAGTGTACAGTAAGTTACTCATTGTATATTTTACAATTCTTTAAACTTGGATCATATTACGCAATTTTACGTCGCTACAGTAATTAAAATGCATTTAAACCCAAGTTGTACAAAGTTCATGACCGAGAAAAAGTATACTTTCATTTTCAGAGAACAGTGAGAAAGGTATTGAATGATGACAATATTTTGATCGATGTTGACGCAACAAGCTTTTCCATAATCTGACATGTCCAAACATTTAAAGGGTTTTACGGTGTCTAATGAGGAAAGAAAATCGAATATCGAGTCAATAACGTAACGCCTTCAACTTGTGCGACACGGAAATGGAGTCACGTTTCGATACTTCAATACATCAACTGTCTCTTTCCAGAACACATCGCACTTCCAGAGATGAATAGACTCGGAATAGTGCGGCGACGAGGAAAGGACTCGAACAGATTAGAAAGGTTACGCAAGGTGGGCGTGGCATTTTGCGGAGGAAATAACTTAGGCGGTGGAGAAAATAAATAAGGAAGTGATAACTCTCATAGCCATAAAACGGTTGTGTAGAACATATGTACATTTCAAATAGAGATTAGTTGTCATGAAGAGTGAAATTGCCGAAAGAAGCTATCGTAGGGAAGGGTGGCAGTTGGGAGGCATAAAGGGCAGATGCACGAACGGCTTAAGGGAGGAGAGTTCACGATAAAACAAACAGGGGTTCGGGTGTGGCGAATCTGAAGAGATTTGAAACTCATGTCAGACAGGGAGGAAACTCGGAATGTAACTCTTTCCAGTTCGCTGTCTTTCCTTTAAAAGCAAGTTGCTTTCAAACTTGGTCACGTGTGCCAATATGGAAACACTCGTGTATTGCCCAGAAACTGAAGCGGGCCAAACAACCGAAGAAACAGTCATGCACAGCACGCCGACTCTTTGATCGGTTGAGATAGAAAAATGCACATTCTCGCCACATATTCTAGTTCAGATTTACTTTCCGAGTTCAATAGCATGGCGTATCGTTTTGAGTCGATGACATGTCGATTAAAATTGCGGGAAAATATGGCGCTAGCGCAAGTTTTGGCGAGAGTATACATAAACCGTACATTTCTATAAATATCAACAAGATTATTAAATATCGGAAAGAAATTAAATCGACATTATTCACTTCAAGTAACGAGTGTGGTAATAATAGGTTTTAAGGTTGAGTTTATACCTGAAACGTTATATTTTAAGTCAATGATTCACAGAGTATAAAAGGATCCTGAAAGAAGAAAGTGAGAAATGCCACAATTTTCTTTCCAACGGGCCATTCATTCTCTTAAGTAGAGACAAAATATCCTCCAGTTAACCGGGAGTGGAATCATTCCGCTCCGCCAATCCCCCTGCTCTTCCCTCCGAGGATCAAACCAAGAACTCCAACCTTTGCAGCCACAAGCGAATTCATCCGCCCTTTCCCCGATCCATAACACTCCCTCTCCCTTTCCTGCTTCCTTCCCTCCTATCACCAAAGACCGAATTCCACTTAATAAAACTCACTTTCACCGATCTTCACTATCGAGCGAACTCTTCCCATTCCCTTCCCCACCTCCTCCCATTCCCTTCTCCACCTCCTCCCCAATCCTACCATTCCCTTCCCCACCTCCTCCTCCCTTTCGCCCATTTCCTCCTCTCCGCACTTCCACATCACACCTCCCCTCCCATCCATCCTTCCGCGCCAATTCTCTCACTGTCCCCCGCATATCATCCACTCCCTTTCCCATTTCAATGCCGCATTCTTCGCTCGAACGTTCGCGAAGTGACTTTTCCTCGAATGTTAAGTGGACGTGAGCGTCACTTGAAGCGCGCCTCGTGTGCTGAAAGCGCGGCGGATTGCCTCTCGAAAGGAAGAGAGGGCGAGGAACAGACGGAGCCTTTGAAGCACAGGCGGGGAAAGAGCGGGATGTTGAATTGTGGGCCGTATTAATGCCAATTTCTTAGAAGTCCTATCGACTTTCAAGAAAGCGCCGGCAGAGGTGACCGGAATCGATGATATAATCAAATTTCTGCGATGAACGCTGATTGGGAGAGCGAAAAAAACTTCTTTAGTCGAATCGATTTCGGAGCGGAAGAAGAGGCGAGTGTTCATTTTTCTCTCTCGAAAACGAGGCAGACGAGCGAAGCCCCTTTAATCGACTATGAAAAAAATAGCGAGACGGCTCGGGCATTACGAAATTCGACGGTTTTCTAGTAAGTTGCTTCGTCAAAACGTGCTAAAAGGCAGTCTTTTAGCTCCTCGCCTGGAAGGGAGAACGCAAGAATGTAACCCATTCGTCGTTTCGCGTTCAAATTTAAATTGTTTCGTTGTAAAAGCGACGAAGAAAGCTTCAACCGACGAGGTCACGTCCACGTTGATCTTGATATTGTTTTCAATCACAGCAACTGCAGACAGATTTTATCAGGAAGAAGACTTACGTTTTGACAGACGAGGATAAAACATTAGAAATAAAGCTTCATTAATTTCATTTTTCACCATTCATATCTACTCTTTAATTAAGGCATTAACGGATGTGAGAGGAAGAGGGGATAGCTGGAAGCGCAAGGAAGATCTGGACGCGGCAAAGATGTAAACAACATCTCTAATGGTCCTTTCCCAGAAGACGGATGGAGAAGCTCAAGGGGAGAGAAGAAGATAAAGGAGACGGATGAAAGAGAGGACAGGAAGGTAGAGAACGGGAGTAAAGGAGAGAGAGTGGGGGAAGAGAGGGAAGGGAGGGAGGGGGAAGGGAGAGGGGGAAGGGAGGGAGAAGGGAGGGAGGGAGAGAGGGGGAAGGGAGAGAACAGGAGTATAGGAGAGGTGGGGGTGAGAGGGAGGTGCCGCGAGTTTTCGTCACAGAAAATTCGTCACTGCGACATCTCGTCACAGATGACAATTGGTACCTGCGACATTTCTTCACACTTTCAAAATGTTAAGTGCGACAACTCGTCACACATTTAAATTGGTACCAGCGACATTTCGTCACAAAATATTTGATACCAGCGACATTTGGTCACACATTACAATTGGTATCAGCGACTTTTTGTCACTAAAAATAATTGGCAACTGCGACTTTACGTCACAAAATTATTTTCACATGTTACGTTTGTCGCCTCTTTCTGGCAACAGGCTTCATGGGTAACAAAGTACTCTGGACTATACGCATGTTGGAAATTTATATATATCTAATAATGCTTGCCATTTACCGGATCTTTCACAATCCCGGGATTCAAAATTATAAATCCCGGGATCCCGGGAATGTGGCGTTGCCAGATATGGTTCCGATTAAGCGATGGGTACTCTTTTGAGAAGACGTGTTTCGTTCGAACCGGCAACTTTGCATTCCCATCGTTGCCACTTTCCAGCGGTTTCCCAGTTGTAACAAGTTAATTCACAATGTAACACAGTGGTTTCCAAAGTGTGGGGCGCGCAAAGGATTTCTCATATATTTACTGTCCTTTTAACCATCCTAATCTTGAGACCTACAATATGCAGCAGCAAAATTCTAGCCCTCAATTGCCTAGGACGTATCGTTTGCGTCCATGTTTTTCTTAAGGTGGCTTTATTAATGTTAATTGTATGTCAAATAGGCATTGTTTATGAACTGTAACTGAACATGGTATAGAGAGGGGCGCGAAGATATTTTTCTTCGGTGAGGGGAGGCGCGGCTTTGTAATGTTTGTAAACCGCTGATGCAACATAAGTTCATGACATTCCCCATGCGCGTCTTTTGTAGTTCAGTAGCATGCTCCTCTAATTGGTGTTCGAACTGGTAATGCCGCATATTCTCGGAGCCGCCTTATTTGATGACGCGGACAGTAGTGATTGTGTTTACCGGTTCTTAATCGCTCCCGGGACCCAAACAAGTTCGAGTGTGTGTGTGTGTGTAATTTAAGGCGAATCAGCCTCTTGGGCTATTATCGCCGTAACAATACATTTTAAACACCACCTATTGGTGATGAACTACCCACATCACCCAACATGATATAAAGAATAAATACATAAATAAATAAATAAAGTTAAAAACAGATTGTAAAAGACTGTATAAGGGCCCATCACAATCTGTAGAATAAAATATCAGAGACTGTATAAGGGTTTACTGACATGCATAAAATTATCTCACGACACAACTATTATACCTGTAGCACACAGAACTTTTAAAATGGATAGGGGAGTAATAATATTTCTACCTTCTATCCCATTATACAATGATTAAAAACACTTAAAAATTAAATAAATGCTAAAATTCTCGACTCCCTTAGGAATGAGAGTGTTTTATTTATAAAAACCGGATTATCTCCAAGAGAGATCGTGAGGTTCGCAGCCATACGCACCCTTTCTCTCTCATTCCTAAACTGGATACAGTCCAGTAAAACATGTGACACTGTCAACGCAGTATCACATGTCTCACAAACTGGAGGTTCCTCGGACCGCAATAGGTAACCGTGCGTCCACCAGCAGTGACCTATGCGTAGTCTTGTAATGGCAACCTCTTCGAGTCGGGATGACCGGGACGAGGACTGCCATGGTTGTACTATGGTTTTTATTTATCTCAGTTTATTGGAGATAACCCCATTCCATTGTTCTTCCCATTGATGGTAGATTAAAGTTTTTAAATAGTTTTTTATGTCCCCCACAAGAACTTATGATTCATTAATACCATCGCAATTAGCAGCTAGTTTTGCTGCCCTGTCTGCCCTCTCATTACCCAGAATACCTACGTGACCTGGTACCCACATAAACACTGTCGTCACCCCTATGGAGTCCAGATCCATCAAGGATGACTGATTCTGCTGAACCAGAGGGTGAGAAGGGTGCAAAGATTTTATGGCATGTAAGGCTGACAGTGAGTCGGTGATGATGACATATTCACTGCTGGGGTACGAATATGCAAACCGCAGCGCTTTCCATAAAGCATACAATTCTGCTGTGAATATCCCACACAGCGGATGTAGCCGGAAATGGTGCGAGCATCTGCCGATGGTAAAAGCACATCCCACATGCTCCCCCTGCTTAGAGCCATCCGTGTACATGGCAGTGAATGACTGAAACGGTGCATAGAGTTCCTCAAAGTCACGTCGGTATTCAGTAGGTAGGGTAGAAAGCCTATCTAATTTGGCAAGAGAAGTAATAACGTTGGGGCAACGTAACATCCAGGGTGGAGCTGTGCTGTGCTCCGTTCTGAATGTCTGAGGCAATTCAAAAGACAACTCTCAAAAAACATTACGCATTCTCACAGCCAGAGGTTTTACAGAACGGATATGGGCATCATATAACTGCACATAACGATGGTCGAAATCTGCTGTGTAAGCCGGGTGATCTGGCTTAGCGTTTAAAGCTACAGCATATCGGGTAGCTAACAGTTTCCGGCGCATGTGCAGCGATGGTTCCCCAGATTCACAGAGAACACTTGGTATTGGACTAGTGCGAAATGCACCAGTTGCCAAGCGAATCCCTGTATGGTGAATCACATCGATAGTTTTCAGCACTGATGGTTTAGCCGACCCATATACAATGCTCCCATAGTCCAATCTTAAGCGGACAAGTGATCGATACAATCTTAATAAGATAATCCGGTCTGCACCCCATGACTTATGGCTAAGAATGCGCAAGAGGTTCAAGGAGGATTGGCATCTTGCTTTCAGCCTCTCCAGATGGGGACGCCAAGTCAACTTTCTGTCTAATAGCACACCCAAAAATGGTCCTGTTTCAACAAATGGCAGCTCGGTTCCCGATAGTGATAGCGCTGAGTCCAGGTGGAGGCCGCGAACACGACAGAAGTGGATACAAACTGTCTTGTTCGCTGAGAATGCAAACCCATTGTTTGTGGCCCAATCATTAAGACGATTGATTGTCAGCTGAAGCTGGCGTTCAACCGCCACCACATTTTGCGAACTGCAATATATGGCCAGGTCATCCACATAGAGGCTTCCCTCTACTTGTGATCTGATACGTTGGGCTATTCCATTTATGGCAATGGCAAACAAGGTTACACTCAAAATTGACCCCTGTGGCACACCATTCTCCTGAAGGAACGTTCGAGAGGTTTCGCTTCCGATACGTACCCTGAAGTAACGTTCCCATAAAAAGCTCTTCATAAATATGGGTAAGTTACCCCTTAACCCCCACGAGTGCAATGTACGAAGTATACCAAATCTCCATGTGGTGTCATAAGCCCGGGCAATATCAAAGAAAACTGCAATGAGGTGATGCTTCCTAACAAAGGCATCACACACAGCTCTCTCCAATCTCACCAGATGATCGGTGGTGGAACGGTGGTGACGAAAACCACACTGAATGTTGGTCAATAGACCATTTGATTCCAAAAACCAAACCAGACGCCTATTGCTGGTGGAGGTTTTCAGGTTTCGCTGCGTTGGCGGCATTTCTGGCTCTCGACGTTTCGCAGACGTTGCAGTCTGCATCTTCAGGAGATGAAGTGAGATCCGATGGTAGGGATCTGACTTTTATATTCACTCGTGCCTTCCTAGTTTAACCGTTGTCCATCGCTGATTGGCTCGTTCGAGTTGCTGTCCCTTTCCCTTTTGGAGGTTGCTCCAACGTATGGAAGCGACTCTTCCAACGGAAAAGTGAAAGGGAGGAAAAATACGTAGGAGCAACCTCCAAAGAGAAAGGGACAGCAACTCGAACGAGCCAATCAGCGATGGACAACGGTTAAACTAGGAAGACACGAGTGAATATAAAAGTCAGATCCCTACCATCGGATCTCACTTCATCTCCTGAAGATGCAGACTGCAACGTCTGCGAAACGTCGAGAGCCAGAAATGCCGCCAACGCAGCGAAACCCGAAAACCTCCACCAGCATTCAGCAACGTTGCGAAAGCCTTCAACTCAAATTGATATCCCTCTACGGGGAGGACATCCAGAGGAAGACAAGGAGATTCGAGCGTCTCCGCAAACAGAAGTGCAAACTTTTGTCATCACTCGCCTTTCTTCAACGGTGCCGGGATACAGACACGATACCAACTTGTGTCAAGGTGAAACATCACATATCATCCCAGGCTGCAAAGAAGATTCTATATCGGACAAGCCAAGCACTCCTGCGTGAACGCATCCGCTCCACGAGATATGCGCTTCTGCAATGTGCTCATAATCTCTACCATCTCCACCTAGAGCTCGCCTCCGTTATGTCTCACGAAGACTGGGACCAGATTGACCATATCACCGCCAGTTCCTCAACAAAAACCCAGCGGTCTTTCACGGACAAGCAGGTTAAGAAATTCGAAAATCTCCGTAAGAAACAACATCCAGATCCGACGCCGAGCCACGACAAGACGATTTACAACCTAACGGACATCATTTTCTCCGATGCAGCAAAATCAGTCTTAGCGAAAGGTCTGAACTTCGCCATCGCTCCCAACAAAATACCTAAGGAAGAAATTGTCGTGGGAGTGGAAGCGCCCATCCGAAATCTGAATTCGAACCAAGCAGAAGAAATACGCCAAGAGGTGGCGCATATTATTCGTAAAGCAAGACCACCATCCTCCAACATCTCCACAGCTGAAAGACAGGCCATCAAAGATTTGAAAAACAACAAATGCATCGTGATTTTACCGGCTGATAAGGGAAACGCCACCGTAATTATCTCCAAGGAGGACTACGACGAGAAGATCCGCAATCTGCTGGACGATCCAACTTACTCCACACTCAAAGGCGACCCGACGATGAAAACCGAAAGGAAAATCCGAGAACTGATTAAGAAATCCTCCATACCTATTGAAGACCAACGGAACCTACTGCCGTCATCATCCAGGCCTCCACGACTGTATGGGTTACCAAAAATACACAAGAACGACGTTCCCCTGAGACCCATCGTCAGCGCCATCGGCTCCCCAACATATCGGCTGTCAAAATACCTCGCACGCACCTTACAGACGTACGTAGGCGGAACGGAGTCGCACGTGAAGAATTCAGCACATTTCATAGAAAGGCTAAACGACATGAAAGTATCGGAGAACGATATTCTAGTAAGCTTTGACGTGACCTCACTCTTCACTAAGGTTCCCATAAAGGACTCCATCGAGATCTTGAAGGAGCTTATACATCATGGACTTCCGGCAGACTATCCGGATTTAACAGAATTCTGCCTCACCAACAACTACTTCCTGTGGAACAGACAGTTTTACGAGCAGAAGGAAGGAGCAGCTATGGGCTGCCCTCTCTCCCCCGTCATAGCCAATCTGTATATGGAGCGTTTCGAGTCTAAGGCGCTATCATCATGTGGTCCTCGTCCTTCATGCTGGCTGCGTTACGTGGATGACACATTCGTCATTTGGCCCCATGGGACAAATAAACTTCACGAGTTCCACCGTCTACTCAACCAAGTCCACCCGGCCATCCAGTTCACCATGGAAGTCGAAGAGAACGGCACCCTACCATTTCTCGACGTCATGGTGAAGAAGAGACCTGACGGAAGCCTTGGACACAGCGTATTTCGGAAAAAGACGCACACTGATCGTTACCTGCATGCTGCCTCTCATCACCATCCTCAACAGAAGGCATCAATAATCAAGACCCTGATGCACCGAGCAAAGACGATTTCCGATCCCGAGTCCCTAAAAGACGAAGAAGAGCATATAAGAAGGGCACTCATGAATAATGGCTACAGTCACCCATTCATCCGGCGGAATATAAAACCGAAACAAAAACCTTCGGTGGAACGACCAAAACCCACAGCCTACGCAAAAATTCCCTTCATCGCCGGGACATCAGAACGCATAGCCAGGATTCTACAAAAAGAAAATATCGTCGTCCGTTTCAACACGCTAAGGAAAATAAAAGAAGAACTTCCGTCTGCGAAAGATGCACTCGACCCGCTAACATCTGAAGGAGTCTACAGGATTCCATGCAGCTGCGGACACGTATACGTCGGACAAACAGGACGATCCATTCGCTGTCGCTTAGCCGAACATAAACGGGCCATGATGAACAAAAAATGGAGGGAGTCGGCCATAGCGGAGCACTTCACCTCCGGCCCGGGACATAAAATCACGCTCGAAGAAACGAAATTGCTCGCGAAAGAAGATCGATATTTTCCGAGGTTAATTCGCGAAGCTATTGAGATCGAAAAGCATCCGGTCAATTTCAACCGGGACGACGGTTTGCGCATCAGCGCAACATGGAAGCGACTCCTCCAACGGAAAAGTGAAAGGGAGGAAAAATACGTTGGAGCAACCTCCAAAGAGAAAGGGACAGCAACTCGAACGAGCCAATCAGCGATGGACAACGGTTAAACTAGGAAGGCACGAGTGAATATAAAAGTCAGATCCCTACCATCGGATCTCACTTCATCTCCTGAAGATGCAGACTGCAACGTCTGCGAAACGTCGAGAGCCAGAAATGCCGCCAACGCAGCGAAACCCGAAAACCTCCACCAGCATTCAGCAACGTTGCGAAAGCCTTCAACTCAAACAGACGCCTATTGACCATTCGTTCCATGAGTTTGGAGAGGCAACTCGTGAGCGATACCGGTCGGTAGCTCTCAGGCAGTTTCTTATCTTTCCCTGGCTTAAGCACTGGCACTACAATGGCCTCTCTCCATTGCGTGGGATCCATTGCGTGGGATAGATGCCTTCTACCCAGATTAGGTTTTACATCTTTCGCAGATATTCTTTCTCAGGGGGATTTAGGTGACGTATCATCTCATAGTGAATGGTGTCCAAACTTGGAGCACTGTCATGCGTCTCTGCCAAAGCACTTTCCAGTTCCCATGCACTGAATGGCAGATTATAGCTCTCAGTGTTCCGTGAAGAGAATCTGAGAGCCTGCCTCTCCAGCTCATCTTTCTGAATAAGAAAAACTGGTGATAGATGTTCTGAACTGGATGCTTTAGCAAACAGGGCCCCTAGCGCATTGGCTATTTCATTTGTCAATATTATGACCGAGCCATTTGTCATAAGCCCACTAATTGTGGAAGAGGTAGTTCGGCCAGAAATCTTCCTCACCTTTTCCCACACCTCAGTGACTGGGATGGAACTTGTAATGCTCGATACATATTTTCTCCAAGATTCCTTCTTACATTTCCTGATTATCCTGCGTGCCAATGCCTTCAATCTCAGGTACCGCAACATATTCCCTTCCGTGGAATTAGCACGAAGGCAGCGAAATGCCCGTCGCTTGTCACGGATCACCTCATGGCATTCCTCGCTCCACCATGGAACTGGGGCACACTTTAGTCGGGAGCGGGATTTCGGAATGCTTACATTAGCTGCCTCTATTAAGGCTTCCGTGAAATGACTGGCATGCTCGTCTACCAAGGGAAACCGCTTCTCCGTGAGTTGAACGGCACCTGAAAACTTGCACCAATCTGCTTTTTTATGGCCCACTTGGGGCAACGCATCTCCGAAACGCTGGCAGATAAGCCTTTCCCCCTTCCTGGTGTCTTGAGGAATTTGACGCCGCTATCTGACAAGTAGTCCATATCCAAATCTTCCTGACTGGATAATAACGGGATTTATCCCGTTTTTTTTTAGACCCTTTTAGGAGCTAATGGGGACTTGCTCACTTCCACTTCCATAGGACTCTCATGCTTTTGTTTTTTATTATAATTTCTTTTATTTTCTTTTCATCCTTTTCCTTACTTCCCACTTTTTTTATAGGTGCTACCTCATCTGTCTGGGTAGCGATGGTACTCTTCTTGATAGGGGTAGCTGCCAAGGATGCAAAAGACCTTGAGAAAACTGGAGCAACAAGAGTTCTATATTTTTTACGTGTCTCAAAGTAAGACAGTTTCTCAAGTGTCTTAAGCTCCATAACCTTTTTTTCTTCCATTAATTTTGGGCAGTCCCGAGAGAATGCCAGATGAAGACCTTCGCAGTTCGCACATGACACCGTCGCTGCGCATTCTGCTCCATCGTGCTTATCCCGATTACATCGGGGGCAGACTGCTTTGCCCTTGCAACGTGGAGCAGTGTGTTCAAACTTCTGGCACTGGAAACAGCGCATAGGGTTTGGTATATATGGCCGAACTGCTCATGCCTCATAACCAATCATGACCTTCTCTGGTAGCTTCTCAAGGGAAAACGTGAGAACCATAGAGGTAGTATTGACTACCTCACCGTTTCTCTTTGTCGTCAATCTCCTGCAGTCAATGACCCCCTGAGAGGCCATCTCCCGCTTACACTCCTCGATCTCTACATAGAGAAGGTCATAATTTGATATCACCCCTTGGCAGGTGTCGAGGGTTTTATGGGTCTCAACAGTGACCGGCATGTCTCCAAGCATTGAGATGTTTAAAATATTTCTGCTTTGGGTCTCATTCATGGTGGTAATAAGAAGAGTACCATCCCTAAGTTTTTTTACGGATTCTAAAGATCCGGGCACCTGTACCGACAAAGACTTGTATATAAAGAAGGAAGACACTTTTGTGAAGGTCTCACCTTCAATGGAACGCTTCATAATTAAGTACTTTGTACATTTGTTACCATTATCTCACCCATCCGAGTCCGGACGGGATCTTTTTGGTGGTGGAGAAAGTTTTTCTGCCATCCAAGATAATTTGTATTCTTCTCCTGGTCTCCCCACCCACCACGGAGCCACAAATGGGACGCCGCACCACAAACTTATGCGGACGCCAGGGCTAACCAGAGAGATATAGCACCTCTGACATGTTTGTCTGCTTCAGGTCAGATCTCCAGTGCATGGGGTCTCCAAACCCATACACTTTTGACCCCCTACACAGACCCCCACTGCCTTGGCACTCGCCAACCGAAACGTCAAAACGTGACGGCAAGCCGATAATCGGGTGTGGCTAGTACCCGACTCCCGTTTACAGTGAATTAGAGGCCAAAGTGGTGTGTTGCTCCCTGTACCTCTCTTGGGCATCCGACACCCAGACAGGATACAGGAAGCTCAACCACCAGGTACCTCTTCTCCCCCTTACGGGTCTCCACGCACGGCAAACACGCGGGTGGATCAATAGCCAGATGACGTGGCTGGACTCAGACAGCAGATCCACATACTGCCTGGAAGCTACCCAAAGCGAAAAATGGGTTTTTTAACGAGGTTGTCTCCTCGCCCATTGGTCGCCTCTTACGACCAACAGAGGGGCTGCGGGAGTATTCTCAATCCCCCTATCCGCAGGGGGGAAACACACGGGTGGATTCTTAGCCAGATGTGGCTTTATGCACAGATAGTAAACCCACATACTATCTGGACACTGCCCTTGGCAGAAACTGGGGTTTTTTAAAGAGGTCTGCTCCTCGCCAGACAAGTTCGAAGAAAGTTGTTAAAATCGTTTACAAATATGGGTTACACGAATAAGATAAAAAATGACTGAAATTAGTATTTATTTATTGACCTGAAATTTGCTTGTCATAATGATTGTAAGAATATAGTTAGTTACCAATACACACGGTATGTAAAATAAAATATGAATTGAAACATCTATACCATTAGCATACTAACATTTCTCACATAGATACAAAATCATATCGACAATAGTGTTCTAATTCTTATTTCCTATTAGTAATTGATTTATAGTAACTTTTAAGAAAACATAATGTGTTCACACTACGATCACTCAGTGATGGGCATATTTTGGTTATGAAAAGAGTTGCAGTTGTGAAAAAAACCTAAACTTTGATACACCTGAGTTTGTCAAAATATGCTCAGTTTGGGAAACAATCTGTATACAATGTCAACTCACACTCTACAGCGCAGTGGTCTTCAGCCGTTTTTGTTTACGTCTAAATGATTGTTGGATATGGAATACACCAATATAGTTTTTTAATTAGAGAATATGGAAAACAAATCAGTTGAATTGTAATTGGAAATACTATAAACGTAAAATCGGGGGCATTTACATATTATCCGGACGTGAAATTCCTGCCGTAAATTGGAGGAAAGTGGAAAATCGCGGAAACGTAAAATCCGTTAAAATTTATCATTGTTCTTATGGACCAAACATCGGGACCGAACGAAAAATGCGTAAATTCGAGGAAAACGTAAAATCGGGGGACGTAAAATTAAAGCTTCACTGTATATATTCCCACGAGAATACAAGCATTTGTGAGTGCTCTATATAAATTTCTTCCTTATTATTGCTTTAGAAGTGAAATTAAGCAACTCGGAAACAAAGAGAGTATTAGTGGTCCCTTTATGAACCGCACGGACGATAAAGGCTAGAGAGTAAAATTCTCTTTATGATATACCGGGATTTCCCGGAATATTCAATGGATTTTCCGGGATACGGGAAAACCATTTTACCCACGGGATCCAGGTATGACAAGCACTAATATCTAACAAGTTTAATTGGAATCGGCGGGGTGAGGGGTGGAGGGATAGGGGTTTCATTCCAGGAACATGGGCTTCATGGGTATCAAAGTACTCTGGACTATACGCGTGTTGGAAATTTATATATATCTAACAAGTTTAATCGTAATCAGCGGGGGGCGGGCAGGGGGGTGGGGTGGAGTTACTTTCCGGTAACATGGGCTTCATGGGTATCAAAGTAGTCGGGACGATACTTATGTTGGAAATTTATATATATCTAACGAATTTAATCGGAATCGGCGGGGGAAAAGGGGTGGATGGGGCAATGAACCGAGAGAAGTTATTTCATTACTTTTGGAGACAATTCCTGCACTTTTTTCAAAACATATTGCAAATGACGGACGAAAAAGGAATTGAAAACGATTTCGATAAAAATGGATGAATCCAATTTCCAATGAAATAACGTCTCATTATACTTTCATTGTTACTTAGCCCTAAAACTATTCGAAATATTGGGATTTCGTGTTTCTGAATTATGGAATTATCATTTATCACATATATTATATCATAAACATTGTTGCATAAGTTGCAATGACGTTTAATGTATGTTGTAGGTACAAAAGGTCATGGGTGACGATATGTCGTAGGTACCAAATGTCTCCTGTGACGAAATGTCTAGGTACCAAAAGCCGTATGTGACGAAATGTCTAGGTACCAAATGTCGCTTGTGACGAAATATCTAGGTACTAAATGTCACCTGTGACGAAATGTCGTAGGTACCAAAAGTCGTATGTGACGAAATTTCGCAGGTACCAATTGTTCATATGAACAAATGTCTGTGACCAATTGTCGTAGGTATTAATAAAGTACCACAAAAGTTAAAATAATAAAGTAAAATAAAATAATAATAATAACACAAAAGCGACTGGGACTAAGTTTCCCTAAGACCCAGTTACTGATGACCATTTGAGAGATATCTATTTATTAAGTCTAGCAAGCTCACTTAGCTTGGTGTGTGTATATTATCGCGAATCAGCTTCTTGGGCTTTTATCGCCGTAACTTTACATATACGATGCACAAATACAAATACTACACAACACAACTTATGACATCATATAACAATATCACATGTCTCTATTAAATACATAATAAATAAATAAATAGATAAAATTAAAAGCAGATTACGAGAGACTGTAAAGGGGTGGCTCTCTCTCTATTTGTAAAATAAAATATCAGTGAGACTGTATAAGGGTCTCCTGACTATAGCATGTATAAAATAATCGTACAGCTCTAGAAGGAAGTATTACACCCATAAAATCATAAACCTTTTAAAAGAGGGGAGTAATAATTCACATCCTCCTACCCCATAGTAAAATGATTATAAACACTATGTGCTAACTAAATAAAAGATAAAATTCTGGACTCCCTAAAGAATAAGAGAGTTCTATTTACTAATAATGGATCATCTCCAAGAGAGAAAGCTAGGTTCGTAGCCATATGCACCCTCTCTCATTCCTGAACTGGCAACAGTCCAGTAAAACATGTGACACTGTCAATACAGTATCACATGTCTCGCAAACCGGAGGTTCCTCCGACCGCAATAGGTAACAGTGCATCCAACAACAGTGACCTATACGAAGTCTTGTAATGGCGACCTCTTCCCGTCGAGATGACCAGGAGGAGGATTGCCATGGCCGTACAGAGTTTTTTATTGCCCTCAATTTGTTTGAGACAATCCCATTCCATTCTTCTTGCCATTGTTGATAAACTAATTGTTTCAGACGTATTTTTGTCCCCCACAAGCACTTTGGAATAGTTTATCAAATCACTAGTAGCAGCCATTTTTGCTACCCTGTCTGCTCTCTCACTAGCTGGAATACCAACGTGGTACGCAAATAAAAGCTGCCGCCATCCCTATTGAATCTAAATCCATGAAGGATGATTAGATCTGCTGAACCAGAGGGTGAGTTTGGTACAAAGAATCTACTGCATATAAAGCCGACAGTGAGTCGGTGAAGATTACATATTCACTGCTGGGGTATGCGTATGCAAACCGCAGTGCCTTCAATAAAGCATATAATTCCGCTGTGAATATCCCACACAGTGGATGCAGTCGGAAATTATATGAATGTTTGCCGATGGTGATCGCACACTCCACATGTTCCCCCTGCTTGGAGATGTCTGTGTAGATAGCAGTGAAAGACTCAAAACGTGCATCGAGTCTTTCAAATTCACATTGGTATTCGGTAGGTAGAGTGGTCAGTCTATTTAGTTTGGCAAGAGAGTACTGGATGTTGGGGAGAGGCAACATCCAAGGTGGAAATACACTGCATTCCGTCCTCGATGTCTGAGGCATCTCGAAAGACATCTCCTCGAAAATATACTGTTCTCAAAGCCATGGATTTCACGGAGAGACTACGGGCATCGTATAACTGTACATATCGATGGTCAAAAACTGCTTTGTAAGCCGGACGGTCTGGCTTAGGGCTTAAAGCTGCAACGTAACGGGTAGCCAGCAGTTTTCGGCGCATGTATAGTGAAGGTTCGCCAGATTCGCAGAAAATAATTGGTATCGGGCTAAATCGAAATGCACCGGTGGCCAGGCGAATCCCTGTGAATGACATCGATCATTTTGACTACCGATGGTCTAGCCGATCCATATACGATGCTCCGGTAGTCTAGCCTTGAGAGGACAAGTGATCGGTACAGTCTTAGCAAGACTGTACGATCTGCACCCCATGATTTATAGCTAAGAACACACAAGAGGTTCAGGGCAGATTGGCATCTTGCCTTCAGCCTCTTCAGATGGGGACGCCAAGATAATTTCCTGTCAAACAGCACACCCAAAAATGATGCTGTTTCAACAAATGGCAGCTTGGTTCCTGCTAGTGACAGCGTTGGGGTCCAGGTGGAAGCCGCGAACACGACAAAAGTGGACGCACACTGTCTTGTTCGCTAAGAATGTAAACCCTTTGTTTGTGGCCTATTCATGCAGGTGGTAAAACGTGATCTGTAGCTGGCGTTCAACCGTTGCCATGTTTTGCGAACTGCACTACACGGTAAGGTCGTCTATATAGAGGCTTCCCTCTACTGGAGACCGAATACATTGGGCCATTGCTCCCTGTGTAACACCATTCTCCTGAAGGAACGTTCAAGAGATTTCGTTCCCGATACGCAACTTGAAGTAACTTTCCCGTAAAAGGCTTTCGATAAATATAGGCAGGTTACCCCGTAGCCCCCAAAAATGCAATGTACGAAGTATTCCGAATCTCCACGTGGTGTCGTAAGCCCGAGCAATGTCAAAGAAGACTGCGATGAGGTGCTGCTTCCTGATAAGGGCATCACACAGTCCTCACCAGACGATCGGTGATGGAACGGTGGCGACGAAAACCACATTGAATGTTGGTCAATAGGTTATTTGATTCTAAGAACCAAGCCAGTCGTTCCATAAGTTTGGAGAGGGAACTAGTGAGAGACACCGGTCGGTAGCTCTCAGGCAGTTTATTATCCTTCCCCGACTTATGTAATGGCACTACAATGGCCTCTCTCCATTTCACAGGGTAGATGCCTTCTACCCAGATTCGGTTGTACATCTGTAGTAGATATACTTTCTCAGGAGGATTTAGGTGACGTATCTTCTCATTATGAATGGTATCCAAACCTGGAGCGCTGTCACATGTCTCTGCCGAAGCACCTTCCAGTTCCCACTTACTGTAAGGCAAATCGTAGCTCTCAGTGATCCGAGAAGCCAATCTGAGTCTGCCGTTTCAGCTCAACTTTTTGAGCAAGAAACATCGGTGACATTTGTTCTGAACTGGATGCTTTAGTAAACAGAGATCCTAACTCATTGGCTATTTCATTTTTAGATGTAATAACCAAGTCATTAAACATCAGTCCAGTAATTGTATGAGGTTGTTCGGCCGGAAATCATTCTCACTTTTTCCCATGCTTCAGAGGCTGGAGTGGAAATTGTAATGGCTCATGCATATTTATTTCAAGATTGATTTTTACATTTCCTGATTATCCTGTGTGTCAATGTCTTCAATCTCAGGTACCGCAACATATTCCCCTCTGTGGGGTGAGTACGAAAAACCGAGAACGCCCGTCGATTATCACGGATCGCCTCATAGCATTCCTTGTTCCACCAGGGAACTGGTACTCGCCGGGGTCGGGAATAGAACTTTGGAATACTTGAGCTTGCTGCCTCTATTAGTGCACCAATGAAATGCCTCACATGTTCATCTCCCGAGGGGAACTGCTTTTCTGTAAATTGAACGGCATCTGAGAATTTTCCCCAATCTGCTTTTTATAGCCCACTTAGGGCAACGTAACTCAGTAACATCGGCAGATAAGCATTTCAGGATAATCGGGAAATGACCACTGCCACATAGGTCTTGGTATACCTCCCACTCAAACAATGGAGCGTGCTAGAACAGATGGTTAGGTCGATTGAAGAAAATGACCTACTGCTAGCACTAAAGTGTGTCACTTCCATCGTTGAGTATTGCCAGATCCAGGTTCGAGAATATCTCTGACAGGCGACGTCCCCTACGTTCAGTCCTCTCCGATCTACAAGGTCTAGAATCGACCTCCTCGTTACATTCTCGTTAGGGGACAGATAGACTGAGCAGACGATCACCAGCTGAGGGAGGGCAACTCTAATTGCAATAGCTTGCAGCTGTGTTGAGTTATCTACTCCGAGTACCTCGAGTCATGAACCAACACAGCCACTCCTCCGTGAGCTTGCTGGTCACTCACAAGGTCCTTTCTATACAAGGAATACCCTCTGAGTGTGACTGTATGATTCCCTGAACCGTGTTTCCTGAAAAGAAGTACATGCTGGCGATAACTCCGATAAAAGTATACGAAGTTCGGGTAGGTGACATCGAAATCCATTACAGTTCCATTGTATTATTTTATCCATTCTCTGTTAATGGGATAAGTGAATGACCGCTTATTTGATACCTTTTTTCCTGCTTTTCCCTCTTCCCTGTATCTTGAACACGTTGATGCCGCTATCCGATAGGTAATCCACATCCATATCTTCCGGTTTAGATATGGATGACCTTATCGACTTAGCCTTTTGTTTGGCTGGGGATGTATCCACAGTTTTTTTAAAGTCCTCTTTGGAAGCTGCTGGTACTCTATTTACTTCCATAGGACTTCCGTCCTTTTGTTTTTTTTTGCAATAACTTTAGTATTTTCTTTGGCTATGTTTTCTTTGGTTTTGTTTTCTTTCTGTTCTGGTTTATTTGGCATTTTCTGTGGCACCTCATCTGTCTGGGTAACGATGGTACTCTTCTGAATGGGAGTGGCTGCCAAGGACGCAAAGGACCTTGAGAAGACTGGAGCGACAAGCGTTCTGTACTTTTTCCTTGCCTCAAAATAGGACAGCTTGTCTATTGTCTTTATCTCCATAATCTACTTCTCTTCTTGGAGTTTCGGAGAGTCACGGGAATATGCCGTGTGTGGGCCTTCACAGTTCGCGCACAATACAGCATCAGTGCATTCCACTCAATCGTGCTTTTCACGATTGCATCGTGGGCAAATCGCTTTACTCTTGCAACGTTGAGCAGTGTGCCCGTACTTGTAGCACTGGAAGCAGCGCATAGGGTTAGGAATGTAAGGTCGAACTGGGCAGGCCTCATAACCAACCTTGGCCTTCTCTGGGAGCTTCTCAAGGGAAAATGTGAGGATCATTGAGGTGGTGACCTCGCTATTTCTCTTGATTGTAAGTCTTCGGCAGTCAATGACCCACTATGAGGCCATTTTCTGCTTCAATTCCTCGACATCCACATAGAGTAGGGCGTAGCTAGTTATGACTCCCTGACATGTGTTGAGAGTTCGGTGTCTCTCCACTTTCACCGGCATATCCTTAAGCATTGAGGTGTTTAAGATCTTAATACTTTGTGCATCATTACTTGTCTGTATAAGGAGAGAACAATCCCTTAACTTCTTCACAGATAGTAGTGGTCCCGGTACCTGTGCCGACAAAGCATCGTAAATAAAGAATTTGAATGCCCAGCCGATTCGCCTCTGTCCTACCTACAGTGGGTATCTCAGAGGTAGTGCAATGAATAGCCAGGGAAGGGAGAAGGGAAACCCGGTGCCGGCATTTGCCTGCTCTTACGAAGAACACCAGGGAGGCCAACGGCTTAACGTCCCTTCCGAAGGACGGAACAGCTGAATTTGCGCGGTCTCCTCAAACCACATAAACAGGGGACCGGGCGACCTTGGAAAAATCCTACTTGCGCAGGATTCGTACCCGATTACTTTTTCAAGCATCGGGCGAGTAGCAGCCAGCGTCCGAACCACTACACCACCGGCACCCCCTGAATAAAGAAGGGAGACACTTTGGTAATGTCTCGCCTTCTAATAAACGTGACATGATAAAATATTTTTTACAAATATAACCACGTTCTCCCCCGTCCGTTTCCTGGCGGGTTCTTTTTAGGAGAGGAGGGTTGTTCTCCGCCATTGAAAAAAAAATTAATTTTCATCCCCTGGTCTCCCCACCCACCATGGAGTCACAAATGGGACGCCTCCCCACAAACTGATGAGGTCGCCAGGGCTAACCAGGAGGATTAGCACCTCTGACCTGGTTGTCTGCTTCAGGTAAGACCTCTGGTGCATGGGGCCTCCAAATCCCATGCACCTCCGACCCCCCTACACAGACCCCCATAGCCTCAGCAATCGCCGACCGGAAAGTTGAACCGTGACGGCAAGCCGATTGATCGGGTGTGGCCAACACCCGATTCCCGTTTACAGAGAATCTGAGGCCGAAGTGGTGTGTTGCCTCGGAGAACCCACCTCTAGCATCCTAAACCCAGATGAGCTCCAGGAAGCTCAACCACCTGGCATTTCTTCTCCCCATTACGGGTCTCCACGCACGGCAAACAAGCTTAGACAGCAGACCCACATACTGTCAGGAAGCTGCCCTTAGCGACCTGAGGGATATAATGATTTTTGCTGTCTTTCAGAATAACAATTTTACCCTCCTCAGTCTAAACGTTGTTCACCCCAAATGAAGCTTTGGCATCGCTGAGTAACCTCACTCGAATGGGAGTGAGGGACTCGGTAATTAGATAATTACTCGCCTTCAGTGTCTTTTTCAGTTTCCCCACAGCGACGAGGTCCAAATTATCTCTGAAATGTATCATTAACAGTCATGGTCTGCTGGACACTGGATTCCTGGCTGGAAGACGGTGAGCGCGTAAAATCATACGCGGATGAACTTCAATATTGAGGTTGCTCCCCAGAAAGATCTCGGCAACTTTGGCGGGATTTTCCTTATCCGAGAGGGGGAAGGTAGAGAGGGAGAGGGGGAAGGTAGAGAACAGGAGTATAGGAGAGAGAGAGGGGGGATGAGAGGGAAGGGAGAGATAGAGAGGGGGGATGAGAGGGAAGGGAGAGAGGGAGAGGGGTAGGTAGAGAACAGGAGTATAGGAGAGAGAGGGGGGTGAGAGGGAAGGGAGGGAGAGGGGGAAGGGAGTGAGGGAGAGGGGGAAGGGAGAGGGAAAAGTTAGAGAACAGGAGTATAGGAGAGAGACAGGGGGTGAGAGGGAAGGCAGGGTGAGGGGGGTGAGAGGGAAGGGAGGTAGAGGGGGAAGGGAGGTAGAGGGGGGAGGGAGGGAGAGGGGGAAGGGAGGGAGAGGGGGAAGGGAGGGAGAGGGGGAAGGGAGGGAGAGGGGGAAGGGAGGGAGAGGGGGAAGTGAGGAAGAGGAGGGAGAATGGTAGGGAGAAGGGGAGGGAGAGGGGGAGGGAGAAGGGGAGTGAGAGGGGGAGGGAGAAGGGAAGGGAGAGGGAGAAGGGAAGGGAGAGGGGGAAGGGGAGGTAGAGGGGGAAGTGGAGGTAGAGGGAGAAGTGGAGGTAGAGGGAGAAGGGGAGGTAGAGGGGGAAGGGGAGGTAGAGGGGGAACGGGAGGTAGAGGGGGAACGGGAGGTAGAGGGGGAAGAGGAGAGAGATAGGGAAGGGGAGAGAGAGGGGATAGAGAGAGGGGATAGAAAGGGGGAGAGAGAGGGGGAGGGAGAAGGGAAGAGATGATAGGGAGGGAGAAGATGAAAGGGAGAGAGGTGAAAGGGAGGGAGAAGGTGATAGGGAGGGAGAAGATGAAAGGGAGAGAGGTGAAAGGGAGGGAGAAGGTGAAAGGGAGGGAGAAGGGGAAGGGAGAGGGGAGAGGACGAAAGGGAGGAATTATGGTAAGTATGGAGAAAGTCAAATAGCAGGGACGCAACTAGCGGAAGACCTGGGAGAGCCTGGTACCCCATTTTAAGTCCTCGACCCTCCCCTTGGCTCCCCTGATGAACATTATATTTAAAATCGGAATATAAATCATTTTTGTTCTTGATAAAAATTAACGCAATAAAAACTAGTTAAAGCATTGTTTTCCTATTGATATTTTTATTGCGCTTTATTAAAATTTTTATCTACCTCTCCAAATATTGACAACAATGCTGCCACTCCCTTCCATAGTTAAGTCCCTGAGAAGGAGGGAAGCGATTGTGAAATTGAATGAAGGGTGTGGGAAAGTAAAAGCAAACTAAAGAGAGAAAGAGAGATGGAAAAGGTCGTGACCTTGTTTCCGCTCGAAGCGCATTGGACTCTTTAAATCCACACACACATCCGAGACAACGACACGTTTCCGAGTAACGACAGCCACGTGAGATGCAGGTAAAAAGAAATAAAGAAGTGCGAGGATGAGCTTTCTGCGGAACACGAAACTCACGAAAAGGAATGACAGGAGACTTGAAAGGCCTCTGAAGAATCCGGTAAATTGATTGGGAAAACGGAAGAGACAAACAGTTGGAAATAAATGCAAATAGAGGTGCGGAGCGCTTGTTCCGATTGTGAGGGGAGGACATTGTAGGGGGGGAGAGAGAGGGAGAGTGGTGGAGGGAAGAGAGAGGAGGGAGGGGAGAGGAGGGAGGGGAGAGGGGGGAGGGGAGAGGAGGGAGGGGAGAGGGGGGAGGAGAGAGGAGGGAGGGGAGAGGGGGGAGGAGAGAGGGGGGAGGAGAGAGGGTAGAGGAGAGAGGGTAGAGGAGAGAGGGGGGAGGAGGGAGGAGTGAGAAGTGAGGAGGGAGGAGAGGAGGGAGGTGAGGAGAGAGGAGTGACGAGGGAGGAGTGACGAGGGAGGAGAGAGGAGTGAGGAGAGAGGAGGGAGAAGTGAAGAGGAAGGAGAGAGGGAGGAGATAGGAGGGAGGAGAAAGGAGTGAAGAGGAAAGAGAGAGGAGGGAGGAAAGAGGAGGGAGGAGAGGAGGGAAGAGAGAAGAGGGAGGAGAGAAGAGGGAGGAGGGAGGAGAGGAGGGAGGAGAGAAGAGAAAAGGGAGGATGGGCAGGTGACGCGAACGAGAGAATAAAAGGAGACCTGTCACGAAACTGCACAGCTAATGTGGCGAGAAGAGTGTTAGGAGGACAGACGACGAAAGTTGAAAGGGAGAGGGAATGAGAGAGGAATTAGAGAGGAGGAGAGGGGAGGAAGCGAAGGAAGTAGGATGGAGGTTCGATAGGAAGGGAAGAGGAAACACAAGGGGAGGCGAGGTGGAGGAAGAGGGAGAGGCTGGAGGAAGGGGAGGCGAAATGGTGGAAGAGGAAGAGGCTGGAGGGAGGAGGCAAAGGCGGCTGGAAGAGAGGGAATTTCCCCTCCAATCCCACTCTTTATCTTTCACTCTCGGTCGCTTGAAATCCCCTTGGCCTCGTGACCTTTGACCGATTTTCCAGCCTCTCAATTTCCTCCTCAAATCCGTTTATGGTTGCGAAGGCCATCGAACGTGCACCTCCGCAGATCTTATTAATTCGAGTCGGGGAGTGATAAAAACGCGACGAGGTGCTTCGTACGATGTATGCGTCTCGTTGATTATCCGATCAGCTTAAAGAGAGAGAGAGAGACCCATGCGCCGAACTGGTCGATCATAACCCTTTCTAGTCGCTCTCTCTCTCCCGTAGAGTGGCGCCGAATGCGAGCCATGTGAACAGAGAGACAATCTTTTCCGAAATCAACCTTTCGTATTTGAGAAAAGAGCAAGTCTTCTGATACTTTCAGTTTCTACAAATTAATTTAAATATAGAATATGATATTTTAGGAATGAACGCGATCTACAACCATTTGCATATGTATGGCATTCGCTTGCCGCTTACGTTTTTACTCTCCAGACATTTCGGTGAAGTGTCGCTTAACGAGAGAGAGCCTATTACGGAAAGCCGACCCCGCGATGGATCTATCGGAAATGAAGATACGAAGTGCTCAAATTGGCGAACTATTCGAATTTAAAGGATATGAATGTTAAGATCTCGTACAAATTTATTTATCTCACTTGTACTCCCGTAATGAGGCGAGATAGCCGCGATCAACAGTTTGCAATACCAGAAAAATTCTCGCACGAGTCCCTTGGACTCCTAAGAAATGACAGCAGTTAAATGCGAGGCTCCTAAAGCGATTACCTTATATTGCCCTTACAAAACGATTCGAAATCACGTGTTTCCACGTAATGGAAAAGGCATTAGTACATCCATTTTAACCATGAGAGCGATGTCCTTTCCGCTACAGTGATACATTTATGACGACTCGTAAATATTTTCGTGAAGACCTCTTTCTTTTATCAAAGGTCAGTCTCTCTCTGGGCACAATCTGCGCGATCAAAGTCCAGCGATGAAAAAAAACCGACTCGGTCTTTCTTTCATAACTTTTTAACTGGTCGCGCCTACAAGGCAAGAACCAGAGAGACAGTGGTGTAAAAATGCCTAGGCTGTGAGCAGGGACCCGCCAGAAGAGGAGACCCATTAAGAAATGCTAAAATTAAATATTTTTAATTCCTCCTTACATATAAAAATACAAAATAATTATTCCTAATTGCTTATTGTGTCGAAATGATAAAACTGCTTGGTTTATTATGAAAATTAAACGTTATTTTTAAATTAACTCTTTATTAATTGTTCTGGAATCTAGAATGAGGGTCATGCACCGAAATTAACGCCACAGTTTACAATCGTAACATAGGAAAATGAGACTTCTTTTATATATAGAACCTCCGAAAAATGTAGAAATATTTCATTCACTTTATCTCTATTATTAGTTGCTTTGAAACCTGAATATAGAATATCAGTCGTTACGCAAAATAACACATTAATAGCTTGCATGAGAGACTGCACACATAAATTTAGCAATTCGAAAGTTAAAAGAAGCGTATAAGAAGCAATGGCGATGTTTAAGATTCAATATATGACATACCTCGTGCAATACCCTCTGTGACTTTTGACCAATTCTCGGAAGAAAACTGAGATTAATTGTAAATGAAGATTATGACTTCTTATTCTGGCGATAAATGGTCATTTTATCTGTTCTGATGTGTTTAATTACCGGTTTTCGAATCCAAATAAAGACAGGGCCGTTTTTTAAAACGCAAGATATTGTTTTTTATCTATAATTAATGAATTGACCGTTATATGAGTTTACCGACGTGAAAGGTATCAGCTAAACTCCCGTTGTTTATCAACCTTCACTGGTCAAAACATCACCTTCGTAGCATTAATTAACTCAACTTACGAATGAGATATTTCTAAAGATACCTGTAAGCACCAAGTTATACACATTGTCTTAATTTTATCGATATTCTAACTCGCTAGCGCAGATTTTTACATTTCAGGAATTTGTCAGCACTGGACTGCAATAAATTCACAATCTCACTGATTTATAACGTATACTAAAGTCTTGTGTTTTGAAAAATGAACCTTTGTCATGCTACATGTCTAAAATAAAATTTAATATCATTTTTAACTGGAGAAATTCTTGTTTAAAATTTGTGGAGGAAGCAAAGCATTTATTTTATATTTTCGGTACTAACGGGATAATCCACTTTTAACCGTTCTGAAAAAGATAAAAAAACCTCTTTGCAAAAAGATATTATCCAATATTTAGATGACTTCCAGGTCAATGACTCTGATGTTTATTTACGGTCGAACCACCAACTGCTCCCATTTTTTTGAGTTAGTTTTCATCCGTATCGTAATTAAGATAATGACCTGAAATGAAATTCACGAACAAAATAGTATCAAGGACAGGCCGTTAGAAAAAAGTCAATGGGGTGTGCGGACGAAGAGAAGCACAAGGGAGAAAGGGGTGAGTGGGGAAAGGGTTGCGTGGGTTGGAGAAAAGGGTGAGGTCTAGGGCAATGGAGGTAGAGGAGGAAGGAAGTTAGCGAAAAGCAAATAATGGAAAGAAAATCCTCTTAATCATCCCGAATCAATAACCACTTTTCCCTTAAATTTCATATCCTTGCGCCGCATTCTCGAGAGGCTCCTTAACACAGACGACACCTAGAGCTCCTCTTATCCCAAGCAACCCGACGCCGTGCTCTTCATAATCGTCAAACAAAAGCCGAGAATGGAGCGTAATATTGGAAGGAACATTTTCTACGGCGGAGTTTAACGCGACGCTGCCCGTGTGCGCCGCCACCCGTGCCGCGTCTCTTTGGGAGTAACCGGCAGAATCGGCAAAGAGGCAGTCGGTTTCTACGACGCCTCACGACCGCTAGATTAAATGGAATGCAGAAGCGGTGTACATTTTTCGGCAGCGTTCTCAGGTGAAGGCGGGATTTGTGTCGAGTACAGGAAGCAGAAGAAACGACGACTCCATTTTTTTGTAGTGGGGCATCGACCTCCTTCCTACTGATCTCGCTTTACTCATTTTTATACAATTATTAACAAATTCGATGGCAAATGTAACTAAGATTTTTGCGGCCGGCTGAAAATTTGGCTCATGAAATAAAGATATGCTATAAGATACCGCCATCGAGAAATTTACAAAAAATTTAAAAATTAAATGAAAAATTTTACGGAGTTTGTTTCAACTTTCCCTTAACTAAAATAGAACTCCATAAAGTGAAGGTTTCATTTGTAGCTTCCATTAAAAAAGGATTAGTCGACTCAGCAACGCACGATGCATAAATATAATCTTATTTTATGAAATAAGACTGCTCAAAAAACTATTGAAACCTCGATTCGCTATCATGTTTTTTTCTAGAACGTCGATAGAACAACAAGACAGACGAATGAGCAATGAACGGTTTATGTTAATAGAGGCCAAGGATTTTTTTTGCATTTGAGAAGGAGCGCGAAGGCGCAAGGCGGACCGCTCCATTGCCGTGACATAATCCTTTTCACTCGGAGGATATTATCCGCGCATGGAATTCTGCGATAGTCCTACATACGAGGATTTGCAGCGAATCATGCCCTTTTAAACACTTATAAAACGGCTAAATCGCAACAATTTCTAGAAGTGAATTTCCTAGACATTAAATACTTCGTCTTGATGGCGAGATGTATTTCTCAAGCGTTGTGACTCAAATTGCATTTAATCGCAGAGTACATCAACTTTCTATGGAAGGGTTATTTCATAATTTCATTTTCAAAGTTCCATGGCTACATTTAGTTTCGAATACAGCAAAGAGATGCAGCTTCAAATTTCTTATCGACAGATCATAGAAGATGGAAAGTATTTTTACTTCTGAGTGAATTATGCATACATTAAAAAAGTGCCTTTGTCGGACTCAAGTCTGAATGCTCGCAGACGGAAATTATCCGAAAGAAGTGAATTTTTATAAAAATGTCGAGACATATATTAAGGTAACACTATTGATAAAAAATATAATATTTTTACAAATTCAAATGATGCAACTACACTAGTCATTCACCATGCGATATTTACCTTCTGATTTATTTGAATGGACATAAAATATAAACGAATAATTGAATTTTACAGTGGTGTAAAACCATTTCCTTAGCTATTCGAAACGACAGAAAAGAATCTGTCGCAGAAAAATGTATATTTGGTTATTTTTGTTATTACCAGAGGCATTAAAAGATATTAAATACACGACATTTAATTATGATCATTCAAGCAAAGTGGAAAACAGCCGTGAACTGCCATCAAAATTCAATGCACCTTTGCCCAATCTATCAGTCATCTTAGGATTTGGAACTAAAAACCTTAAATTGCGATAAGCCTCTTAAGTGTACTTGATCCACGAAGATTAACAATTAAATACAATTTATGCAACCAAATCGCCGATCAGAAAATAGAATTAAATGTATAAAAACTGCATAATTCTCAATACTGATCTTATCATAAATCTTTAACTATAATTGTCTATTTCTGAAATATAATTCGCTAAATTATATTAAATTACTTCATATGCCAATTAAATCCATTTATTAATGATTTTAAATACAAATATAGACTGACTTTAAATCGACCACTGTAGATATATGCCGCCCATCCCAAGTTTTAGAAAGTCCGATCTGAAAGACCCGCACTGCGGGGTTAAGAATCCTACAAGTGCTGCATTTCTTTCCCAGCGATCAACGAAAATAACTCTTGGGACTAGAAAATCTATTTCTTTCTAAACACTGAAAACTCTTCATTGATATAACATGATTGCTGCACTTAATATTAACAAACCCTTTCTATGCTTCAAAAAATGTTCAATTTGTTAACGTTCAATAAAACTTTCAGCAGGCGCGCTCAAAAATGTCCATTATTCCAAAAGTTGTGGCACTAATTCATCGAATTAAACATATTTATCCCTACCTCCCTTTCACATCAATATATTAACATGGGAGGAGAGAGACAAATACTCTAAATTTGTAAGGTAAATTCAAAGTTAGAAAACGATAAGACAGAGAAAGATGACAAACAAAGAAAACCACGAGCTCAATTTATTCTATATTTATTCATTTATCTGATAGTCTCAGCAATTATTTGTAAGCTATCCATTTTGAAGAACTTGGACGAATGACTGTAATTAATTTAATTAAATTTTGGGCTACTTACGCGCTATAGCATAAAAAACGATAGTTACAACAAGCCTTATTATTCTTAAAACTCGCTCAAATGCACGATTTCCATTTTTTGCGTAGTATACTTTCAATAATCTATTTATAGATAAATTCTCCATTGGACCAGCGAAAATATCCAAATATTTCTATTGATAATTCCCGAGGTCGCGTGTTGAAATTAATTCGGCAACATAAGGAATCTATTTTACATTTTTTGCCTCCATTTCCATTGATATGATGTCACGGTAAGTTACACATTTCGAGTTATACCTGTGCGAAACCATCTTCGCGCCAGTGGCATAACAGGGGGCGTGGCGCATAGGAGCGGGAATGGGGGACGTTCAGGAAGGCGAAGTAGACGAAAAACCGACTCGGCAGCTGGATCGAAGACTGCGTTGGTGAGGTGAGGTGGAAGGAGTGAAGAAGGGACAGGGCTGGAAAGTGGAGATGAAAGAATGGCCTTGGGGTCGGAGAGAGGGAGAGAAATCCGCATGCTCTATCTCTGACTCACGGAGTTTCCTCCATGAACGCGACAAGTTATTCTCAGAACATTAATGTTACCTTCTGGGGGATAATACTCTCAAATTGGGTCGACAAGTCAACTAAATAGACGGGGTAACTTCGTACACGCTACCTCCCTCTTAAGGTGTAAACGAAACGAATTATTATTAAACGGCTTGACAGTAAATGGACTTGTATAAAACAGAATACCTCATAGGTAAGTAATAGCAACAAAGCAGTAATGACGGCAAGAGACAGCAAATTTCTTAAATACTCCCTCTATATGAACAAACTAGCAGCACAGAATATAAGAAAGTAAAAACAGGACCATAATGATTTGAAAAATAAATAAATGATGCGAAGCGAGCCCTAAAAGACTGTACTATATTTCCATAATAGAATATGCATGCGATCATCACATGGTAAAGAGTTCTTATCAACTGTTGACTGCATTTCTGACATTTGACAGGTTATGCGTTGCCCGTGTTGAACTCCCTTGAATGGAAATTGAATGTTGTGATGTCACGGCTATGTATACCCTTGACGCAATGGCGAAGTCTAGAACGATGACTGAAAACTGGTCGATGACACAATCGGGCGACTTGTTATACGAATCACATCGACATGAACCTTAACATATTCCATTTTACAAAAAAGGAACTAAAAATTATGAGAGAAACACAACACGCCTCGCAATTTATGTAGAGACAAACATTACTGTTGATATAGGCTAACACTTGCACCACCGAATCAACAAAATTCACTCACCAATATTGAAAGGACCCGATTTACTCCACTGTTTGCTAAATGACTTCCGCAGCGATCTAAATCTGGCGCTTATTCTTGAAATGAGGTTGCATTTCATCGCAGTTTAATTCATACTAAATAACTTTAAAATACTTTATCATAAAGAAAAAGGTAATAACGTAACCCTATTTCATTTGTCATTGCTTTATCATAATTGCAACGAACAACTGAAAAGCGTGAGAGTGTGGCGTTGCCGATATATTTTGAATGGTTGATTGACCTTTGTGATCGTGAAATGCACGTTAAAGTGGATATGCTCCTTTACATTGTCAATAATGTAGACCTTCCGACCTGAATTGTCTTTATTTTTCATTTGGACCTTCAGATAAATAGCCGAGTTAACAGGTTTTTAACATATATGCATCTGTATTTAGCTTTGTTTATAGTCACCTGCCCATTCTCCTTCAAACTCAGCGATATTAGGCCTATGAACGATTGAAAAGTTTGCTATTACAATCACTCCCATAGAGGATACACTTAGAAAGATCGTAATAAAGAACTGAAAAATGTAAAAATTGCAGCAGTTATTTCTCTTAAATTACTAATATCCGTAGGCAATTAATACCTATTGCAGCAATATCATTAGCCCATCCACGATAAGTTTTTGGATCGATCCGAAGCACTACTTAACGACAATAATCATCTACGACCGGGGGCCAACGCGACTATAACACCTCTGATATCGACTTACCTCCGTTACGGATTTCCTCGTGAATTCGTTGAGGGACTGGATCCACGTTCCCACGAGGTCGTTGACGATCGTCAAGTCGGAGTAAAGCCAGCTGAAGACGTTATTCACCCACTTGACACTTTCGATCTCTGGTCCCGTGGTAATCGGAGGCGGGACCAGCGAGGGAGCCTTGGAGGAGACGGTTGTAGGGGCAGAACCCTTGGCCGAAAGTCTCTTGCGTAGCGGGGGCGTGGGTGGGACGGCGGGCCTGTGGTGGTGGTCCTTGGGGGCCGACACGGCGACGGCTCCATCCTCGACGGGCGGCAAAGCAGCGCCGGCGACGGAAGATTCATCCACGGAGGCGATTATCCGTGCTTTCGACTGATCTCCCCACGCGACGGAAGAGCCCACGATGAAACGACCGTAAATGTATCTGCCCACGAGGAGGACGAACACCCCGAAAATCATCCACGCAAAGATGAGCATCGCCACCGTGTCCATCGTCGTGTCGCCGTTGCCCTCGAAGCTGCAGATGAGGTCGTCTATCCTGTCGGCCAAGTCGGCCATATTGCTCCATACCGCCGTCAGCCAGTTCCAAATCGGCCTCAGAATGAGATCGACCATCTTTTCTATAAATATAGCAAGCGAGGTAAGGCAGCGAGGGAAGAGAGCGGGGGATGGACGGTGTACGCCTGAGGGGGCCAAAATAGCACCCGAGCCCCCGCTGTTGCCTGTCTGCCAGATCGGGTTTCGGAGGATTCCCTCACTCCGCCGGCAGCAAAAACACTACTTGCGCGGCCTTCTAACTTCTTCACTCGAGCCAAACCACCATGACGTTCCGTTATATCTCTCCGCTGCTCTCTCGCTCTTCTTGACTACCCGCCAACAGCTGTTTAGGTTGCGTTTTCGGAATACAGGCGCCTGGTGCGACAAGGCTGCTGCAATCGATCACACGCGAAGCCCGCATGAAAAACAAATGACGATCGACACGGCGAAGGTGCGAGCTACATGGGATAATCGGTGTGATGCGCGAGTACACTAGCACGGGATTAAATGTTTTTTTTCCAATCTCGTTTAAATAGTATTTCAGAAATGTATGCCTTGTACACAATAAATTTACCGTATATGTATCATATCTCGGGTTAATTCGGCGACTAACGGCCCATATGCATACAAATAGATATATCGGTTCTATGGCACGGTTTCTGTTGCCGATAGCCTCTTCAAAAATAATCTTTCAGAGTTTATGATTAGTTAAAATGTACTCTATGACAAACAAAAAAGCTAGGAAAGGCATGTCTACCCCATGGGTTATCATTGAATATCAATGCATTTTCCAAGTTCAGAAATTTATTCAAAATACAATGCAAAATGACAAATACTTATGAGGAGTAGGAATAAAGTCAGCTATACTACAGGCAGTTAAACTTAACCCACTTTATATAATCCTGTACACAAGTGCATGAAATCATAGCATTCCTAATGAGATCGAACGTCATGTACACTTCCCAATACAAATTGATAATGTCCGCATATTTAGCCCAATGGCCTAGCTTCAACTACACCCAAAGCATTTTGATGAAACTATTTGAGCAGTTTGTCAAACTAGCAATAAAGCCAGTCCTGATAGTTGTACACCAGTCAAACAACACACTAGTAGTAAGACCACATAACTAACATAGTCGCAAGAAATAAATAAGTGGTAAAGGTTAAATGTAACAAATTAAAAAATCGATTTAATTTTGCCGACATTTCTTTTAGAAAATCGTAACCCCAAACAATTCCAAAACTGAAAGGAGGCATGTACACACAATATACATTTATATACACTATTTTCCACTCAAATACAACTTCTCCACAGTTAAAATTCTGCCCCATTATATGAGATCTCCAAAAACATCAAGCTGTATCATTTTTATTAGCAATGAAAACAGTTAAACAACTACCAAGGCGTGAGTTGGGCAGTCATAAAAATCAAGTTATTCAGAACACTTGAAAATCCACTGAAAGACAACCTCATTCAAGTTGTATCGAGATACTTGGATGACATTTAATTGGAATTACTGAAAACACACCTGCTGGATTAAAATTAAATTAATGTATTTAGATAAATACCAAATGTTTCGTCACTTTCAATTTAACTGAATAGGTTGTTACAATACCGGCGCTGGAAGAACAATCATTTAAAAAAATCTTTAATCTATTATTATGATGTTTATAAAATGGACTACCCTTTTTATGATACCTAGTTGTTATTTACATTACAACCAAGTTGTTCTTCAGTTCATTTTTAACAATAGGTGCAAGTATTTACAATCAATAAATATGTAGTGCAATTACTTCCTGTAAAAAAATCAACTCAGACCACACTGAAAATGTTACACAAGTCCAAATAACATTTATTCTATCATATTATATTTTCAAGATGTGCAAAAAGTCCCTCATGATTATAAAATATCATTTAAAAGTAAATGGACATGGGACTACTCAAATGACAAACAAATAGCTCAAAGGTACCAATAAGACTCAATTGTACACAGAAATAGTATGCTAATAAATGAGAAAATAGAATTACTAATTTCATAAAAAATATTTCAATAAGGGTGCATTTTCATTGATGTAACAAATGTATTTAGTTCAAGGCACATTGCATTAACACAATTCAAATGTTAAAAAAACATACGAGGATAATTTTCAGCCTTACACTTATGCAAGATAGTGAAAATCCAACTTCCTTGACCCTTTAAAATTAACTTTGACTATTATCATAGATATAATGAAGACAAAGTTTTCACATACTTTTCTCAAAATATTCATCAAAAAATCTCAAACTTTTAAGTTTCAAATTATTGAAATAGCATAATGGATAAACACACTAATTAAAATAGTAAATCAAACATTGACATTCATCAAAGAAGTAAGATTTTCTCATAAAAGTGAGGGGCAGATATGAAATAGTATATACATAAAAATGTTGCAAAATCCCACCCATAACAGTTTAATATATTAATGTACAATTATAAATATAGGATGTCATACCATACAGATCTTATGGCATTATTACTGATACAACTATGCATATATCCACAATAATTTCATATTTTAAATGTACAAAATCTCCACCACTTCACTAGACATAAAATCCTATTGAACTAATAGACTGCACACACTGTTAGCAAACTGAAACAACTCGTTTTCGAACATAGATTGCACTTCATTGTATGTAATCTCATTTACATTCATGCACTTGATACAGCCCAATCACACATACATTTACATAGATATAGGCCATGCAACTGCAATGTAGCAATTCTTTAATAACATTTAACAGTAACATGGGCATTTGTCCTTTGGTTAGAGAACTTTCAATTAAAAGCTTATACTGATCTTTCCTTAAAATTTTCTATGTAGAACTAAACATATACTTATTTCATTTATATGAAAATCCTATTTTGTTTGTCCACAGTTGAAAGAAAAAACCTATTCAAATGTGACCCAAAATAAAATGCATGCTTATTAAATGCTACAAAAGCACTTCTATGGCTATAAGTATTCTAGAACTGAACAGAACAGAAATGAAAATAACAATAGCATTGTAATCATGTATCTAAAAAGAGACACTTTTATGCTTAAGACTAGTTTTTTTCCCTTGTCATATGCACAAATGGCACTAGGTATGTGCCAATTTGAATACCAGGCAAAAACTTTCAACTCAACAATGTTGACTATAGGTTAAAGTATACAAGGTATTTTTGCAAAAATATTTACATTTTGTGTAGTCATAAAAGAACAATTTAATAAGGAAAACACATGACCAGGTGGAATACAAATAAATATCTTTACTTTCCAAGTAAATTCATCTTCTTTCCTTACCTATTATGTCAAAAAAATAAACACATAGATCATGAGCCATGAATTGAAATGGAAAACATATGCCTTAAGTATCAGCACAAGGCAAAAAAACATTGTAACATACATTAAAGTACCATAAACAGCACATACTACATTATGATGGAATGTTATCCATCAATGTACTGTTTCATCAATTTGATGCATAACATTTATAAAGCAATCACTCATTAGCTATGTCCTTTTAGATGTATTTGCAGTAATACAAAATGTTAATCATTGAAAAATATCACAAAATAAATTGATCATAACAAATATTTTGGCAGTCACTTTGTGCATGCAATGTGGATCATCATAACGTTGGCAAATAATAGGTACTAATACTTGAGAAGCCAAAACAAACATGTTTTGTAATGATAAACAATAATACTATAGGAAATAAAAGTACCACGGATGAATAATAATGTGGAAGAAGTTTAAAAAATGATATTAGCCAAACATGTTGACTGAGTATAATTTTTCAGTAAAAATTGCTTCAAGGAGCACCTTTTAATTTCCATCATAATCCAAATAGATGGACAATGAAATACAGCTCTTAAAATGTTTATTTCTGCTGGTATCTGACACTTTCTCCAACAATTTACTATGTTTATAAAACATGTAAAACCCAGGAAAAGGCCTATTAGAAATTGAAATTAAGTAATAAAGTCTCATCTTCTATTTTATTAGGATATCCCATTTTAACTTTGGAAAAGCATTTTTTTGGTTCATCCAACTCATTCTAATTCAAATTTTTGAGATTGTGAAAGCTTTTGGTTTACTTCTACACCAAAATAAAGCAACACTAACTTCTCTTTATTGATATATGCTCATAATTGATTTACCAAATATCTGAAAACTATTCCACAAAAGGATTCTTTCTCCAAGAACTCACCGGCATACAAAGTTACAAAATAGCATAAATGCAATTTTTCTCTGCAAGGCATGAGCTACTAAAAAATCAAAAACTAAAAAGCAGGAATGTGATAATTTTTTATGGTTGAAATTTGTCATAAAATTAAGCCACACCTTACAGAGATCGTTATATCACATTCTTGGTACAAATGACAAAATATTCTGACCATATATAGGCCAATATAATGGAAAGGGTTTTTTAAAAGTAAATTATCACAACTGCACTGCATTCTAAAAATGGAACAACCTCATCCACTAATACTCGAGACGACAGACATTTTTGTTGCATGCAGAACACATTGAATTTGAGAAGTTCTCAACATAAAAGGAATTGTAAAAGCCGGAGTTACTTGTTGAGAATCCAGAAAATTACGTTTGAACAGAAAGAACAAGCTATACAATTTAAGCCTTTCAATTAAAAATTACACAATTTACATATTCTTTTCGTAAACTTCTACCAAATAAAAAGCACCATTAAATTTACAAATGATAAGAAAGGCTTGCCTAATCTTTCATATATATTTATATATATATATATATATATATATATCCCTGTGGATCCACAATGATGTACAGGAAAGCGCTCCTTCTGGTTACGATAACAGCAAGGAATCACTGAGTCCTCCAAGAGGCTGCAAAGTCATTTTGAAGGAAATATGTCTGTGCAATTGGCAAATGTTGCTGATGCAGCAAGAAGAGGAGGGCAACACAGTTTTGAATCTGCTGAGAACTAAATGACCTTCTGTTGGGCAGCTCGTCGGTCACACCCTCTCCTTGTCCACTGATAGGAACTAGGTGCACTTACCCATGGAAGCATTACCTTCTGTTCAGCTCCATCTTGATTGCTAAAAAAATATGAAGAAATGGATCAGAAAATATCTAAATGCATTGAATAAGTTCATCAAATCTTTTATATTTATACTAAAAGGTGCTTGCATTCTGCAAGCATTTCAGATCACTTTGTTTATTTTAGATTAAGAAATCTCATTCTGTAAAATACCGTTTTATGTAAAAAAAAACACCAGCCGTATTGTGTAGCACACCAAAGAAAAAATCCCAAATATGAAACCTCACGTGATTTAATGGTATATCTTATAATAAAAAGTGCTTGCATTGCAAGCATTTTGGTACACACAGGTAGTAAAGCACTCTTGCTTCCATTTAAAGCCAATTGGTGAGCACAAGGAGAGTGGATGATAGGAGGAGCAGACTGAAATAGCAGGGGAAGAGAAAAATGTAGGGAGAGGAAGGGGAGAAAGCAGGCAGGGAATAGAGGGATGATGGGGAGAGAGGCGTGCACACCTACAGAGTTTGTGGAAGCCATTCCACAATGCTCTCTTCCCAATCATTGCATTTAGCCCACAATGTGACCTTGATGGCATGTTGACAAAGGCTAAATCACACTTATTTGATCTATAAGGTATCGATTACAAATTTTATTCGGGTAGAGGACAAAATTTGCTACAATAATGCCCATGACAGCACATACCTATGACTTATAGTTTTTGAGATAAAAATTGTTAAAATGTAATAATCGTAAAAAATACATATAACAATCGCCAATTGCATTCCCTTATATGATCTGTAAGGTATCGATTAAAAAATTTATTCATATGGATGATAGAATTTGCTACAAAAATTTTGCAAAAGCTCGTACCTATGACTTATAGTTTCTGAGATAAAAATTATTAAACTTTAATGTACAAATGGGGTAAAAACAACCCCTAAAAATTAACAATTTTGAAATCTTCAATTTTTCTGTTTGGTTGTGAGCAAAATTCTATAATCGTGCCAAATTTCAAGTCTCCAGGTCAGTATCCTCCTATCATATATATGTTGTATCATAAGTAAGAAGCATCAATATATAATAGATATCCAAAAGGAAGACGAGTACTTTTTTAGATTTTTAGAATTCTGAAATCAATGGTAGCCTCAAATTTACTTATGAAGCAAAATTACTCCTAAGTAATTGTATTTACGGTAATGCTGGCAGCAAGGTAGATACTTTTATGACTTGAACTGTAAGCCATTCCTATTCATAGTATAAATGTTTTGGAAAATCATGTCAAAAGTAAAAAAATTGGGGCTACGATTCCATAGTAATGATATAACCATACCTTCTGTTTGTTTAGTTTTAATAGCATATCAAAGGCAAAAAATGCTGGTTTTGATCATTCTCGGGATGCATTCATAACTGTTTCAGTATAGGCTTCTGCTGCAAATAATTTGGGCGGTGAATCATTTTATGTTTGAATGATAGTGCGAGTTTTAGATTGTTGCTCTCCAGTTGCCACAAATGATAAGTAAATATGATATAAATTATTTTTATTCACTATCTAATGTTATTAATCATATAAGCGGAGACAAACTGGTGAAATTAATCAGTTTCACAGAGATCCCACTTAGCATTCAGAAGCAGTTATCTTGAAGGATAAATTGTTACCCACAGTAAAAGAATCACTGGAATGTATTAATTCAATTATCCTGCTATTGAATTAAATTATTATGTATATAATATTCTAATACTGTCTGTCCATCCATCGGAATGCTGCGTTGATTCATATTGAATGAAATCTGAAGCTCAATCGCGATCTTTTTAATGTATTTAACACTTGACTGTCACCTTTTAACATGTTTTGACAAATTTCTTGATAGGTAGATTGGAATTTTGTAGGAATGCTTGATTCGGATATTACAAGACAATGATAAAAATACTCTAAAAAAGACCTGGGTTCGACTCCACTAGATAATTTCCATTTCCCATATGATACATAAATATTGATATTTCGACTTACAGGCTTTTACTCTTTTGCAAAATAAAATTAGAAATATTTGACCTATGGTCTTCGGACCTGAACTATTTTAAATAAAAATAAATAACGTTTCTTATTCTTATCATCACATTTTGCTTAAGATTTGAAATCGCTCAAGTTATACATTAAAATAGTAATTATTGGAAAAATTTAAGCCTACCATATCATTGTTAAACCTCGAGATTGATACATGATTCACATGTATAACAGTTTTCATTTGGCTACTTATAACAAAAAAATATTGTTGTTCATCATCAGCTTTTAAATTTTAAAATTGTCAAGTCAGCAAAACTTTTTAAAAACATTTTATAATAAATCATCAGTTAACTATAATTCAAAATTAAATTTAAAGGTTACAATTAATTTACAAAGATTAAGGAATATAAGCATAAATTATTTAATAAGATAACAAAATTAACATATTGATTAACACAAAATAACTTAAAGGTAGAATTATTGAAATAAAATTTAATGCATTTTCACACCCATTTAAATCATAAATTACAGAAAATCTTCCTGCTAAACCATATATCTGTCATTATCTTATTATTAGATGTTTCACCCTGTCGAAAAGTACCTCGATTTGGATTTTTAAATACTTCAATTTAATTTACACACAGCATAAAATTGTGTAATTAAAAATCCTAATTTATGTTTTAAATAACCTTTTCAAAGTAAAAATCTTTTGAAATGAATCTTGCAGGAATAAATATAATGGTTTTAAGGGAAATAATAACTAATTGCCATTTCATAAATTAAAAAGGAGCTCATCTTAATTTGGGCCAGAATTTCTCTTCAACAAACATAAACTTTTAGTGTTTAAAACATATTTTTGAACAAATGGAGGCACTATGTTGGTAAGTCCGAGTTTGTTCTATTCTATTCAATCTATCTCTATTCTAGTGAATACTAAATTGCAAATATGAAACATCTTATTATCGCCATTAGTTATATTTTACTCTAAAAAGATACTATTTATGTTTTTGCCGATTTGATGAGCTCTTAGTTCCATCGAGAAATGCCAGAAGAGATAAATTAGCAATGGATGGATATTAGGAAAATTAAACATTGCAGAAGAGAAAAAGAAAAATTAAAAGAAAATACATACCTTATATAGAAGTTCTCATAAATATGAATGCAGATAATCGTTCATATTAATGCTAACTTAATAAATTGTACTTAGTTTATACTCATTGCTGTGAATGACAACAATAATTTGTTTATAGTTGTTGCTACAATAAAAGTTCTGGCGGGTTATGAATGTATTGTTTTATTAATTTTTCAAATAAGAACACGTACAATTAATCGTTCTTTTTAGGTAAACATATACTGTAACCAAGGCATGTAAACAATAATGTCCCAATCTCTGATTGGCTGGCCAGTGAACCAATAAAAACCTGCCAAAAAGTTCGCCGACGATTATGGTGATATAAGATTATTATAATTGGCATGCATTCCTTATATCGATTAAAATTAACTTTTATTTTACTATTCATGTGTTAATAATTTTACAAATGACACATTTCTGATACATCATTACAAACCTGTAACTGAGAAGTAGTAAATTATGAGTGTAACAACCTGAAAGCTATCCTGTGAAATATTTTCAACTTTTCATTGCCTCTAACCTGAATTTTAATAACTTTGCAAAGCCTAACTACTAAGAAAGAAACAATGAGATATTAGTTTGTAGAGTTCTATTTGGTGACACTATCCAGATGAATCTTCCTTGCTGTCACATCAATTTTGGAAGAAAAACCTCAGCAATGTACTCTTCATATAGTCACAAAGTTGTTTGTTATACAAGAATTCATGTGTTCAGAGTTAATTTTATTTTCTTCCAATTGGAATTGGGAAAATTTTTTAAACATAGTAATTAGAGGATAGAGAATTCCTGGAACAGAACTGATTTTGCCTTATGGTACCAGTAAATCAGTTATTATAAAATTATACACATGAACTTCACGATGATATACTACATTTTTGGAGTTGAACGAATGCCAGGATAAATAACCATGAAAATGTTCGGTACACACATATTACTAAAGTCTCACCATCAATGATATCCTGCTTCATTTTGCCCAATTCCTTTCGCATCTCCTTCAGGATATCCTGCTTAAGTGACTCTATATCCAGAGGTGACCCAGGTATGGCTCCAGCCTGCTGACTACCTTCAGTTCCTGCACCACTGCCACTCCTGCCAGATTCTTCAGAGGCAGAGCCAAATCGCTTTCGAGATGGCTTCGGAGATCCATCTGAGCCTCCATTTGTGAACTTTGTCCCATTAGAAGTTCCTCCACTTGGCTGACCCTTTTCCCATGGCTTCTTTTCTTGACCATTGTCAACATCCTAAAAGCCATATAATAAATATAAGGGTGTTAAAAAGAAAAATATCTTCTACAGCCTATTGCTTATGGCTATTAGTGTAATTTGCTGTCAAAAATGATGGGTATGCATGAATGAAGTATGAAATTAAAATTAATATACTTCCTATTCCTCCTCTTCCTCCCATTCCCTCCCTTTTCCCATTCTTTCCCTCCATTCCATTCTCTCTCTCTCCCAATTCATTCAATCCCCAAATTCATTACCTCTCCAATTCTCTCCATCCCATTATCCCTCATTCTCATTCTCTCTCTCTTTCCCTCCCTCTCAATCTCTCTCCCTCCCCCCACTCCTTCCCTCACTCTCCCTTCCATTCACCTTATCTAAATACAAATTAACATAATAAGTAATTTAATGAATCCGGCAACAATGGATTCGGTTGTCCTTGTTTACAAAAAATTTTCTTCTAAAAAAATCTAAAATTTTCACAACCAATAAAATTTTGACCTTTTCGAATCATATCTCTATTAATAAAAGCCTTAGTCTGTGCCTAACAATGACGTAATCTGTATCACTTTGTAATGCATTTTTAATAAACTTCCCTATTAGGTGGAAGGTTGAAATTTCGCAAGAATGTTTGATTCAGATATAAATATTAAATGATGAAACAAATTTGAAAAAAGATCCGGGTTCAACTCCATTCAACTTCCATTTCCTGTAAGAAAACACATAAAAATCGACCTTTTAAAGTGCTGACTTTTATTCTTTTGGAAATTAAAATTAGAAAAAATTTACATGATCTTCGAATTTAACTATGTATTAAAAAACTTAATGAAGTTTCTTATTCTATTCATCTTTTTCCGCCTACCGTTTGAAATATCTCACTCATATTAAACATTTAAATAGCATATTTTGGTAAAATAGCGGCTTTTAAATGGGATGTTGCCTTGCCTACCACATCACTGATAAACTTCGAGAATCAATTGTTGTCTTAACCTGCATACGTGTAATATATATGAGTGCATAAATTGCCTTAAATTATCGTGGGATTTTTTGCAAAAATACGTAATCCTAATGGTAAAGGGATTTAGTTTGGATTCTTTTGCTTATCTAAACGACTATATAGTTGTAGAGTAAGAGAGAGAGGGTTGTAAGGAGGAAGATAGGAAGGAAGGGATATAGAATGGAAGGTACATAGAGAGTAAGGGAGGTATAGAATTAGAAAAGGATGGAAGGAAAGAGAAGGAGGAAAGAGATAAAGAAGGAAAGAGAAAGAAGGAAAGAGATAAAGAAGGAAAGAGATAAAGAAGGAAAGAGATAAAGAAGGAAAGAGATAAAGAAGGAAAGAGATAAAGAAAAAGACAGATAAACAAGGAGATGGATAAAGAAGGAGATGAATAAAGAGGGAGAGCTATGAATTGTGACAGCAGGGATGAGAGAGGGGAGATGTGGGAGAAAAGAGGCAGAGAGAGAAAGAAAGAGAAGGAAATAGAGAGGGAGACAGAGGGAGGGAGAGAGGGATGGTGAGAGGGAGGGAATATTATTATTATTACTTCATTTTCGATAAGGGGCTCATTATTGGAGAAAACAAGAATGAGAAATAAATTCTCCAGAATCTCTATTTTGGAAAATTTTATATTCTTACTCTTATTAAATAATTACAGCTGTTATTATTAATTTCTAAGTTCACCGTTTAATTTCAAAGGGCAATTATACTAGAAAAATAAACTAATTTGTGATTATCCATAATTATGAGTTACGATTACTTAAGATGTATGGTTTCAGTAGGATTACCAGTCTTACGATGGGTTTTTCAACTGACACCCATCATATGATGGATAATACACTAGTATTTACATATATTTTTTATTGTACTCTGTGATTATTCATATCTTCTTTTAGGCATAAGGCCAATTATTCACTGAAGAATGATCATGATTGATTAGGCCATTCTGAAGTTGTTTGCTATGTGAGAAAGACAAAAACTGCTCCTTATGTAATAAGATATGGATTCACCATATTCAAAATTCAGTTATCATTAGCATTTGCTGTTACGAATTACCAAACCATCACTAAATTGAGTTAATAATGAAAATTTTCCCAAAAATTTTGCAGCATTTCAGGAAGATAAAAACTGTATGGGCAAAAGAAATACTAGAAAAATCTCTTTATCTGGGTTAGACAATGTTACTAGGATATTAACAAAATAACTAATGAAGAAACTGGAAACTAGAAGAAGAAAATCTGAAAATCTCAAAATACAGTACAACTTGGTTGTAATGAGCACAGGTATGATGAGATAATAGTTATAGCCAACATTTTAAGTGAATACTTGTGACTGGAACATTGTTATATAAAATCTCATGGATATAATGTCCAGTCTCATGGTTATAAAGAGAAAATAAATAATTCAATTCCTTTTAAAACAAGTCAACAATGTGTATAAATTTGGCGCATACAAAACTATGTACATACACAAACACCAACAGACCGTTATGAATAATGACTATGGCCCTCTCCCCCATTCCCCTCTCTACAGTCTAACCGTCGATCTCCCTCCTCCCCTTTCACATTCACATCATTTAAATACCTCACACGAGACTCTGACCTTTCATTCACTATCATCTACTGATGATGAGAGCTTTGCTCTTGAAATACATATTTCGAATAACTCTCCTTTATTTTTAAATTTTTAGAGATCTGTGAAATTGAGATTGTGTGTGCGTGTTTTGTTCTTAGTCTGTTTGGTCCCTGTTGTTGTCGGGAGACACAAAAACCACCAGACATTGATTGTTTGAGATATCAAGTCTCTGGCAAGAATCAATTTTCCTAAAAATTGTTATTTTTAATTGTTTAACTGTAAAAAAATTTTAATTGTACGGTTTAGGAGATGATTTTAATTTTTTTATTTTAAATTTCAATTTTCACCATAGTCTCCTTTCTCTCTAATACAATTCAATTCCTGATGTTTTCATTGTAACTGACACTGATCATAATAGCAATTTCACCTATGATGGTAAAAAAGTAAGAACAAAACTTCTACTGCAAGGATAAGCTGAAACTTTTCTCATATCTTCTAAATCTATTTCATAGTAAATAATTCTTTAGATAGAATAAAATTTCAGAGAAATTTCAATGAAATTTCTTCTGATGACTACAGACATAGCAAGGAATTAAGATTATCATATACAAAAAGTCTCTTATGTTAATACTAGCTGAAATGCCTGGCTTTGCTCTGGAAAGAGTTTTCTGTTAAGTTGAAAACGATTTTTATTATTTATTAATTGTGGTAGCCCAGCTCTTAAGCTCCGTTTTAAAAATCTTGATATCATTATGGAACTTTGTAAAAAACATAAAATTTAGTTGACATCCGTTGAGCCAATTTCTTCCAAACCCATAGTTAATGAAAGAGTTTAATTTGTAATTGTAGCATCCCTGTTTAGTCAATCCTGTACAAATATGCTATTATATGTGTGTGTGTAAATAATATAATTTGGTTAAAATCAATGCGGACAGTTCAACACAAACACTTGTAAAAAGAAACTTTTTATTGCTTTTATTGTGGCAGCCCTACTTTCTATATCTATCTTTAAAATCTTAATTTTGTTTTTCTTTTATGTTGCACAACTCCTTAATACAAAATTTCGTTGAAACCGGTTCAGCCAATTCCATCCAAATTCATAACTATCAAAAAGTTTAACTTTGCAATTGTGGCAGCCCTACTTTCTATATCTATCTTTAAAATCTTAATTTTGTTTTTCTTTTATGTTGCACAACTCCTTAATACAAAATTTCGTTGAAATCGGCTCAGCCAATTCCATCCAAATTCATAACTATCAAAAAGTTTAACTTTGCAATTGTGGCACCCCTACTTAGTTAATTAGGTATAAATATGTCATTTTGGTGATGAATTTTTGTGTAAATTTATGTACCAAATTTGGTTGAATTCGGTTCTGCCAATTCCTTCCAAAAGCATAATTACCGAAAAGATTTATTTTGCAATTGTGGCACCCCTGCTCTGTCAATCTGGTCAAAATATGTTATTTAGTCATGAATTTATGTGAAGAATCAATGTACCAAATTTGGTTGAAATCGGTTAGGCCATTTCCTTCCCAAAGCATAACTACAGAAAATTTTATTTTGCAATTGTGGCACCCCTGTTGGTCTATCCAGTCCAAATATGTCATTTTGGTAATGTATTTATGTGAAGATTCTATGTACCTAGCTAATTTGGTTGAAATCGGTTCAGCCAGATCTTCCCCGATACATGCATACAGGCAGATGGACATTGCCAAAATTTGGACCATGTGGACCCCTCGAAATTGTGAAATTTGGATCGACCCTTACATTACGATCCTTGACCCCGTAGACCGATTTTATCCATTTTAGGCTCGAAAATGTCTCATCAAAACATTGATATTAGTGGAGAATTGGTCAAAATCAATCAATTAGTTGCTGAAATATCTTTAAAAAAACCGACATTTGGACCAACAATGGGGATCCTCGGGCCCCTGTGGGCCGAATTGAATTATTTTTGGCACTGCAACTCTCAGGATCAAACTGAAGCTGCTGCCAAATTTTTAAGCTCCTACGTTTATTTTCTGAAGAGTTATGACTGCCACAGACAGCTTCTTTTATTATAAATATTGACTAAATTACTTAAGATTTGGCATATAGGCACAAGGGGATGCCACCTGTACTGCAGCTCTTTGTAAATGGCAAATATTATGACCTCCTTAAAATGCACTTATCCATCACTTTAAGGGCTTAAACAACTGTCATAATGAAATATTAAATAGCAATCTCAAACTTTCACCTCTCATATGGTTAGTCATCATCATAGCAGCATTAGTTCAATGTCAGGTATACTTTCTTTCTTCAGTGGATTTAAAAGGGAACAAATGCAGGACATTTTTATTTGTTTTTTAAAACAAGTTAGAATGATGACACCAACTTGGAAATTAAACATAAATAAGAAAAACAAATCTATTTTTATTATTAATGTAAACTAAATCGATTCCATAAATTACTATAGGATTTGAAAATATGCCAATTTTTAAGGCTTTAGTAAAGAGAAAAATCATGAATACCAATTATTATCACATTTGAGCAAAAAATATCAGGATTCATAATGAAAGGAAAACTTTGTAGTTTCCACAACTTTTAATATAACACGACTGGTTTCACTACGATCGTAGCATCATCACCTGATGATGCTACGATCATAGTGAAACCGGTCGTGTTATATTAAATGTCGTGGAAACTACAAAGTTTTCCTTTCATTATGAGTAAATTCCACAAAGTTGAGCCTGACCTCATTAATTATATCAGGATTTTGTCAAGACAGTCTCGTTTTAGGGCCTTTTCCAGACCATCCTGTCGTTTTGGACAAAAAAGCCATTTTGTCCGATTTTAAAACCTATCACAATAAAAATTCAGATTTTCTGGTAGTACAGCTAAAATTAGTATTATACAGGGTGTCCCGGGAAACGTGTGCATCGTTTCTGGGGGCGATTCCTTGGCTTATTCTGTGCAAAAAAGTCTATATATACATGTGTCAAAATCTCAACTGTTACAGAACTATGAGCACTTGATGTTCAAGCTCCGATTTTTGTTTTGTGAATAACTTATGTAATGTACATTGCACAAACACATTATTAACACTTCCGGATGTAGGTTACAAAGATGCATCTTTCTGTATATGGAAATATGAGTTGCGAACAATAACGTTGGAGGAATGTTGGGTCAAAGTCTGATTTCAAAAACAGTAGTTTTTGTTAAGCCAATTTTTGCGAAAAGCTAAAAGAACCTTTATATGAAATGTCTACACCAACCATACAAATTTCACATGCTGCCGATTTCCCATTCTCGAGTTGTAAGTGAAAATGTCCACAACTGCATCCAAGCAGAGCAGCCTGAGGTTGGCTAGGAACAGGGAGGCATACTGTACAATGCTGTACTTACTGTAGTTATACCTGTTCCCGCAGAGCAGCACCACTAAGTACAGCATTGTATAATATGCCTCCGTTCCCAACCGATGATACACTTGGGAAGTGACTTTTAATGTCGTTAAAAGTCTCTTCTCAAGTGTACCCTTAGAAGAAACATCCAAAATTTTAAAATCACTTTTACAAAAAAAAATTTCACTGACGAAATTGTCCATGAATATCTACAACTCACTAATTTATGCATGTCACAGAACATGTTTCAATTTAAAAATGAAATTTACCAACAAACACAAGGTACCTCAATGGGAAATCCCTTATCACCCTTTCTAGTCAACATATTCATGACACATTTTGAAAAGACTTGTAAAGAAAAATTCCACTATTTTCCAGAAATTTGGTTTAGATATGTCGATGATATTTTCACAATTTTTGTTTTAAAAAACAAAAAGTAAAGACTTCGTGGATCAGTTAAACAATATACCCATCCATAAAATTTACTTATGAACTCCAAGAGAATAACCCATTACCATTTCTGGACTTATTAATCATTAATAATAAACAACAAATAGAGTTTGATATTTTTAGAAAATCAACACACACTGACAATTTCATTCCTAATAACTCCTTCCACCCAATGAATCACAAAACAGCTGTTTTCCAATTCCTAACACATAGATTGTGCAACATCCCCCTCAACAAATATAGATTTGCAAAGGAACTCAAACACATAAAACAAATTGCAAAGAAACTCGGATTTGATCACAATTTAATTAATAAATTAGTAAGAAAACAAAATCATAAAAAAACGCTGTCCAACTCTACCACTCTCAAACTTGACAACAAAAAGGTCAACAAATATATAAAACTACCTTATTTTCCACTATTAAACAGGGGCTTGAACAAAATTTTCAAACATAAGAAATACACACATACACGAATCCACATAGTTTGAAAAACCTACTGGACAGCACCAAAGACAAAACCGAAACTCTGAATAAATCCGGACTCTACAAAATGCAATGCTCACACTGTAATCTAATGTATATAGGACAAACAAGACGGAAGTTAATAACACGATTCAAAGAACACATGGCTCATTTTAAACACAATCGTTTTGAAAAATCAAGCGTTGCCAATCATATTTTTGAACCTGGACATAGCATACACCTGAAGGATTTAACACTGCTAACTTCAGCCAATAATTCACTAAACTCTCTAGAAAATCTTCATATTTATAAAAACAGAAACACACTTATGAATACAGATACAGATTTTAATAAAACTTTATACAAACTGACCGAACCTAACAACACTGACGCCCAAAATTCTTTTCGTTCTTCAAATGTCTTTCGGTCTTCGTCATAACCTCTCCCCCTACCTTCTTTGCAGTCGACCTCTGTTCACTGCCAGGTCAGGTTCGCCCCTGAAGATGCCCACTTGGTGGGTGAAATGCATTGGGAATAATCCTATAATTTTGGCTGAAGGAGTTTCTTACCATTGTTTAAGGTGTTCCTTTGGTAACTAGCACCCCATAATGCTGACCGTAATTGAAGTCTTCTCTGCTCTCTTTAAACCTCTTATGCTATAAAAATACTTGCGCTCTTGCCATGGTGTTATCTCCATAAATCCTTCTTAACATTTCAAGCATTTCAGTTGCAGGAATCCCAAGTTTAACACAAAATTTAATGTTAATTCTCTGCTCAAGATTATGCTCTATTTTCAATCTGCCAGCAAACGTAAACACAGCCAACTTAAAAGAGCCTGAGCTGATGGCGCACTGATCGGAACATGCTGAAACTTGTCCACTTAGTCATTGAGGTTCCTCTCTACTCCCTTTTATCATCTCACTCCTCTCCTTTCATTACAATTTGAGCAATAAGTCCTGTCTGGAAACTTAATAGCCAAACCTCGTATCATTGTAGTTACAGAAAATTATTAATTAATTCTTGGCACTTGTACAGTTTACCCCATGTGATTTTCAATCTTCTTCTGTTGTATGCTCATATCTTGTAAATAGATATTACATATGCTGTAAACTGCATTACTATCTACTTTCTTTAAACTTACCGCTCAACTTCTAAAAAATTGAAATGAGAAAAAAATCAAGATTGCCATTATTTGTTACATATTGTAAGCACTTTGTAATAATATTTACCTGTAGAATATATCATACTATATATAAAAATAATTTAGTGTCTGAGGCAGTGTCCGGTCAAGTATAAGTATGCATCTATAACTCAAAAACTACACAATGTAGAGACAAGTGAAATGTGTCAATTTAACCGCAATAGAGTATAGGGTGGTAGGTTGGCTTTTAAACCAATTCATTCAACTAATTTATTTTTTTAAATATTTTGTTTTAATTTTTGCCATCTATAAACATGGAGATGAGTGTAGACTATTTTTCATATGTACATTACAATTACTAAAAATCATCGTAGAAAGTCAGAACTCGAGAACGAAGAAAATAATGAAGTTTCATTTTCCTATGGCGAAACTTCAAATTCGAATCAAATTTTTCCAATATTGAGCTTTAAATATAAAATCTTGAGTTTTTTTTAATGAAAACGTTTTCCTTTCTATGGCAACCGATATTGTTGCCAAACTCAATATTGTAAGCCTATGACATTGAAATGAATTTAAGGTCAGTTAATTATCCATGTAAATAAGTGATGGCATAACAAGCTATTTCTTCAGTTTCAAATATTAAAAGACTAGCAAGGGGAAGGAAAAGAGAAAAGAATGGAGAATGAGAGGAAGAAAGAGACAGAGGGAGGGAGGAAGGAAGAAACAAGAGGGAGAAATGGAGAGAGAATGGGAGGAAGGAAGAGAGAGGAGGAAGAATGAGGGAATGAAGAATGGGAGGAATGAAGAATGGGGGAGAGAGAATGTGGGGAAGAAAGAGGAGGGAGAATGAGGGAAGGAAGAGAGAGAGAGAGAAATGGAGAGAATGTAGGGGAAAAAGAGAGGAGGGATAATGGGGGAAGGAAGGGAGAATGAGGGGAAGGGAGGGAGAGAGAATGGGAGGGAGAGAGAGAAAGAGAGAGGAGGGAGAGAGAGAAAGAGAGGGGAGGGAGAGAGAGAAAGAGAGGGGAGGGGGAGAGAGATTGATTGATTGATGTGGTCTTTATTAGGGGCGAGATTGAGACTAAAAAGTCCCATCTTCCACCTAACCCCTCATCATGAAACATACAATAATACATAGCACTTTATGTAAATACAAGTAACAATAAAAATACAAGAATTGGAAAAGAAAAGATGTAATTTTGTGGGGAAAAAATAAGGACTGCTGAATAATGAAATCCATGTAAAAAAAACCCACAGCAGGAAAACACCCACACAAGAAGGGGAGTGTGAAAAACCTGCAAAACCTACTGAGATTTACTAAAGACATTAATAACTGATATTTAGAACAAAAGATAATTACATGAAAAACTTAAAGCTATGTATCAGTAAAATTTTGGCACAATATGAATACATCATTGATGGAATGAACATATGAAAATGACAAAATGAATAGATAATAATGCTGTTATGACTAAACAAAAAATAGAGGAAAAAATCAATAAATGAATAAAATAAAAAAGTATAAATCATGCACAATGAGTATTGTTCTGTCAAAATCAAGATTGAGAAACATTGAAGCATTAAGTGTGTTTAACTGTTCCTTTGAAAGGATAAGAGAGATAGATAGCAGTGTCGTTTGAATCATTGAGAGCGAGTGCAAATTTTTTATTGTTTGGGGAAGTTCGTTCCATAGTCTGCAAGCAGTTACAATGAAGGACTTGTTGAAAATTACTGTTCTGTGATGAGGAATAAGGAGTTTATGGCTCCTCCTGGTATTACGGTTATGTACAGTGTCTATACTTCTAAATTCAGTGGCAAGCTAATGCGGATTGTTGGAATTAAGTAATTGGTATAGCAAGGAAAGCAAATGTAGGTGTCTACGAGACTCCAATTTTAGGCAGTTTAGTTTGAGGAGTAACTCAGAAATGTGGTCTGATTTCTTCAGATTAAATATATATCTGATACACGCGTTATGTGTTCTCTGAATTTTTAACAAAAGCTCTTGAGATAAATCTTGGTACGCTAAATCAACATAGTCAAAATGCGGAATAATTAATGAAGTTACCAGATGCTTTTTTAGAGAAACTGGAGTACTACTACTTAACTTCCTAAGTGCATTAAGAGATGAGTTTACTGTTCTACACACATTTATAACATGTGGGGCCCAAGAGAGCAATCCAAGATTCTTTACTACTTTACAATAGGGTATAGATGAATTTGCTATGTTGATCGGTATTCTTTGGGATTGATTAATTGTGGCTAATATCTTAGGGTAACCAATTAAGATGGTCTGTGATTTTTCTGGATCAATACTAAGAAAGTTTTTATTACTCCAGGCCTCTAGTGTTTCTAAGTCCTTATTGATAGAGAGGGAGAGAGGAGAATAGGAAGGGAGATAGGAAGAGAGATTGGGAGGAAGGGAGATAAAAAGGGACAGAGAGAGAGAATATAAGGAGAGATGGAAAATGTATTTATTTGTTGTAAGGCATTGTAACTAAATGTTTTGTAACACTCTATTAACTATTCTTTTTCTTCTTGCTCTTTGTTTGTTACTGACTTTATCATTTTTATCATCTTTATCATCATTTATCGTCTTTACAGTTTTATTTTGTGGTATTTTTTGCATTTATATAAAAATCACATTTCATGAACTACTGGTAATAAAATGTTTAAATAAAAGCATTTTATAATAAAAAAATTATGAAATGCATGCTTCTGTTTTTTAGCGGAAAGAAACGTAAAAAAATCTTATGCAAAACATGTCCCTGAATGATCACATTTTGTGTGCCAGTACGAGCATGCTCTGCATTTAAAGGTTAAGATAACAATAGTGAAGTAATAAAAATAATATCATTATGAATACTCCATTTGTTGGCCTAAAAATGCAATTCATCTGAAAGAAATGACCTGAATCTTATATGCCCGAGGTTGGTACCCAATGGCTGATGGGAATCTATCATGCTGTCTTCAAAGATTTCATGACAAAGAAATCTGTGAAATTTATCACGGACAATTTCATTTTTGTTAATTATAATTATGGTCATAAAATCATGTATGTTAGAGTTTTAACGCTAAAAATTGTTCAGACTCAATTTTCACTTATATGATACCACAAAGTAAACAAGGTGACTCCTCATATATAGTATATATTAATACACAACCCAAACATATTTTTCTGTACCTGCTGTGAATCACCAATTCTAGAACAGTCCTGCTTCTCAGCAGCCGCCCTCCTCCGAGCCAGCGTTTTGGCCATCTCATCCATCATGCTAGCCATCCCCATGCCACTGCCTCCACCGCCTCCCGCCGCACCCCCTCGGCCCAAGGTCCCATAGTTACTGCTCCCACTGCTACTTGTGCTACTACCACTGTTTTCAGTGGACTGCGAAGGGAATGGAGATGGAACACTGCCCTGCTACAAAAGAGTAAAAGGATATTCCACCTGATAACAAAAACCAAAACATATTATACCATTTTCAGAACTACACTACAAGTTTTTAAAAAACTCAGCTTAATCTTTGATGCATAACAGTGCATATTAACCCCTCAATGCCATCATACATAATAGTACTGTGTCATCGCTACATTCTTTTTTTATATGCTGAAATATCTTTGATCTCAAAAACTGTCAAATTTTAAAAGAGGAAACTTTAGCCTTACTACCTTTGTTTTATTCTTTCAATTTTATTATCTCTCATTTTTTATAACATGCTAAAAAACGTTTTTAAATTTTGCTTTGTATTCTGCATATATCATCTTTTCTGATGTATGCGATGTCATATCTATGCTTCCATTGAACAAAATGGGCCAATTTTTTCAATGTGACTTCTGTAATGATTATAAATGAAGAAAGTGCAACTCAAAAGTTTATAAGATTTATGAAATATCTTTTTTTAAATAAGAAACGTGACATTTACATTAACTTTTCAGTTGAGACATGAAAAAGTTGACCTGCGAGAAACTTTTTCCCTAACTGGTTTAGAAGGGTACATGAAGCAAATGAAATGTTTAGAAAAGTTGAAATATATTTGAAAAAGAATGCATATCAATAACCTTAATAGTTTTAACAATACTGATAAATATGTGAAAGAAAGGACTCACGCTGATCAGATAAGTGATTAGTGTGTTATCTCTTGTCTCCAGGAAAGAGTTTGTGAGTGACACATAAAATATATAATTTTAAAAATGTCGTTTTAGATAGATCCTCAAAAACTTTCATAAAAATCCAATAAAAAGGTGAGAAGTTTTGAGTTTTTAACTACTTTTGCACTAGTCTTGCAGTTTTTAATTTTAATTTTTTAATTATTAAATATTTTAAGTTATCTCAACCTTTATCTTTAAAATTATCATCACAGCCATGTATTAACTCCAGGATGGTCATTAACCATCCATGATGACACCATTTACACATATGATCTAAAACTTTTTACAACATTAATTTTTGTCCAGAGCATGAGAAAATATTTCAACAAAGAGATAACTAGATTTATTTAGCTCATCTTCACATGCTTAGTCTCTAAGTTTTAGCTCTACATAAAAGAAATTGCAGGTACTAATATTTTGCTATATGGAAGTAAAAGTGATATGACACTATATATATAATATACTGCTTAATATGTTCATACCGGATCCCATTAAATTGATACTATTAAGCAGCTGATAACAATATATGGCAGAATTGGTGTATTAAATATCTGGCTTACAAAGAGAGGACACGGTAGTGGGATCACGGATTTTTATGAAACTTGGTAGGTGTATAGCTCTGGATTCCAGGATCACTGCAAACCCCCTTTATGAGCATATACAGCTGGTAGTTTTTCGGAAAATCGCGATTAAATATTGCAATTTCTCGTCAACTGGTATATATGTCTTAATGCATGCATAATTGGTTAAATAATTGTTGGCGGTATGCATATAGTTCGAAACATGAGGGTGCGAGTTCACTTCCCTCTTGGGTAGCTTCTTTTTTTCTTTCATTCCTCCTCCTTTTATAAATCCTTTTTCGTATTTTGCATTAAAAGTTAACTGGGCAGTCACATTCATATTTTTATTTTTTTACTATGTTGTTAAGTGATGGCCTGGATTTTTTTCTCAATCATTCAATGCACGATTTTCTCAACATTGTTTAAATTATTAAATCTCACATTCTTCATTGATCTCAGCACACACTACATCCTATATTGATGCTTATGACATGGAAAGGATACCTGAAATTATCTTTGCGAAGACTTCCTCCAAATACTTAAAATAGACCCATTAGGCAGAGGTATATCAGGCAAAGGATCATAGAAAGTATACAAGAAAATGAACTGGTGAGAAGTCCGTTAAAAGTACAATAATATAAATAAATAAAAATAATATTTTGGGAGCAATGATGGGAAGAGTAAGAAGGGAAACATTCATTTGCTTATGCATCGACAGGTAACGGAACTTTTGTTTTATGTTTCATTCCCAAAATACGATCGTACATCTCACGACCGATGGCGATAGCACAATCAGAAATTAAACCAATTTCGCGAAGAAGGTTGGGCAAAAGTTAAGCGCATCAGCGAATAAACGAGATTTTCCCGAATTTTCATCACTGATCAGCGGGATGCATCTTGCCGAAGATGTATCTCGCAAATATTCCATCCTAAACGTTCAAAGTCTGCAATTTTATGGAGAAATTAATTTTTCAACGAACTGTAAAAGGTTGACCAATGTACAAGATATTTCGACAAATAAAGAAAAATCAATAAAAATACTAGAATTGTAAGATCGAAAAAAATATTCTTCGACTTTTGCTTGTTTGTTGAAAAATAACTCTGTAAATTTCACACAAAACAAACGAAGATCCACAGATCACACACAAATTGCCATAGATTTATGTTTCCAAAGACAACACAATCACTCATAGAAACTCGAGCAAGCAAGCAAGAAACTTATACGTCAAGCAGAAAGTCTCTAATTTCTAATCACATCAGTCAGAAGATTTCTGATTGTGCTATTGCCATCGGTCATGAGATGTACGATCGTATTATGGGAATGAAACATAAAACAAAAGTTCCGTTACCTGTCGATGCATAAGCAAATTAATGTTTTCCTTCTAACTCTCCCCATCATTGCTCCCAAAATATTTTTATTTATTTATATTATTGTACTTTTAACGGACCTCTAACCAGTTCATTTTCTTATATGCTTTCAACGATCCTTTGCCTGGTATACCTCCGCCTAATGGGTCTATTTTAAGTATTTGGAGGAAGTCTTCGCAAAGATAATTTCAGGTATCCTTTCCATGTCATAAGCATCAATATAGGATGTAGTGTGTGCTGAGATCAATGAAGAATGTGAGATTTAATAATTTAAACAATGTTGAGAAAATCGTGCATTGAATGATTGAGAAAAAAATCCAGGCCATCACTTAACAACATAGTAAAAAAATAAAAATATGAATGTGACTGCCCAGTTAACTTTTAATGCGAAATACGAAAAAGGATTTATAAAAGGAGGAGGAATGAAAGAAAAAAAGAAGCTACCCAAGAGGGAAGTGAACTCGCACCCTCATGTTTCGAACTATATGCATACCGCCAACAATTATTTAACCAATTATGCATGCATTAAGACATTTACACCAGTTGATGAGAAATTGCAATATTTAACCACGATTTTCCGAAAAACTACCGGCCGTATATACCCAAAAGGGAGGTTTGCAGTGATCCTGGAATCCAGAGCTATACACCTACCAAGTTTTATAAAAATCCATGATCCCACTATCGTGTCCTCTCCTTGTTAGTACAAGGGTAAGTCAAAAAGTAAAGACACACTTCAAAAAAGCACATTTACTTTAAATATACAGAAACGAACCTATTATTACTTTTCCTTGTAATGCCCCTCAACTTCAATGCACCGGTTCCAGCATTTCACAAGTTTTTTACTTCTGCTAGAAAAAGTTTTTTGGTTGCATTTTTAACCAATTTTGCACTGTGTCAATGACCTCTTCATTGAATGAAAATCTTCTTCCTCTTAGTGCTTCTTTCATTAGGTCAAACATGGAAATCACAGGGAGTGAGATCTGGACTGTATGGCGGGTGCTCCATCAATTCAAATTCCAACTCATTTAATGTTTCGACCATCCAATTGGCTGTATGAGGACAGGCAATTTCATGCAACAAGATGATGCCCTTTCGAAGTTTTCCATGTTGTTTGGATCTGATCGTGGGCTTCAGTTTCATTCTTAACACATCACAATAATTCTGACTGTTAACGGTTTCACTCTATGGAGTGAAATGAACCAAAATCGCACTCTTCATATCCCGAAAAAGTGTAAGCATAATCTTACCGACTGATGGTTGACTTTAGAATTTCTTAACTACGGGTGATGACGGCTGTTTCCAAGCCATACTCGGAGCTCTATTCTCCCGTCCGTAATGGTCCACCCAAGTTTTATCTGTGGTGACGATTTGCTCTAAAAATTCATCTCCCTGATGGTGATAACGTGTCAAATGGATACGTGAGACTCCCAAACGTCGAGCCTTATGTTGCATGGACAATTGTCTAGGGACCCACCTTGCACACACTTTTCGAAAATTTCGTGTCGTGCAAGATGGAATATGCTGAACCAGGACTGATGTTTAAAACCTCCACAATGTTGTCCACTCTGATTCGTCTGTTTTCTCGTACCATTCTTTCAACGACTTGAATATTGTTCTCAGTCCTTGATGTTGACGGCCTTTCTGATCTCCCCTCATCGCATACAGAAGCTCTTCCCTTTTTGAAGTGATCTATCCACTCGTAAATTTTTGACTTACCCTCGTAATTATGCATTTGATTACAATAACAAATGATAATAGTAGAACTTCCATAAGTCGAACTTCAAGGGAAACAAAAAAATATTCGAGTTATAGAAAATTCAGCTTATGGAAATACGTTTTTAACATTTATATTTTACCTGGTAAAATGAATTCACTTCAAGTTATGGAAAATTAAAGTAATAGACGTAAGAGTTATGGAAGTTCCACTGTAATTGGCATCTATGTATTATAGTAACACTGGCATAACTTGCAATAACTTGGCAATAATTATAAAATTTGAATACTAATTTTTATATTACAACTTACAGGAAAATAGGCATTCTTCTTACCTTGTTAGCTCTTCTTAGCCTTGCATTCTGAAGAGCTGATGCCAGCGAATACGTCTCAGGCCCATCAGAACTCGACGAACGGCTCATGTTAGGCACTGGAGGAGGGGGAGGTGGAGCGGGGCTTGGGCTTGGTGTTGGTAATCCACCACCCATCACAGGCATGGGCGGAGGCACAGGACCCCCACCTCCGGGAACGGGCGGAGGATTTGGGGTTCCCATTCCACCGCCCCCTGACCAGGGAGGTGGGGCAGGAGGTGCAGGGGGAGCCAACGGGGGAGGAGCCGGAGGCCCATGCTGGGGCACCGGGGGAGGCTGAGGGGGCGACGGAGAGGGAACGCCTCCTCCGACGGACGACGATCCCATGGATCCCATGGGAGAGGACTGCTGCGGAGGCTGCTGATGCGAGGGTAGAGGGGCAAGGGCCATAGGAGGTGGCTGAGGTGCTGGAGGGGCCGAGGAGGTACGGTGGTGCCCAGAGGAAGGGTGGGGGAGTGGGGGGGCATTGTTAGGGCTGCCGGCCAATGTGTTGATTACTGCATGGGTGGGAACAAGCACAGACCAAAATTCAGAGATTGTGACTATCTTTTCTGAACTTAGTCAGCCAAAAGAAACCCAAGAAGGTCTTTTGAAGGCAATGACTTCAAACCAGTCATGTCACTTCTGAAGATTTTCATTTGGAAATGGGATTTTCCAAACATCATGAAAGAGAATTTTTTCACAATCTCAAAATTTTTATTTTTGGGTGTCCTAAAGGCTTGCGTAAATAGATTAACACAAAAATTTCTTATTTGATATTTGCAATAAAAGCCCACAATGTAATCTAATTGAATGCAGTAAATGAATCTTAATGTAGAAAACTCATTCAGTAAAAGAATTTCAAAACAGCCACAATACTGTAACATTCATTACAGCAAATTAAAAATACAACAGTAATACATTAACAATAGCAAATAAGAGAAAATACAATCACAGTAATAAACTAAAAAATTACATCAGCTAGCTTTTCTGTTTTCTTTATAAAATTTAAATTAATCAAGACATATGCTTCTAAATAATAAAAAAATGAACTATGAGCTAACATTATGGCTTCAATAAAATATATGAACTTTGTAACTCCTCTAGATACATTAAAGACAGAGAATGCCAAATGTGCACTTCAGTCACTAGGTTACCATCCTTAGTGGCGATTCAACAAACACCGATTTAATTTTGTGCCTATAGGAGTTATTTGGATCATATTTTATACTTTTCCTTTCAATCTTTTCAGTCTCATAAATAGTGGCAAAAGTTGCCAGCTCAAATAATAGCCTAATAAAGCAAGAAAATAAGTAACAGCTACCAATAGTTTTAGACCAAATTAATTTTTCAAATTTTGAATTTGGATTATACCTTTTCTTCCCAGTCCATTAGCAGAATTAAATGAATATCATATCCCATTATGTAACAGTGGCATAGCACAGCTCCATTTTAATGCAGTATTGCAAAGAAAATAGGCTATCAAGTAATTACAGTGAATACTTCTTTATGATATCAAGATACTCAGTATTATCACTATTTTTTGAGCTTGTCTTCTGGCTTGATCATAAACTTAATTCATTTCATTAAATCTGATAAATATTCCCTAAATGAATGGAAACCAATGAAAAAGTAGTCGTGAAAAATACAGTAAAAAAGAAAGAAGGTTAAAAATTAAAATTTCATAAGTTTTTGCACATGATTATTTTCTTAATAATAAATGGAGACTACAATAAAGATAAAATAAACTAAGGAAACAACTCCCATTCCATAATTTAATAAAATAAAGTGTCACTAAATTCAGTTCCCATAATGTATTTCAAAATACACTGAATTGAAATATATATTGGGAACTGAACTTGGCGGTAGAGGTTTAAAAAATGTGCTGCTATTCTTCTCTTGTTTTATATTATTTAATTTTATTTTTAATTCTTATTTTCATATTTTTCGCAGTTTACATTCCTTAATCATGTGCATCAGCCATGTGTTTGTGCCCAAAAGCTGTGTTGTGGTCAGGAGACGCTTGACCTTTGTGCTGCAGTGTGTCTGTCAGAAGGGGGCTCTCCTGGGCTCCCTGAAAACAGTGTGTTAATTTCTTTCCTTCATTTTTATTTAACCTTCCTTTTATTTTTACCTCTCCTTCTACCTTTTTGCGACACTTGATTTATTAAATGATGGTATAGGAGTTGTTTCCTTTCTTTATTATAGGATTATTTTACTTTCATAATTAGCAAAAAGTGAGAAGAGAAATAGTCTTGACTATCAGTTGCCAAACTTCAGTAGGGATGAGCCAATAATGAAGCAGTAACCAGAGCAACCTGGAGATGGCACACAAATGGGAGGGGGGGAGAGGAGCAAAGCTCCTAGAGAAAGAGGAACATTGGCAGGCAAAGTGTGTAAGAACAGAGAACCTTATAAATGTATATAGTGTTAAATACATGCTTTTTGGTCTGTATTTAGTATAAAATCTAGTACCTGAAACTTATAGCCCATAATACAATTAATTCTATGATAAAAACTTATCTGCAACCTGAAGTACTTTACAGTAATGCACCTCTGTCGATTAACAGGATATGACTCTCTATAGCAGGAGTGGCCAAACCGTGACTCTCGAACAGCATGTGGCCCTTTAATCTCAATTTGCGGCTCTTTTACATTTCTATTTAAGGGCATGTCAATGCTTTTCAGTAAATAACACAATAATGCAGTGTAAATTACGATGTTTTGGGGATACGTAAGGGACACTCATTCTCTCTGTATACAAGTACAGGTTATGTTTACTGTTCACAAATTTCTGTGCATAAAATGTATGACTTGCAGCTCTCAAACTTATGAAGATTATCATATGCAGCTTCAAGAGCAAGTAGGTTTGCCCACTCCTGCTTTATAGTATAAAAATTTCATGACGGTAAGTTTTTATTTAATTTAATTTGAAGAATGACGAGTGAAATGTTAAAGAAGTTCCACTTACATTGCTGCTGTTGAGACATTCTTCTTTCCTGTATTATGGCAACGTCTTCCCTGGTCATAGTCCTGTCAATTAAACTGAAATTAATAAGTAAAAATTTGAAAGTTTTAAAACACAGAATTGAATGAAAATATAAAATTCCTTTATTATTAATTGCACTCAGAATTATGAGTTATACAGAAAAAAGAATGTGCTTAAGCAAAATAAACATGATATGCCAAGGAAGTCATAAAGTAATTTCTATAATCATGAAAAAGAAATACAAGCAAATAAAAAATTCATCCATAAAAATTACCAAAACACATGATTCCTAGGGCTATATAAGTGCTCATAAATGAGAATCAAATCCTGATTCTTTATCTATGCCATTAAATTCGGACATTTAGTGAACTGATATCATCAAATACTAAGTGACTTTTTGTGGAGAAAGGCAAGGAAAAATATTTCAGCAGTGCATTTTTAAATCTGTGAAAATAGGATTCCAACACTTGCTTGACATTATTACTTCATAAAGGATGTTAGAAAGAGGGAGAGAGAAGCAAAGTAAAGAACAAACTCAAAATACAGTGAGACAACCTGTAAGTTAGTGTTGCCACTGAATGCTTCAACTCTATCCTAGATTAAATATAATGGGGCATTGTTAAAATTAAAAACAAAATAAAAAAACGCATTTTAATCACACTTCGACTTATTCCACACAACACTATATAAGAACAACCACTTTATATCTAAACCAATCATTCTTATATACAGGCAGACCTAGTTTTTCACAGCTTCACCTTTCATGTGTTTCAGTCTTTCGCGATTCATCATTTGCAACCAGATTCTTCTTTCGCAATTTCATGTTTCACTCTTTCGAACCTTTAAACGCCCGAGTTAAATGTCCCTTAGTACAGTGGTTCCCAACCTGGGTGCCACAGCACACTGGGGCGCAACAGCTCATCTTTAAGGGTGCCGCGATAAAACTAGAATTCTAAATAAATCTACGATTTGGATGTGTTTACAGGTAACTAGAGCATTAGTTTTATCTCTAATAAATTGATTATGGTGTGATACCAACAAATGGATATGTCCAAAGATTATTATACTCGTTTGTGAAAACATAACCTTGTTGAAGGCTGGAGTGCCGCAAAATACTGTTTATCTTTGAAAGGGTGGCGTGACTACAACAAGGTTGGAAACCACTGCCTTAGTAGACTCTTGCTGCCAGATTTAATTTTGGACATTTAAAGTTTTCTTGCATTCGATCAGAAAATATCTTTTATTTCTTGAACTATTACTGATATAACATTCTAATAAAAAGCATTATTTAATAAATCGTTTAGGGGATAATGAGATTATGTCTTTTATAGTAAAAGAAAACAAAATAATGCAAATCTGGCATAATTCTATAATATTACAATGATAAATTCAATCAAAAACATTAGTGATAATTTTTAGTTCATTTTTCATGCTTTAAAATAAGAATTTCATTCTGCATTGCACTTAGAAATCCTGCTTTGTGTAGAATTCTTCAAAACAGGAAAATATATACAGACCAACATCGCATATTTTGCATTTTGCACTGCCATCTGTATTTTCACTTCTCTGAGCATACTCGGGATTGAAGGCAATTTCCCTATACGGGTCAATGTTTATTTCATTTCGTCTCTAATCGACCAATTGGGGCCCCACTTGCACCTTGTCCTCCCTTTTGGGAAGTTTTTGAGGCAATAGCTGATGCCTCTTCTTCAATAAGTTCCCTCACAAAAGCAAGGCAAAATTGCAGATTCATCCTTTGTCTCCTCCTCCCCTCGCCCCTGACCTTAGTAAAACGTAGCTATTGAGCAAAGTGACCTTGAGGAGGTGGAAGAAGAGCTTCTTTGTTCACTTTCAACACCCTTGGACCATGGAGAGGTCGGAGTCGGGGAGTTGGAAAGGGGCTAGGCTAACTCTCTCACCCTATTTTGTTTTCTCTAAGTATGAGGTGCCCCCACCCCCAGTAGTTGGGTCTACCGCATGTTTGCCTCCACACATCTTGAGAGCAGGCCTATAGGAGGATCCCTCCCAAATTTCACGCATCCATGATGAATGCAACATCTGTGGATGAATTCCAAACTAAGCATCCCTGTACAAGCATGCCCAGCACTGAACGGGACCCTTTTTGCATGTCCATACAGGCACGCCAGGCATTTAAAGGTTAAGATCACAGAGCATGCAGCTACACAACGTTTCACTTCTGCTTTGTGACTTGAAATATAAACGAAAATGAACATTTCCACTCAAATATAGCCAAATGTCCATATTGGATACAATAAAATTTATTTTAATACATGTGTCACGTAAGAATACAGAATATTGTCGGTTTCCGAAACAATTTGCTAATTGAGAGATAAACATGGGAATACAAGTTGGTCCGAGGATGGCTTGGTGAAAATCGGTGTAGACAGAATTGGTGTAAGTCTTGGCAACACCACAGCATATGCTCTGCCCTCCACAGATCCCATCTCTTATTAATTAAAGTATAATTCAAGATAACATTTAATATATATTAATACAATAGATATTAATTATATGAGTAATAAAACAATTATAAGAGTAATAGAACAATTAAATAAATGCCTCATTTATATTTTTCTGCAATCCTATTGAAAATGTTCTTATTTCTTTATTTGAAACGTTGCTAGGTCTACACATTAATTAAACTCGTATTCCCATGTACTATAGGAGGAGGTACATCCCAGGTACTTGGAACGTCAGAACATTACTAAAAATAGGTAAATTAGAAGAAATAAAGAAAGAAATGGAGAAAAATGAGATTGATATCTTAGGTTTATGTGAAACAAGGTGGCAAGAGAAAGGAGATTTTTACAGTGATAAATTTAGAATAATTCATAGTGGAGGTGAAAAGAGAGGAAGGAATGGAATAGCAGTCATTATTAGTAAGAAATGGGCAAACAGTGTTTGCAATACATATCACATAAATGATAGGTTGTTGATGGTAAGAATGAGCACCGTGCCAACAGATACAGTGATAATACAAGCGTATTTCCCAACAAGTAGTGCAGAAGAAGGAGAAGTAGAAAAGGTGTATGAAGAAATAGAAGAACTTATAAAGATGACAAAAGATAAAGATAATGTAATAATAATGGGAGACTTTAATGCTGTGATTGGATCTAGTCGAAATAGTAGAATGGTAGGAAAATTTGGTTTAGGTGAAACAAATGAAAGGGGAGAAAGATTAATTGAGTTTTGTGAACAGAATGAGATGATGGTATCAAACACTTTCTTTGAAGTTCCCAAAAGAAGAAGATACACATGGGAGGCGCCAGACAGAAGAAGGTTTCAAATAGATTATATTTTAGTAAAAAGAAGATATAAGAACCAGGTAAAATCGTGTTATAGTTACCCAGGTCCAGATGTAGACAGTGACCACAAGCTAGTCATGGCAAAATGCAATATTAGGTTTAAGAAAATAAAGAGAACAGTTAAAAAGAACTGGCATCTACAGGGACTGAAAGAGTTACCAACGGCTAAGAATTACCAAGAAAAAACAAATGAGTTGATGAGAAATTATGAAGGACAACTTAGTTGGGAGGAATTTAAAAAAGGGGTTATTAAAGCTACAGAGGAAGTTATTGGAAAGAGAAAATTGGAGCCTAGAAAACCTTGGATGACTGAGGAGATACTGATTTTAATTGAAGAAAGGAACAAGTTGAGGAAGAATGGAAATGATGAAACTTATAAAAAAGTTAAGAATGAGATTATTAACAAATGCAGAGAAGAAAAAGAGAGATGGACCAAAGAGATAGTGAAGGAAATTGAGGAAGATACAAAGGGAGGAAGGCAAGACAAAGCATACTTCAAAATTAAAACTCTCCAGTACAAACCAAGAACTAAATCGGCAATAGTTAAGGATAAGGAAGGAAATATGTTATGGGAAAATGAAAAAGTATGTGCTCGGTGGAAAGAATACATAGAAGAATTATATAGTGGAAGAGATGTTGGAGATGGATGTAGATTTATTGAAAATGAAGAGGAAATAAGAAATGACGAGCTAGGCCCAACAATAACCAAAGAAGAGTTTTATAAAGCTATTAATAATCTTAATTCAGGCAAGGCAACAGGTGTTGATGGTATACCTGCAGAACTTTTGAAGAACTTAGGGGAGGAAGCAAAAGAACATTTCTTTAAAATTATAAAAGATTGTTACGAAAAAGGAAAATTACCTGATGACTTTATAAAAAGTAAAACTATAAGTTTACCAAAGAAGGGGAATGCAGTGGAGTGCAGTAACTACAGAACAATTTCACTACTTTCGCACGCCTCAAAAGTTTTAATTTATATCGTGAAAAACAGAATAAAAAGGAAAATAGAACATTATATTAGTGAAGATCAATTTGGATTTAGAAGTGGGAGAGGAACGAGAGAAGCTATATTAGCCCTCAGGGTGATAATGGAAAGATGTTTAGAAATGAACAGGACATTATATTTAACGTTTATTGATTTGGAGAAGGCCTTTGATACAGTTAATTGGGAACTGTTGTTTAAGACTATGAAAAAAATAGGTATTGATTGGAGGGACAGAAGATTAATTTTTAAGCTTTATCAAAATCAAACTACAAGAATAAATATAAATGGATTAGAGAGTGAAGCAAAGATAAGGAAAGGAGTAAGACAAGGATGTCCGCTATCTCCATATTTGTTTAATATGTTCATTGAAGAAAGTATAGAAGTTATGAAGGAAAAGACAAAAGGCATAAAAATAAATGGAGTTAGAATACACTGCATTAGATTTGCAGATGACATTGTAATATTCAGCGATTCAAAAAGAGAAATGAATAAAATGCTGAAAGTATTATCGGACACGTTAAAACAGTGGGAATTAAAGATAAATATCAAGAAAACCAAATTGATGGTTATAGGCAAAAGTAATGCAGGGACAATATCAAAGATCAAAATAGACAATCAGGAAATTGAGCAGGTGAAGCAGTTTTGCTACCTAGGTAGTACAATTACTGAAGATAATAGATGTGTACAGGAAGTGAAAAGAAGAATAGCACTTGCAAAGCAAGCTTTTCAATGCAAAAGGAGCCTACTGACAAGCAGTCACATGAATTTGGAAGTAAGGAAATCCTTTGCAAAAGCTTTTGTCTGGAGTACCATACTTTATGGTAGTGAAAGTTGGACGTTAGGAAAGAGGGAGAGGTCCCGTCTGGAAGCGACAGAAATGTGGATATGGAGAAGATTGATAAAGACAAGTTGGACAGAGAGAAAGACAAACCTTGAAGTTTTGGAAGAAGTAAAAGAAGAAAGGAAACTGATCAGAGGAATGGAAGAAAGGAAGGCAAAATTTTTAGGCCATGTGATTAGACATAATGGATTAATTGTGAACATCTTGGAGGGGAAACTTTTAGGGAAGAAAGGAAGAGGCAGACCAAGAAAGAAATACCTAGATGACGTGGAGTCAGTGATGGGAGTTGAGAAGTACGAGATGTTGAAGAGAATGGCAGAGGACAGGAGTTCATGGTTGCAGAGACAAGGCTTAGCCTTTAGATGAAGAAGAAGATTCCCATGTTTACCTATTGATTCAAAATTGTTTTGGAAATCGGCAATGCAAGAAATCTGAAAATTGCAGGGAATCGTCTCCACATTTTCAGAAACAACATGTTTAAATTTCATTAACACATTGATGATGGGCATTTGAACGATCTCATTCCAAAATTACACAACCTAATATAAAAATTCATAACTTTCTTCAATATTAACATTTTGAAAATAAAATTGAAGCATTTTACTCGCAATTGATTTTAGTATTTTCCTGCGAGTGAAATCCAAGTCTTCGCCCCAGCCTCTTGCTTAAGGTGGCTGGCGTATCTTCTGCACGAAAACATTCCCTAAGCTAATACTCCCAAGTTTATTTAGGAAGGCGTGGTCATAAAGGTCTACAATACAACTCAAGTATGTAAACATGCGAGAGGTGGGGTGGCCACTTGCCTCAGTGAGGTTTGGCAGCACTCGCTTGATGAAATTCCCGGATTTGCTGTCCACGCACCCCCTCCACCAAGCAAAAATAGTTTAAGACAAATTTTAAGAATAAACAATTCAAATACTGAATAATTAACGTATTTTTTAAATTGATTTGCGAAAGATAAAAATTAAATTCACCTCAATTGCAATTTAAATGCCCACCACTGGTTTCAAAAATTTAAATACCCAGACGAGACGTTAAGTGATAATGATCTGTAGTTTTATTATTTTTTTACTAATAATTTTCTACTTTTACCCATATATTGAAACTGTCTTCTAAGCATGTATATAGAAGAGGAAATGATAAATCAGCTAAAAGACAACATAAAGTTAGGTCTTTGAGAGAAAGTCATAATATTGGATAAATTAAAAAGTGGCGCAAGTGTTTCCTCCATTTCTAGAGAATATGGTTTGAATGAATGAACAATTCACTATATTAAAAGAGCTGAGGACAAAATTCGAAAAAGTGTCAGTGTTAGCCATCCATCGAGTGCTAAGTTTTCTTTTATGAGTCGTATCACTAGATTTTAAAAAATGGAAAGACTTTTGAATGTGTGGATAGAGGATATGACACAAAAAATATTCCTCTTAGTGGACTACTAATAAGGAATAAAGCTCTTAATTTATATGAAAATTTAAATAATTAACGTGAAGGCAAAAATGATGGTAATTCTTCAGAAAGTTTGCTGCTATTAGGGGTTGGCTCAAAAAATTTAAGAAACGTTTTAATTTGCATAATATTAAGTTATCAGGGGAAGCAGCATCAATTGATAAGGAGATAGCTAAGGAATTTCCAAACGAATTTGTGAATATTATCGAGGAAAAGGGTTATAAGCCTGAACAAGTATTTAATTGTGATGAAACCATTTTGTTGTGGAAGAAAATGCCAAATCGCACTTATATTTCTCAAGAAGAACGCAGTGTACCAGGGTTTAAGGCATCTAAAGATAGAATAACTCTCCTTTTATGTGGGAACACATCCAGACTTTAAATGTAAGACAATGTTGATTTACCGAGCTGAGAATCCTCATGCTTTAAAAGGAAAGAATAAATTACAGTTGCCTGTATTCTGGAGATCCAATAAAAAAGCATGGGTTACAGGCAAACTGTTTGAAGACTGGTTTGGGAATTGTTTTATTCAACAAGTGAAAAGCTACCTAAGGGATAAGAATTTGTCATTTAAGGCGCACCAGGACATCCAGTTTCTCTTGCAGAAAGCCATCCCAACATCGAAGTAATGTTCCTGCCACCTAACACCACTGCACTCCTACAGCCTATGGACCAAGGATCATTGCAGCTTTTAAATCGTATTACATCCGGAGAAGTTTCAGCCATATTCTCGAGGCAATTGACATTAATCCTTCACAAACGGCTTGTGAAGCTTTGAATTCATTTAACATATTGACAGCCATTGAAATCATAAAACAATCATAGGAAGAAGTTGCAAATTCTACTATGAATGCAGAAACTATGGCCTGAAATTGTCCACTTCAAAGGGTTTCCCAACACTCACAACAAAATAAGCAGGATCATTGAATTTGCTGGAATGATTGGAGGAGAAGGATTTGATGATCTGCAAGATGAAGAAGTTAACAGTTTAATTGAGTCTCAACAGGAAGAATTAACTAATGAGGAACTTTTAGAAGCATTGCAGTCAAGTAATAGCGATAGGGAAGATATAAAGTGAGAGGAATCTAAACTAACAGCAAAAGCATGATCAGAGATCCTTAGAATGGTAGGCAAAGTAAAGGATAAGGTGATGGATATTGATCCATTGATGGAAAGAAGTTTAAAATTTAAGAGAGACTTGATGCTGCATTAGAACCTTATGTTGAAGTTTATAGACATTTAAAAACACCGGAAAAGCAGCTTCAGATACACAATTCTTCAATCCGGCATCTTCCTTCCCCGTGACAATTAACTCTCATCTTCAACATCTCCATCCACATCATCACAAGTTTTTCAACATAATTCATTGTCCTACTTTTGCAGGATTGATGCTCAGAGCCCTTTCAAGCAGCAGGCAAGTAGCAGCCAGCATCCTAACCACTACACCACCGGCACCACATATAATGGCAATGGATGTCAATTTTTCATGATTACATACGTTAAAAAAGTATAAAAATCATTTTTAGAAGTCTTTTCATAAATATTTGCTTGTTGCCATAATTATATACTCAAACAGCTACAGATAGATTATTCAACCAATGTTGCTGTAAAATATCAAAATCAGAATTTTGGAAGTGTGGACATTACACAAATTCCAGTTTTTCCAGATTTTTAGCTGTAAAAATGAGGGTGTGGGCATTACATGCATGCAGGTGTTACACAAGTAAATACGCTAAGTTACCCAAAAAATTTTAATTTTATGTAAAATATATGTTTATGTAGAATGATGATGTGTAATACAAGGTTAACTAAGCCTCTCTCATTTAAATGCTAGCCTCACATTCACGATGTAATCCCCTTTATAAAACAAACAAGATATAACCACATAAAAAATAAAAACTCCACTAATTTTATCTATATTCATGGATAACATTCTAATCGTTTCTCATTCTTACAGTCTTTCTTAGTGTTTTGCTAAACGTTGAATTATACAGTTTAGGAATGATCGTATATCAAACTGCAAGGGCATCATGGTTGAATAGAATCTTACAAGTTTCTCAAATGTTCTTAATAGGCTCAAACAACCAAAAAGTAAAAAGTAAAATAGTGTAAAGTACCTGTATCCCATGTCCTCTTCATATTGTCCATTGGACTGTTGATATATTCCCTGTGTAGCAGGAGGGTTTCCAACATTCATACTAGCCATTTGTGGAGGCTGTGGGGGAGGAACAGGTGGCCGTGTTTGTCCACTAAGTGCCTAGTACATCAAAAACAAGCATAAAAAATATTTTACAATTGTTGTACGACATGCAGCATTCTTCATCCAAACACATTTTTCTTTCTAATTATTAAATAAGACTCAACCTTTCCTGCATGAGAAAAAATGCACAGAGAACAAAATTCATCTAAAAATGGTTATGCACATGCAGAGGTAAAATAATCCCAAATTACAATAATATTTACCTTGACTATTATAAAAAAATCATCAAAACAAATAAATAAATATCTAAAAGGGAGCAATGAAATGTGCCATTAATTTCTTTTGGAGCACAATATCAGCATCAATTCACTTTTACCAAAATCAAAGCATAGCACTGTATAAATCTTTAGTTTTATTAAAAGTTATTACAACAACTACAGGTTTAGATACCTTGGAAATACATTTATAAAGTTACAAATATATCACAGGTGATGCTAGTGCTAATTGATGGAAAATTCAAAGCTCTGAAAGGCTCCTTTAGACAAAATTTTAAATGTTAAATTCTCAATTTTTCAATAAGAAGAAAAACAATTAAATCTCTACAATTTCATAAACAGCATTTTAAAAAAAGATTTCAATCAAAGGCAGCAATTTAGAATTACTTGAATTAACTGCAGATTTCATAAATGAAAATTAATTAAAATTTTCTGTACAGAATCTGGGAGAAACCGAGTATATAATTGGGTGAGAATGAATGGAGAGTGTACTTCAAAGAATAAATTATGCCAGAGCCATACCAAAATCTGGAGGTCAATTACACACAGTGCAAACAAGTATACTAAGCCTTAATAAGATGCAATTTCTATGAAGGGTAATTTAAAAAATATGTAATAATTATATTCAAGACCACTGCAACCGCATATTAAACTTTATGAATAAAAAAATAAAGTCATCCAAAAATGGAAGTAAAATCATAATTTTGCTCAGTAGTAGCAGCACTAGAAATATCATTTGGATTAGATGAATAATGATAATTTAACTTACTTCTATGCATTGAAACATGGTTCTAGAAAAGGCATCAGCATCTTCTTTACTACTGAAATTCAGCCCATACACCTGCTTATTATCACGCCATTGATGGAATGTGTTTGTTGCTTGGTTGTATTTTAACCCTTTGAGAATGGCACAATTAATAACCACCTGAAAAATTTTAAGCAATATATTAAACCATGGAGATTTGAATTAAAATTGTATACACATTTGTCTTTTATAAGAATTAATATACCTGAAGGATTTGGTAAAGTTATTTTTGTCTAATGCCAAATACAGAAACAACCACTAAAACTAAATTTAAGGCAATTTCTGAAAACAATCATTACATTAGATAAAAATACTTTTATGACTGTATTTAAATACATAAGCTTCCCTGCTAACCAACTTAAATAAAATGCAATAAACAACATAAACACATTTCCAAATTCATTAGAAAAATGGAATTATTGAAGCCACAATCTCATTAAATTAAAGCTCTAATTGCATTAAAAATAAGATTTTTGAGCAAAATATATCCACAAAATGTAACTGTGACCCAGGTACCTTCAAAAGAACAATTAACACCCACCTCATGATCATGAAGCTTGCGGCCCACTACTCTGAATGTATTGTTCAATTGATGGTGATATATTTGCACTTTTGATACTCCTGAGGAAGTTCCACTTGGGGCCCACTTCTTGCTGACGTCATCATACACCATCACAGAGGCACGAGCTGTGGCTATACTCAACTCGCTTCAAAAGGAAATAAATTTATTGAAATATTATCATAGGAAGAGAAAATAAAAAGTACAAGAAACTAAAAAATACAATAATTATCCTATTAACTTAGAGCCAATCAAGTAGAATGTGTTTTTCATAATGAAATCATGCGCACATTAAAGGCAGATAAGGATCAATTTATATTGCTAATTTCTATCATTGATGCAAAAATTATTGCTTCTTTAAAGCTTCCTAATGTCTTCATCAGTTTTAAAAGTACCTCAATGACCAAAATAACATTCAACATTTACTGCAAACTATCATAACCTTCTATAAAAATTATCTTTTCTCTAAAAACTTATTCTGCATTTAAGAACAATCATATGAATTTATATTACATTTAATAATGAATTAAATAGTTTATTCAACTCAGATAAGTGATACAATAATGAGCGCTATATAAATATCAACTTCATAATTATGGAATTTCAAGATTATATTCATTGTAAATAATTACCAATTATTTATTTTTACAAATGAGATACACAATCTTTAATTATCAATAAATGTCTTTTGGATAATATTATTTGATAAAACCATGACCAAAAGTCTAAGAAAAAGGTTGATATTTTACAAATAGGTTAGGTTAAATAGAATTAGAAAAATATAATTGGGAGCCAAAAAATATAATAGCTAGGCAATTGCAATATGAAAAATGCATTGAAATGTCTCCTTGTCTGGCAGATTAAAAAAAAATCAACAATGCAAATAGTTTATAAGTATAAAACTTGAAATGATAATGTCAACTCTAATGTCCAGTTTTATTTTTAACTCAAAATATTACTGACTGACATGCTAATTATAGCAACAAAAAAAACTTTTTATTTCCTAATTGTTACGTATAGCTTACAATTCTCAAAGTGGGCATTATTTACATTATAGATAAATAGGCAAAATGTACCTAAAAATACTAATTTGATCAAGCAAACTTAAAAAACCAGACAAAAATATGAAAAGAAAAACATACAGGGGCCTTTGACAAATTTTTAAAAGGATCTGCATTACATATGCCTACAAAAATAAAAAATTGATATTTTTATATATATATGTAATTACTATGCAAATTAAACTAAATACTTTTCTTCAAGAGATGATGACATTACAATAGTAACATAACCACTTGCTTAAAAATTATATAATATAATAATCCATCTTGAAGCCAACATCCTTAAAACTAGGAAACTATCCATATTCTAAATTTCCTGGATTTTACAAATCTACGCTAACTGAATAGGTTAGCTTTGGAAAGCATAGAATCATTACTTAAATCATGAATTCATTAGTTTTAAAACAGAATAGTAATAAATTAGACAACATAAAATATGAAATAACAAATAAAGTAGATTATTATTTTTTCATTTACCAAATTGTCATCCTTATTTTATTTTTCACTTTAACTTCACAATGCTTGAGATGAAGTTGAGGTGAAAGGCCAGTTTATAGTCATAAGAAATGGAAGACAGGATATTTTACTATAGAAAATATCTACTACAAAGAGAGATGATTTTGAGCCGCATTATTAAAATACAGTAAAAGCTTTGTTGTCCAGCACCTAAATATCCGGAAAATTCTAATAACCGACATATTTCCATATATGCCAATAGAATTCAATATTCTAGATACCGGAAATATTTCCAAATCCATCCAGAATCATCTAGTCCAGCAGTTCTTAAACTGTGGTCCGTGGACCCCCAGGGGTCCCCACCACTGCTCCCTCTAATTTTTTAAGCCCTGTGTGGCTGAGCAAACTTCGTGAGCACCAGTGGTAAGCCGGTGCGCCAAAAACATTATGAACCCAAAAGTCAAGGGTTCCATGGGCTCCCCTTGACTTGGAAGATGAATTTTGTCTAGGAGTGATGTCACTATAAATGTTCTTCTTTTTAGAAAAGGAACACCTTGTGTAATGTTCTCTGTGATTTTTCATGTGATATTCTCTGACTTGTGCATGGCAAAAAAGTGGCTGTGCAGGGAGGGAAAATAACCATGCCCAGTGGCACACTCATGCAGTTTAGCGAGAACACTGGTCCCCAGAGCAAAGAAATTTAAATGAAAGGGATACTCAGATTACTCAAGTTTAAGAAACGCTGATCCAGTACATCCTGAGAAGTTTTTGGAGCTTGCTGCTTGGTGGCGCTTGAAATGTAAACCATTGTGATTCAGTCATTCCACTTGGCTGGTGAGAGTTTAATAATTAATTGCTTTTTATCTGCTCATATTTTATCCATCTAAGCAAAATGGCTTCAAATAAACCCTCTAAAAGTACAGGACAGAAAAGAAAAAGTTGTGTTGACACTTAGCCAAAAAATGGACATTATTAGGCATTTGGAAAAAGATGAGTCAGAAAGTGTTGCTGGATGAATTGAATATTGGTTCTTCTAACCGTTTATGATATTTATGATATACTTCTAGTGTATGTTTTACACTCCAAAACAAAAAATAATTAAATTTAATTAAATTATATTTGTTTTGATTGTCCTATACATACTCAGTATGTTGGTTACAATGTGGCCCATACCTACATTTTTAGTTTTACTATTGTTATCAGTTGATGAATCCTAGGTAGGTAGGTAGCTCAGATAACCAGAAAATTTGATTATCCAGCACCCCCAAATCCCCATCTATGCCAGATAACAAAGCTTTCACTGTCATCAGTTTTCAGTGGTTTTTGGAATGTTGGATTTGGGAGGTTATACTGTATTTAGTAAAAAAAGCTGCAACTCAATAAGTAGTTTAAAATATTGTAAAACTCACCATAAATGTTTATTTAATACTTACAATTCTTACCCTTTAAGCAGCCATTTTTAATAATACCTAAATCACTTCATAGAAGTTCCAAGAGCAAGCATTAAGATTGTAAACTTATTGGGAATAAATATCTAAATTTTTTTAATGCATGCCTGAAGGTGCATTACAAATACATTCCAAGAAGTTTAAAATTGCAGATACAAATAACATGCAGTTTTAAGGGTAAAACAAAATTAAATTAACAAAAGACGTCAATCATAGTAACCTTCTGCAGAGGAACCAGAACTATTTTTTAAACTAGCAAAAGAGAAAACTACAGCATCAGTATTTTACCATGTAAAAATATACAATTACCAAGCAAAATGTTCCAAACTTTAATTCATAAAATTATTGGAATTGCTCAAAATTATATGAAGATCATTTAAAAACTCATCTAAAATAAAAAATGTCTTAAGTTAATTTAATTCTATGAAAAAATAAAAAGGTCAGATAACAATTACCCAAAACAAACAACACCAACACCTGCCTAGATATATTATTGTATGTTTACTGATCTCCACTTGACATTGTGCATTGTGACTAACATTAATATTAATGTCTAAACAAATAGAGTACACAGAAAAGCTTTACAGATTAATAAAAGATGAAGGAAGTTAATCAAGTAATACTTGGGAACTATTTAAAACATTATAATCCAATAGCATTTTCTCATCCATATGCCATCTATCAAAACCTGTGTAGAGCTTCTCTGAAGATGCGTTAACTCTGCAGATTTCACGAAAAATTCTATTTTTTTAATGTACGAAGCAAAATTTGTTTGAAAATACTTTTTCGGCTTAAACACACCTGTACGTCGCATTAAAACTTTACACATAATGATCAAGCAACATTAACATGGTTGGTTTGATAAACAAAGTAAATTCCTCTCTGAATATGAAAACAAATCACCATACCAAATGTGTACACTTTCCTTAATAAAAAATTAGCAATTTTTTTTACAAATTTTTGTCATTAATTCGTTATGAATCAAAACATCCAAAATCTTCAAATTCGCTCTCACAATTCAAATGAAAATCATTGATTTCATTTACAAATGAATCAGTTAAATTTTCAATTGACAAATCTTCGCTTTTATCTGACAAAGAATCACTGTTCCCCCATCAACACTTTTAGGATGAATTCCGGCGGTAGAAAGAATATTTATGTTCTTAACGATCTATACACGATCTATATTTGGTTACAAAAGAAATAAAACAGGAAAACAAATCAGTAGAATGATTTTCGTCATCAACTAGCAGAGCCGATTCTATAGCTGTTGAAGTACCATAAATAAATTTTTCGGAAGAAACTTGCGAAATACAGTAGTATGAATAAAAACTTTTTGAATGATTCACTATTCAATCAGTGCTGCGCGTTATACTAGAGACTTTGGAAACCTGTGGAAAACATGCTAAGATCAACCTGCACATTATGCATGAGTGCAGGTTATGCATGGGAATTTAGGGTAATAAGTAAACACAGGTTCTGAATATGTAAACTGAATACTGCTGAGACAAATTAATTATAGAGAACTGTTTTGCTAATCAGAAATTCTAGGCATAGCACTTGGTTTACTTGAAATTATATGAGTTTAGGTATCCATAAAGAACAGATAAATAACATTTTTTAGTGTCAAGTTAATAGTTTTCACTCCCAAACTTAAACTAATACCTGACTATATAAAAAAGTAAAAAAGGAAAAATGAATATATTTTTAATACACTCACTTATTTGAAAGTACATGTTTATACCTGAGCAATCCAAAATATTTTTGCAGCCAGAACAGAGAAATTGTTGATTTTCTGTCAGTATAAGAACAATTGAGAAGCATTCCTATGGAGAATGTCAGTTACTGACATCTTTGAAAGTTTTGCAAATATTAAAAACTATTAGAACTTTACAAATACATGGCAGCAAATCAAAAAAGGACAACTTTACATGTAGCAAAAATAAAGGTTTACAACCTAATCTATTACTAATAGAATAGAATCTTGGATTTGTATCTCCCTCCATACCGCCGTGTTTTATATGGGAGTTACATTTACGAGAAGCAATGCAGCATAATTTGCATTTACATTGTAAAATTACTTAGAATCATCGTATGAATATAGTACTTGAACCAAACAATGCCTTCAAGATTGAAAATTCATTTTCCTAATGTGGATTTTGAAATACATATCAAATTGGACCATATATTTGCTTTGAACATAAAAATTTTGTGTTTTTGGGTTAAAAATCTTTCGTTGTCAAGGGCAGTCGCATTGTTACTCCATGGACAAATTTAGGACATCGCTTAAGAGGTTCGCCACCTCTCCATCCCCTGGCGTTGTCAGTCTCCATACCATCCAATTTTTTAACTACATGCAAGTAATAATAAGCATGAAAATTTAATTTAAATAACAAATAATATATCCCTTCCCGTCATATCGATGGACTTTTGCAATGGTAACATATAATTAGCAAAGATTCTTTTAATTCAGAAATGAAGCTGATGATGAAGGCAACTCCAATAGTCATAAAATTAAAAACTTAAATATTTTGTTTCACAAGAGTTCACACTTAAAAGGAGAAAACAAAAACAATATTTCTGACAATTTTTCCATTATAAAAGATTTTAGTGTTATTTTTTCAATTCATTACTATTTATTTACATAACTTAAGTTTGCATATCAAAGCCTAGAATATGATAATTTCACTTTAATCAGAGGTCTTCAAGGTCGAGCATTGCTAAAAATTTTTTTCGAAGTTTGGAAAATCCTACAAAAATTAAAAATGCAAAGTAAATTAATCAGAACACCAAAATCTTTTATAACGGACAAATAGTCGGAAATATTTTTCTTGTTTTCTCCTTTCAAGGGCAACTTCTTGTGAAACACAAAAGATTTTATTTTTGAATTTTTTAAAAATTCATACTTGTTCTCATCTTTTAAGGGCTAAAATGAGTAATACTCAATGTAAAAATAATAACTAAAACACTTTAAAACTGTCACTGTCAACCCAAAAAAAAATTATCAGATGAGCGCATATAAAAGGTTTTATAATACTTTGAAAGATTTTATAAAAATTCTTATACACAGCAAAATATTGACTCGCAGAGGAAGGAAAAATGAGGGAATAATTCCAAACCAACTGGGATTTGAACCATGACATCTGCCAGAGCCATCTACATCATGTAGACGTTTGGAAACTTTAAACCTTAATAGTTTAATTTTTGGAACTGATCAATATTGAGTATGGTCTAAGAACCATCTACGAACTATGCAACATTTATTTCAATACAATCATCACTTCAAGAGATATGAGAGAATAAAAAATCAAAATGTCCATTACATATAGACGCTTCTCTTACTTATGATATAATAACATATATATATCAGGAGGATACTAATGTTTAGGGACTTCAAGATGATATGGAGAATAAATTTTTTATGTAGGTAGGATTATGTTCAAAACCGACTAGAAAAATAAAAAATCTCAGTCATGTCGAACAATGCGGCCGCTAAAAATTCGCAATTGTTTAAACAAATTTTTAAGGTTTATGTATTTTGAATGTGCTACGGTGCTGAAATTTTTTTAACGGGAGAATTTGTAAAATAAACGAAATAGGGATTATAGAAATTTTGATATTTCAATTTGTTTGGCTGTAAAAATTCTTCAAGTTTAAACAAATAGATAAATTTTTAGGTACTATGGGGCAAGCTAGGGAGCAGAAATTTTAAAGCAATTTAGAGCTTACTTCAGATGCACAATTTTTTTAAAATTTAAACAATTAGATAAATGTTATTTCATTTCTAGATGTGCTTTAAGTTTAAAATTTGGCAGAAACATTTGGCATTAGTACACCACAATGGAAAAAGTATAATATTCTTAGAATTGCAAATTTTAGGGATTGTTTTACTCCAATATTGTTCAATAAGGGAAGAACTAAAATCGGTGCAGAGGTGAATTTTTTTAATAAAAAAAATATTTCTAATAATATAATATCTCTATGAAAAATTAATGTATTTTCAAGATGAGATGAAATGCTTGCAGAATGCAAGCACCAACTACTTGTATAAATATATATGTATAGATATTGAACGAACACTTATAAAAGATTTTATAAAAACCATATGCACATTTGGTAATCCACAGTAAAGACCTAACAATCATCTGCATCTAGTGTTTCCAACTGTCATGTAGCTATAGTTGCCTTCATCATCAATTGGATTCCAAGCATAAGATGAGCTAGATATTTCATTTTGAAGAAATGAGATGTTTGAACCCATCCATTCTCCATTTTAAAACAATTAAAAAGGAAATAGGATATGGAACTAAACAAAAATAAATCATCAATGTTGTAAACAACATACATCCAGAAATGACAATGACAAATTCAAATAATTTATCATATTTAATGATTTTACAATGGGCAAGGAAAAGATATTAAATGGCTGGTCAGATAAATCATAGTGAATACAGTCTTGTAATTGTTAATCCTATACAACTGCATCATATTAACTCAGTCATCAAGAGGCCCTAAGCAAATTAATCTGCTCTGACCTCTCCACTCATAAAATCTCTGTTACTTCATATCAACTTTTACCCAAATCCACTACTCACGACCATTCTTCCCTTGAAATTTGTTTTAACACAATTTCCACTCTCACTTATTAGCACATGTATCTTTTTTCATGCTCTCAACTACTGCAAGAATCATATCATGCCTATTTTTACTCAATCTTTAACAAATAACTCATAGTTTTTAGAACTCAAAGCCTAAAAATAGTTTTTGACCAATTCTAGTACTATCCAAATTTTATACACAAAAATTGTTTATATTTGTGGAAAAACAAAAGAAATGTGATAATTATTTGTACTGATTTAAACCTTAAATGAATTAAAATTGTTTTCAAAGTGAATTCAGATTAGTTGAAGAACCTATTTTAACGTTTTAATAGCAATCAAAATACATGAATTAAACCAAGTTATTCTGAAATACATGTTTTTTGCCTCTATAATGGAATTCCATAAATTTAAATGAATTATGCAATCGAAATAGCAAACGGAGACGTAAAAACAACATTTAAATTGTCTCGTCATATCATGGCGTAGACCTCGCTCGAATTTGGTGCGGCCGGACCGCTGGTTTCCTTTTGGTCAACCGCGGTAGAAAGAGTTTCGCAAATCGCGCGCAACTCCCTTTTCGGAGCAAAGGAAGCGGCTCCTTTCTTAACTTTCTGCTCCGCACGGCCGATTTTTTCCTTTTACATGCCTTCGACCACGCAGGAGAGAGCATTAATAAAGTCTTTGTTAATACCCTAATGACATTGTCTTCGATTTGCGACGCGGAGAAGAGGGGAGATTTCGTAAGCGCGTTCTTATTAAAGGTTCGGATGGGACGCGGATGTTGCAAACCGCAGCTCAGGAATTTCACAGGAGATGCGTAAGCGGAAGCCGCATGCTCACTATGCAAACAGAGATAGCGATAAGTTTAGCAGCTGAAATGTGAGGCTAGAGATACAGATTAATACGAAAAGAAATAGCGCTAGAAAAAGTCGCCCATGCTGTAGAAATAAGAGATTTTTAATTCCGAGACTTAATAAAACAAGACTAGAAAACTTATTATTTACGATTACTACAATCCCAAGTATGGCTAGTAAGTTAAATGCTGTACCAACTACACCAACACCATCAATCGAATGAAAAACCTTGAAACATGAATCGATTGATCAAAATACATTCGATTCTTGCAAATGAATATCGACTAAGGAATTGCTTTATCACGAACACTGTCAGACTTTCCCGGAAATCGGCTTATCAATTAAATGGCAATGTTGGTAATATATGTTTGGGAAGCCTTTATTAACTTTGAGGCGTGTACATTTCACTCTTATACGGCTCGATAGATACCATTCAATCTCAAATCCAGTTAAACTAAATTTTTTAATAGAAAAATTTAAACCTTTCATTAGAATTAACAACAACCGTTTTCCGGCGCCCATTTTCGCCGATAAGCTCCTAGACTTTTGACGAAAGGTAAAGGTAGGAACTTTGCCGCTACGACCGAGTCGATCTTCCTTGTGGCCGCTAAAACACATTATGAATCCTAAGAACTAACAAGTAGGGATGTACTTTTCGTACAGCAAGTTCTATACAAATACATGTATAAAGAAAAATGATTTTTCCTTGTATTGTGGTAGCCCTGCTTTTTAGATCCGTTCTAAACATGTCCATTTTGTTTTGCCATTCTATACTCGCCCTACACAGGAAATTTCTTTAAAATCGGTTCAGCCAATACCTTCCAAATTTATAGTTACAGAAAACTTCTAACCTTGATATTGTGGTAGCCCTGTTTAGTTGACTCGGTTGAAATATTTATTTATTTAATAGATCCAAAAACAGAAGAATGGCCTCTTACATTGGGCATATAACAATGTGAGCTAAACATTAATATGAAACCATATATAATAAGTCGAAAACAAAAAAGTACAATTAAGTAAATACATTATGTTAAGTAACAAAAGTTGAGCAGAAAAAAGGTTTCAGAATGAGAAGACTGTAAAGAATTATATAAAGAAGAAAGACGGAAAGAAAAAGAATGTTTTGTAACTGATAGGCGAGGAGATGGACAACGAAAGAGATTGTTTAGTCTAGTGGGGCGTGTAAGTATCCGAAGGAGAAACATAGAGACTAGTTCACTGGATCCATACTTGCCCCTAACTACATTCAGAAAAAATTATAAGTCAATATTATCACATCGTTGAGACAACGATGAAATGCCAAGAGTTTATAAAATATCTGAATGATAATATCTAAGGGCAGGAACACGAAAGCGAACTATAGATATTAAAACATTCAAAGGCCTATTAAGTAGATTGAGTGTAGTTGGAGAAGCAGCAGACCAAATAGGAGAACTATATTCAATACTAGGAAGAACAGAACTAAAGAAAAAAGTTCAAAGAGCAGAAATATCCGGTATATTCAGTAAAACGATAAATTAAGCCCACTAAGGATACTGTGCGGTAAGAAAGCTTCTTAACATGTTCCGAGAAAAGTAATTTACTACTCCTAAATCCTTTTGTACTGCAACAGCCTGAATCTGACAACCAGTAAGTTGATACTGAATCCTGATAAAGCATTTCTTGAGGGTAAAATATAAAGAAGAGCATTTAGAAGGATTTGTCTGAAGCCCCCAATTTGCAGTTCATTTTGCAAGATCAAGTGAACTTAGTAAAAAGGCGGTATTTTTTCGAGAGTCAATACTTCTGTAGATTTTACAATCGTCTGCATAAGGAAGAATGTCACAAGACATGGAAGTAATTATATCAAATAAATCATCAATATATAAAGCAAACAATAGTGGACCTAAAACACTTCCTTGCGGAACACCGTCTAAAACTGGGACTAAGGGAGATGAATGACCATCTATTACAACATGCTGACTTCTATCAGTCAAAAAGAAAGAAAGAAACAATAAAAACTTACCATGAATACTAAAACGATTTGCTAATTTAAAAAGAAGAAAAGCATGTTCAATTGTGTCAACTAAGAGATGATGTTGGAAAATTTACAAGGCATTCATGAAAGACTTTTCAGGGGATATTTTCAGCATGTGGTCTTCTAAGGCTTTATGCTCATATAGATAGACATTCCCATGATGGATAATACGTATCTAGAAAACACCTAGGAATATCATATTACCTATAGAATAGTTTTCATTTTTCTTCCCACACATAAATATTATATGGAAATACAGCATTTGTAAATGTTAGAATTTAGATACAAATTTGCCAAAATAATTATATCCTTATTGCAAAATCATGCTAATATGTCCTGTTTAGGCCACAAAACTTCCATTAGAACTAGAGACCAGTAGGATTAATGAAGGAGTATCTCATTTATTCCACTTATGTCAGTTGACGAGTGGCCATCGTCATGGTGACAAATATTCCATGCCATCCTCGCTAGAATGTGGTGTGTCAGTACAACCAGTGAAACAGATTTTTGAAAAAGTTAAGATAAGATCGGAAGCTGGAGGAATGTATTCAAGCTTATTAAAACTATAAATTACTCACTTGACTGCTTACAGTTAAAATCAATTCATCAGCAGATAATGAAACCGATTTATTGCAACAATAAAAGAAAGTAAACAACTCAGAAAAATTTCTTAGTAAAAATTCCACTTTATTATCAAATAACACGTCCCAGGTTTTGATGTGACGTCATCATCATCTGCATTATTTATATTGATATGTATTTTTTTAAATATAGTGAAAGTATTACTACGATATTTTCCTGTTCATTAATATGGAATTCCACAAAAGGTGTCCTGAATGGTCTATAAAATAAAGATTGGTTCATGTGGTAATTATTTTTCCCCTTTCCATCCTTTCACATATGATGGACAAGTAAGGACAATGACATGGTAGAGAAAGTAAAAACTATTGTACGATCACTTCATACTATCCTGTAGGCCAGTGGTTCTCAACCTTTTGGTGTTCAGGGCACACTTTGGATATTCACTTTTTTCGTGGCACACTGGAATTAGATTAGAATAATGAACTAGGATTTATCATAAAAGTACATATATTTTTTATAATGTCGTATATGTAATCGACCCAATTAAGTTATGATATCGTAAAAATGGATGAGAGACGAAAATGGAAAAACGTTAACAGTGAAGAAGGTAGAGGCAACTATAGGCATATAAACAATGAGTTGAGAAGGGTAACAGATAAAGCTAGAGAAAATTGGCTAAAAGGAAAATGTGATGAAATAGAACAAATGGAGAAATTAGGACGGTACGATATGATGTACGCTAAGGCACTGGAATTAGAAGATAAGAAGTCTAATGGAATTTGTGGTAAAGGAATTATGAATACGGATGGGAAGATAGTCTCAGAAACAAAGGATGTAGCACAGGTATGGGAAGAATACATTAAGGAATTATACAGCAAACAGACAGGAGCGGCAAAAATAGAAATGGAAAATGAGGAAAACATTGAAGAAGACAACTTAGGACCAAGTATTATGGAGAGCGAAGTAGAAAAAGCGATAGTGGAACTTAAGAAGGGGAAAGCCACGGGCAGCGATGGAATACCGGCTGAGATACTTAAAGTCATAGGATCAGAAGGACTAAAAGCGATCACGAAATTAATTAATAAGATTTACGACACGGGAGAGTGGCCTCAGGATTTCCTAGAAGTAACAATGATCCCTCTAAAGAAGAAGCCAAAGGCAATGCAGTGTAAAGATTACAGAACTATAAGCCTTCTGTCACACACATCGAAGATCATCACGAGGATTCTTAATAAAAGGCTGGAGAAAAAGGCAGAAGAAATAATAGGGGAAGATCAATTCGGTTTCAGAAAAGGACGAGGAACTAGAGATGCTATAGGAGTAGTTAGAATCATATCAGAAAGGGCAATAGAATACAGTCAAGATATCTGCGCATGTTTCGTAGACTGGCAGAAGGCCTTTGATAGAGTAAATTGGGTAAAGTTGATGAAGATATTAAAGGATATAGGTGTAGACTGGAAAGACAGGAGACTGATTAGGAATCTATATGAGAATCAAGTTGTAAAGGTCAGGTTTGAGAATGTGGACACCTGCGGAATAAATATCGGTAGAGGAGTAAGACAAGGCTGCTGCCTATCGCCAACCCTATTCAATATATATGGAGAAAGTCTAATGCAAGAAGCTTTAGAAGGCACAGGGGATTTCAAAATTGGAGGAAGGATTATAAGAACAGTAAAATACGCAGATGATCAAGTACTTCTAGCAAGAAAGGAAGAGGAGCTACAAAAAATGATAAATAGACTAGTGATAACAGGTAGAAAATACGGTATGGAAATAAATACAGAAAAATCCAAGGTCATTCGAATATCGGGTAAAGAAGAGAATCTGAACATAACTATTGGGGGAAAGCCATTAGAACAAGTTTCAGAATATAAATACCTTGGAAGTATCATAACACGAGAGGCAAAATGTACGGATGAGATCAAAACTAGAATAGGAAAAGCAAAAGCGGCTTTCAGGAGAAAGAAACAACTACTTACAGGGAATATAAGGGAAGATATCCGCAAGAAGTTGATAAAATGCTACGTATGGAGTATAGCATTGTATGGGGCAGAAACATGGACGCTAAGGAAAAATGACATCAAATACTTGGAAAGCTTTGAAATGTGGACTTGGAGGAGAATGCTGAAGATAAAATGGACAGATAGGATGAAAAACGATGAAGTGCTACGAAGAATAGGAGAGAAGCGAATGATTATACAGACTATCAGAAAGAGGAAGGCTAACTGGGTTGGACATTACCTGAGGAGAGAGAGTATGATTAAAGACGTGTTAGAAGGAAAACTAGATGGGAAAAGGGAAAGAGGTAGGAAAAGGTTTCAGCTGATAGACGATTTGAAAGGGAAAGAGAGTTATCAAGATATAAAAAGGACAGCGGAAAATAGGAGTATATGGAGAACCAGGTTTAACCATGAATAATCACGGACCTGTCTACGGACAGACTACCTATGATGATGATGATCGTAAAACAGAACAAATGATGAAGTTTTGTTAAAAAATCTATTTTAAAATCTCACCTAATGTGACACTTGAGCTTGGCATTTTCTAATGATTGCATTGATACTTGGACAGATCCGTTATAAGAAGACTCTCATTTCATCTTCAACACAGTTTAGCCATTCCCTTTTTCTGCATTTAATGTTTGTAAATGTCGAGAAGCCCAACTCACACCGATAGAATGTCGACAACTGCATCAAAACTGCCGAAGCAATTTCTGAATATTCTTTTCTACCAGAAATCCAGAACATATCCAGAGACAATTCGGCATGCTTGATTTACAGAGTGCGATCAGTTGAAAGAGAAGCTAACTCTTCTTCTTCGGAGAGAGCAAAAACACATAAGTCAGTTGTCACTGGTTGGGTTCCTTACCCATTCGTATTTCTCTGTAGTCAAAGATGGAAAGTAATGCTGGATATTGTGCTCTAGAGTTGCTAAATGCTCCACCATGAGAGCAACAATTTCTTTCGTATGGGTTTAAGGAATCAGAGGAAACATTTCAAGATTACCTTCCTAGCTCTCTTTTCCAGATGTCTATTTTTCTCTGCAATGCCAGTAGCTTATCCGAAGAATTCAGGATGTTTTCATTCTGCCCCTGCATGCTTGTGTTCACACTATTCAGATACCTAAATATTTCTGCCAAATATGCTAATTTGGCGCACCAAAGTTCACGGCTAAGATATTCACAAAAATCACTTTTTCCCTCTGTTTCAAAAAATATCTCTTCTATCTTCATATACACGAACCAACACTCTTTCTCTTGACAGCCATCTTATTTCTGTGTAAAACTAAACATCCGTAGCATGAATCCATAGCATTACAAAGCCATTTGAAGATGGGGGTCTTTAGAGGTCTTGATTTCACAAAATTAACCATTCTGACAACTTGGTCTAATACGGAATTCAAGTCAACTCGTAATGTCTTTCCAGCAACGGCTTCCCCAAGCAAAAAACAATGGATACTTATTGTAGTTGGATTCTGTTGTTTTACAAGTGAGACGAAGCCTTTGACAGATCCCAACATGGATGGAGCACTGACGGTACAAATTCCTGCACATGACTTCCATGAAATTTCCAAACGTTCTAAGTAGGAAGTCAAAATATCGAATATATCTTGATTTCTTGTGTTCTCTGCAGCAAAATTGACTAATTATTTCATTTTCATGAATGAAGCGAACAAATGCTAATAGTTGTGCTTTTCCGCTAATATCGGTTGACTCGTCAACTTGCCAAGTCTGACATTTAAAGCTTATTAGAAACATGTTTCTCTATGTTAGATGAAAGGTTAATTTAAAATTGAAATGCGCATTTCTTTCAAACACCCGTTTTGTGGCTGCAGGAGTTGCTTATATCAGTGGTTCTCAAACGTAAGGTTGTGACCCCCAAGGGGGGTCGCGAGACAGTTTTGCAGGGATCGCGAGCAGTCTTCGCTATGCCAACTGATTTTTTCCTAATTCTCTCAATCCTTCAATTTTAATTTATAGTTCATAAGTATGTTTTATGTTTGATTGACAGTTGGAATCTTCAGAATAAATGCTTCATTGAGGAAATTGCAAACATTTAGCACGATATGGGCTGGCATGCCATCTTGGTGAACCACACCTATCCCATGATTCCTCTGTTGGTCAGCTCTGGTATAAGATAATTCTTCAAAATTTCCAGATATGATGCACCGTTGACAGGTCCGTCAAAGAAATATGGGGCAATGACATGACTGGTAGTTATACCTGCCCACAACATCACGTGTGCTGGGTTGTTTTCCATCTTCAACGTGTAATGAGGACTTTCTTAGGACCAAACAACAACATTTCTGTAACACCACAAATGCAGTGGAAGATGTCACGAAGGACATGCAATGCATCAATCTGTGTCGAATATGATGGAGCCGCCGGATTCATAAAATACGAGTACACGTCAGAGAATGTAACGAATATATCACGAAAGTAAATCAGGGGTACGGTGACTTCTCGGATACCCTGTATGTGTTATTCCAATGTAATAAATAACAAGTAGATATGTGTGCCAGTGGTGTAGTGGTTAGGACGCTGGCTGCTACTCGCCCGATGCTTGAAAAAGTCATCGGGTACGAATCCTGCGCGAGTAGGATTATTCTCAAGGTCACAAGGCCCCCTGTTTGCGTGGTTTGAGGAGAGCGCGCAAATTCAGCTGTTCCGTCCTTCGGAAGGGACGTTAAGCCATTGGCCCCCCTGGTGTTCTTCGTAAGAGCAGGTAAATGCCGGCACCGGGTTTCCCTCCTCCCTTCTGTGTGTGTGTCCGGTGTGGAAGGCAACGGGAAACCACCACACCGTGTATGTATATTCCCTAGTCAAAACCAATCAATTAATTAATTGGTAGGACCTGTCGCAAGACAGAACACGAATGAATGAATGTGAAATTAATGACAAACATCTAAAAATGTATCTATACGCATAAATATAAATAAAGTGATTTCAGAGGTAAAATTTTAGCTTATTATCATAAATTCCCATTTTTGGAGAAATCCGTTTTTATGCATCACAAAAAATCATTGGGGGAGGGGGAGGTCGCAGCGACCGAACATCCGCACGTAGGGGGGTCGCAAGGTAGATCTACCTGAGAACCACTGGCTTAGATCATCTACTGATGTCGAAACAAGCAATGATTCATTACTCGAAGACGTTAAAAGGGCCTTGAAAAATACCATTCTATTCCGATGCCACCCAATCAAGTATTGGTAGATGTTAAAAACACTGAAATGACGCTTCAGAGTAAATAAGAAACATCGGAAAAAGTTACGGGTGACAACGATCATGCTAAAGAAGAGTTGGCCAGTCTAGGGGAATACAGATGAAACCTCGGTACAGCGAGAATTTATAAAATTCATAAAAACGCTCGTTCTAACGAGTACTCGTAATATCCGAAAATTAGATTCCGTATATGTAACATTAAGAAACTGACAGTCACGGCGTTTTCGCTCGGTATAATGAAGTTCTCCTTGTATACCGTACTCATTCTATCGAGGTTACACTTCCTTGGAGCAGCGAAATTGGGTGAGTCGGTGAAGGTGACGACTGACAAAATCGCCCGACACGCAAATGGCTTTGGACGGTTTTCCTACGAGATTCGCGCTAGGGTGACTTTACAAAAAAATACAACATCAAAAACCACCATGATCGGTCTTTATCCACATGGCGCAAAAAAACTCGGAAATAACTGCGGTTAATTTTCATCGCGGAGGAACGACACAACATTATCGTCAGGAAGAAAACGACAATGATTCAATAACTTCGTACCTCCGTTGCTTAAGAGAATTAGAAAATTTTCTACGTTCAAATATGGAATTCGTCTTTCGATGCTCTTCTGGCGATCGAATGGTCACGTCAAAGATACCGAACGCTTCTGAAACGACAAAAATTCAATTCTGGAAATGCGGATACGGTTATGGAGAAATCGTCGAGTAGATGACGAAGGATTCGGAGAGGCAAAGGAATGTGTTCGGCGCCTCGAATGGAAAACGGAGAACCGGTCCACAGACAGTTTAATTGGAATGGCCAATATCATGTGGCACTTTCTCCGCGAGGGTCCAGGCGCGCGAAAGGGTGAGGATAGGGAAATAGGGGAGGGGAGTAGAAGTCGGAGGAAGGGAAAAGGGGGAGTAGGTGTAGAGGAAGGGCAAAAGGGGAGGAAAGTAGGTGTAGGAGTGTAGTAGAGGTGGGGAGTAGGAGATAAGGAGGGATACAGTGGGGGAGAGAAATAAGAATAGGAAGGGGGAGAAAGCTAAACCGCCGAGTTATTAGTTAGTTAGTGAAGCAACTCAACTTCAATGAGTTTTCACAATAAGAAGAAAACTAATCGTTAAAATTTTCAGGGATAAGGATGAATATTTTTCGAAAATACTTTGCGACTGCGCAATTTTGGAAAGGATTCCACTGAAGTTCACAACTCCGTAAAAATATCGGGAGGCCGGATGGAAGGGATTACCGAATTTCAGGAGAACATTTTTACATGTGCATTATCCATCAGTATAGACTTTTCGGTCGGTTAATAAAACTACTCGTAAGATAGATGCAAGAAAGGAATTGCATATTTTCTGAAATTAATAAAAGACCTGATACACTATTTATTATTTTAGTTTATATGGACAATGACATAGAAGACCAAATGAAAACTCGAAAATCTATACTTATTGCTGGAAACGATTCCCTCAGAAGACATTAAGAATTATTTTAGTGATTTTGCATCGAATTTTTATTACAATTATTTCTGTCAATTCAAATATTATATCAGTTATTTAAGAAGTTAGGCTATAATATTTAGGTCTAATTAACACCTAACATTTTTTCTATCACGATTAATCTGTAACTTTTAAATTCTGAAAAAACATGAATTAATTATCCCAGAAAACTTAATTAACACGAGACTCAATTTACGTGCCCAGTTTAGACCACACCCAAGCACGCAATCCATTTCGAGAGTCAAAGCCGAGTGTCACGTGCCTGAAAATGTAAAATTAATATTGAATTATCATTCTATTAAAATACATCGCATAAGAATGGTAATCTTAGCCTAGACATTGGTTTGGTACAAAAGTATCGTTGCCGAATGCAGTTAGCATAGGCGTAGGACTATTATAATTCCATAAAGATCAAATGATTCGCTACCAAATTCGCGAAACTTCAGCTTCGTTAATCTCTAAAATTCATCTATATGTGATTAGGTCACGGAAATATCGAGGGAGTAAAATCATTTAAATAAACACGCTTAATTCAAGAGAAAAGATAGAGTGAAATTGATAAAAAGAGCATGAAAGATAATCTACCGAAACACATTGCGAACGAATCTGTGAATCTATGAAATGTTAACGTATTTGGAGCTCAAAAGTACACAACCGTAAAAAGTTCACATTATTTTGTTATAATTTTCCAGCAACAATTATATTTTATTAGAAAAAAGGCACATATCTTTCATAACATTATTTAGAATCGGAAAATGTCTGAATCGGTAAAAACTAAAAACTGACTAATCGAAATATTTTGCAAGTCTGATCAAGTAAACATGCAGAGTGAATAATTCCGATTCTTCCACCTCTCTTCCTGTGCTCCTCCGAACATGTTATCCGCTCCTACCCGCTCTTCTCCTCCCTTGACGAAAGGGAGGCCACATGGCCACCGGCGATCACCCGCCTCCCACCCCCACCAACAAAACCTTATTTTAATCTCCTCCACGCACGCCGTGTGTGTGACTAAGGATAAACAAACGCGCAATCTGCTGTTCGCCAGAACGACGCTTCCAGGATTCGTAGATTTCTCTCTTGCACCGTAAGAGGATAAAAGATTGGTAAAAAAATACGCTCACAGGTTTCGAACGCGTTTTAAATTCCAAAAAATTGAAGCAGTGAATATTTACTCAATTTTTTAACCAGCACAAGCGAGGATAAAGTTGCAAAATCAAAGATTTAAATATTTGATTTAACTTGTAAACTGCAAAACACTTCGATTAAATTAACAATTAACAATCTGTGAAAATTATATTTTGTTGACATGAGTTATTAAAGAATTGGAATGGATAATTTGAGGAAGAAAACCACGCAAACATCATTTATCGCCCAAGGAGTATAGGGCGAATCGAAGAAGATTCCTATTCAGCAACCAAGGTTACGTATTACATTACAATTCACCAGCAAAAAAATCTTCTACGGCTAGGCAGAACGTGAGAAGTTCATTTCAATAACTATTTTAGCGTAAAATAGGATATATATGATTCGTAACGAATTCAAACGAACGTCACATATTTACGCCACGCCCATTTGGAAACTAATTGTTTTAGCGATTGTTAATTCTATCGATAAATGTTTACGCGATGCTTTATGAAGAAAATGAGAAGCGAAAAAATGTGGACGATTAGATTCGATCTGAGATCGCACCTCAATCCGCCAGGGACGAGCGTATTCTCCTCTCTTCGGCCTCCAAGCGTAGAGGGTTACGTTCCTCTTGCCGTATGGAAGATGGCTGTGGAGAAAGGGGGAGGAGGAGGAAGGGAGGAGGAGAATGAAGGGAGGAGAGGATGAAGGGAGGAGAGGATGGAGGGAGGAGAGGATGAAGGGATGAGAGGATGAAGGGAGGAGAGGATGAAGGGAGGGGGAGGAGAAGGAAGGGGGGAGGAGGAATGGGGAAGGAAGGGGAAGGACTGGGGAGAGGAAGGGGGATGAGGAAGGGGGGATGAGGAAGGGGGGGATGAGGAAGGGGGGATGAGGAAGGGGGGATGAGGAAGGGGGGATGAGGAAGGGGGGATGAGGAAGGGGGGATGAGGAAGGGGGGATGAGGAAGGGGGAAGATGGAAGGGGGAGAAAGAGGGAGGGGAAGAGGACTTGGGAGGGAGGAGGAATGGAGGGGGAAGGGGGATGAGGAAGGAGGAAAGGGGAGGAATGGAGGAGAAAGGGGGAGGGGGAGGAGGGAAGGGGGAGGAAGGGGAGAGGGGGAAGGGGGGATGGGGAGGAAGGGGGAAGGAGGGCTAAGGAGGAAGGGGTAAGGAGGAAGGGGTAAGGAGGAAGGGGGAAGAGAGCCACGTGGGGCTCCATTATGACGTCAAGGGGCGAGAACAGTTGCCCAAAGGATGAGGGGGGCCGACAAGAGTCTTAAAAACAATTATTTCGAGTACACCCAATTTCTTTCCCTGTTATAGCCGCAGGCACGATGTAGGTGCTATTTCAACGCCACGCTGACAAAGAAGCCAAACCATTCACGTTTAATTTGACAACATTAAGAGAAATAAAAAACTCCGGGCGGAAGTTATTTATTCTTGACTGGTATCGCAAAAAATGACAAGACGCTAACTGCTTACAGTCACTTCTTAAAATAAGCCAGTTGAACATCTTGTGAAATGAGGTAAGGAAAGTGTGAATTTTGAATTCTCACGTTGCCAACAATCAAACTAGCGCAATTGGCGTGACTTTTCATCAAGCCGTAATTTCAGACAATATTGCTACCAATAGTAATTCAGCTGCGTTTGCTACTATGCACCAATACAATTACAATGAATGGCCAATGATACGATAGCCCCGTGCGATTCATTGCAGACTGAAACACTGAGCACCGGAATAAACTTGTACAAATTTGGGTTATTTTATAATTTACTAGATTAAGGTGTTTCCCGGTTAAATTCTATATTTCATGTCAGTAAAGAGAATTTTATTCTTATGATTTACAGAACGTTACCAAATATTGTCGAATTCGGCCGCCGCCGTGAGCGACCGGAATTTTTAGCTGAAAAATGTCGGATTGTCGCCTTAAAAACAAATATCCGTATTTAATGGCTCATCGAAAATCGACGGTATCAGAATAAAAAATGTATTATTTTAGGCGTTTTTTGATTCAAATCTCGAGTTTCTTCGATGAAAATAAGTCATTTTAAGATGCAAATGAAACATACCCTATATTCAAACCCATGCTATTGTAACGGGGAAATTAAAAGCTCCTAGAATCGAACTTGGGACTTATGGATTAGAAACAAAATCCTTAGCCCTTCTCCTGGGTGCAAGTGGATTCCATGCAAAATTTGGTTGCGCTGACTCTCCCAGTGTCGGAATACATGTAAGACAGACACTCATGATGATGATGATGCTACGATCGTAGTGAAACCGGTCGTGCAAAATAAATTTGTGGAAGTGACTAAGTTCTTTCTTTTTCTTGACAGACACTCATCTTTATTACAGACTTTATTTAACTTACTCTGTTATTTATATATGTTTCTTTTAAATCTTTCTCACTTAATATCTCTGCCCCTATAGATGCTACAGGACTGAAATTTCAGGTATATTCTTTAAAATGGGATATTGCCCCACTGACCACGTCATTGTTAAACTTCGAGATTCAATTGTTGTCTCAACCCGCATACGTGTAATATATAAGAGTGCATAGATTGCCTTAAGTTATCGTAGGATTTTTCGCGAAAATACGTAATCCTAATGGAACTGGGATTTAGTTTGGATTCTTTTGCTTATCTAAACGACTATATAGATGTAGAGTAAGAGAGAGGGGGATGTGTTGAGGGAGATAGGAAGGGATATAGAATGGAAGGTACATAGAGTAAGGGAAGAATTAGAAAAGGACGGGAGGAAAGAGCTAAAGGAGGAGACGGTGAAAGAGGAGCTATGGATTGTGACAGGAGGGAATGAGAGAGGGGGAAGGTGAGACAAAAGAGGCAAATGGAGAAAGGGAGGGAGACGGAGAGAGACAGAGGGAGGGACGGCAAGAGGGATGGAGGGAATATTATTATTTATTAGTGTTTTTCGTCATTGGTGAAAAGCACTATTATCTTCGTTTTTTCCGTCCGTCCGCATATATCAGGGAAGAATTGGCTGAACCGATTTCAACCAAATTTGGTACAGAATATTTACATAAATTAATGACCAAAATGGCATATTTGGACCGGATCAACTCAGCAGGGGTGCCACAATTGCAAAGTTTAACTTTTAGGTAATCGTGAATTTGGAAGGAATTGGCCAAACCGATTTCAGCGAAATGTTGTATAAAGGATGTGTGCAACATAGAAAAACAAAATCAATATGTTTAGTGTAGATATGGAAATCAGGGCTGCCACAATAAAAATAATAAAATTTCTTTTTACACGAATTTGTGTTAAATTGTCCACATAAATTTTAACCAAATTTTATACTTATAATATACACATATTATATATACAACCATCATTATATATAGACGTTTCTTACAGAGGAGGAGAAGGATATAGGAGGATACTAATGTTTAGGCACTTCCAGATGTGCTGGAGATTCGAATTTTTTTTATTAGGTAGGATTTTGTGCAAAACCGACTAGAAAAAACGAAAATCATGATAAATTGCAACAATACGGCCGCTAAAAATTCGCAATTGTTTTAACAAATTTTCACGGTTTATGTATTTCCGAATGTGCCACGGAGTTGAAATTTTTTTAATAAGTAGAATTCTTAAAAAAACGAAATAGAGATTGTACAAATTTTGATATTTTAATTTGTTTGGCAGTTAAAAATTCTTAAAGTTTAAACAAATAGATAACTGTTTAGGTACTACGGGATGAGCTAGGAAGCTGAAATTTTCAAATTATTTACAGAGTAGTAAATTTGCACAAATAAACGTTTCAATTTTACCATACATGAATTGCGGCGGCCGTTAAAAATTATTTAAATTTAAACAATTAGAAAAATATTATTTTACTTCTAGAAATGCTACAACTTTAAAATTTGGCTTAAATGTGTAGCATTAGTACCCCATAATGGAGAAAGTGTAAAAGTTTTAAAATTGCAATATTTGGGGATTGTTTTAAACTATTATTTTTACATGTGGGAAAAACGAAAATCGCTGCGGAGTTGAAATCTTTAGAATTAAAAGAATATTTGTAATGATGAAATGTCTGTCTGAAAAATAAATGTTTTTTCAAGGTGAGATGAAATGCTTGCAGTATGCAAGCACCAACTACTAGTATTAATATATTTAAACCGATTCAGCTAAACAGGGGTGCCACAATTACAAATTAAACTCATTCAGTAATCAAGGAGTTGGAATGAATTGACAGAACGGATTTCAATTAAATTTTGTAAATAAGACTTGTACAACATACCGTATTGAAATAAAAATGTTTAAAGCAAAGCTAAAGAGCAGGGCTACCACAATAAATTGTTAAATGATATTTCTTTACGCGTATTTCTAGAGATTTGACCCAATGGATTTTAACCAAATATAGTATATTTAATTTTCATATAAATAAATAATCAAAATATATTTCAACCGGGTCGATAAATAGGGCTACCACAATATCAAGGTTAAAAATTTTCTGTTACTATGAATTTGGAAGGTATCGGCTGAACGGAATGTAGGGCGAGTATAGAAAGGGAAAACGAGATGAATATGTTAAGAACGGATAAAAAAGCAGGGCTACCACAATATAAGAAAAAATAATTTTCTGATTTTAAAGCAAATACAATAGTATACGATTATACTACGGTGAATTCAACGAAAACACTTCTGCACCACGGGAAACCTGTTTACATTCCTACTTGTTTATTATAATTACTTCATTTTTGACAAGGGGCCCATCATTTAGCATATCTTACTGATTTTTCATATCGAAATCAAATATATCTGGAATACTTTTATCATAATCCCGTTATATTTGACGGGCAATTACGCTAGTATTAGAAGATTTACCACATTGTTTAATAAAATTCGAGATTTGAAAAACTCCGCAATTATAACATTATAAACTTTCCACAAAAACGTAACTACATTGACGCTGTAAAGGTTCTATCAAAACGAGAATACGTATATAAATGGTATATTGGTGTCGGCTAAAATCTTAAGTGGGTAGATATATTTATATTGTCAAATATGTATGTGTTCTTTAACGCCCACTTTCATACTCGGTAAAATTGTGGCCTTCTTTTTTTGTACTTCACGGAGGCTCGTTAAAATATAGAGAACAAAAAATTATAAATAAAAGCCGAGTGATTCCGGGATCGTTGACTGTAATGGCTAAAATAAAACAAATTTACATTTCATGTAAACATTATAAGTGATTTCATATGCATAAGCATATTCTCTGCATCCAAACGAATTTAAGGCCCGGCTTACAAAATTAGATACTAAATCCTAATAATTAAACTAACGCTGAAATAATTGCATCAATTTATTTGGCAACACGATATAAATTCGCAAGCGAACTATTGCACGGAATCCTCTGAGTCCTGCAAAAGAATTCCAGCCGGATAGCTTTCATAGTTGAAAGACAAACAGGATGTGTTTACATTACGCTTGATAGCGAGAGACAATCTCAATACTATAGCAATGTGGTACGCACTCCAAGTTCATACGCTATGCACAAGCACCCCTCGCACAACGCCGTTAACTCGTTTCACGACAAAGTTGTTATGCGAATCAAGCAGATTACCGCGAGTGACAGGCGGGAAAATTGGCGCTAGCTTCGTAACCGCGAATTAGGCACGTCGTTAAGCGAAACCGGGTCACGGCGTCGTAACCTCGAAACGTCGCTACGCAAGGCGTCACTATGCGAGGGATGCCTTTGCCGGGAATTGAAAGTAAGTAAGCGGTCCACACGAAAGGGACGTTATTTTCTTAAGTAGAAAGAGAAATGACCGCATAGCACCCACGAAGGACACAGGGGAGCGTGTTCGGCGGAAAGGACAATAATAAATACAAGCGTGAAAAGAGCCATTATGAGCGCTCGGAAGAGTAGCCTCCGAGAGAAACATATTTGCATCTTCCTATATCTGCCTAGATGTCAAAATCCACGCGAAAACAAGCTGAAGTAAAAGGCTCCGAGTGGAATCAAAAAGATTACGCCACCGGAACTCGCAGAAACGCAAATTTTCCTGTGACCTTTGCTGGGACGAGCCCGAAAATGGATGAAACGAATGCTATATACGATCATTCACGCTTTATAATTAATCAAAACGGTTATTAGAATCGATTAAATGCTAAATGAAAGGTGGCGCTGGCCGGAGCCCGAGAAAATAATGCATTGGGAGAGAGGGAAGGGTTAAGGGAAGAGGAAATAGAACGCACAGGAGGGCTACGGAGAATGAGAGCGAGGGAAGGAGGGAGATGAGGGGAAGGGCGGATGGAAAAGTGGCGGGGGCGGCCGGGGGAGGAGAGGGGGAGTAGAGGGAGGGAGAGGGGAGGGCGAAGGAAGGCTCACGAGCATCAACGAGATAAACGAAGGAATAACAGAGGGAATAACAACGAGCGTCTGGGATGTAACGCAGCACGTTTTTTACAAGCGCGCGAGAGATATAAAGAGAGCACCCTCAATAGACGGCGGCACGGCGGCGAGCAGGGAGAAGAGGAGGAGATGGAGAGAGGAGGAGATGGAGAGAGGAGGAGATGGAGAGAGGAGGAGATGGAGAGAGAAGGAGATGGAAAGAGAGGACGAGGACAATGAATCGGGCGGCGCGGATAGCCGACTGGAATGATAGCGTGTAAACCGCAATCGAGACTGGTACTACTCAACTAGTGGCGCGCGCACGCCCATTGCTTTACATGGCCAGTCTCCTTCATTGAAAGCCTCTTGTACGCGTCACTTGAAGGACGACACGACACGAGGAGGAACGGCTGTGGGGCTTACAGCGCTGATTTGGGCCTTGCGATCGGAATATCATCCTTTAAAAAAAATAGTGTCTTAAATTTGTATCGGAATACCAAAAACATTGTCTGGAAAGATGCTACGATGGAATATCATACGGGAAAAAAATTCGGAACGGCTGTAATTTTAACGCAAAATTCGTGAAGAGTTTAAAAGGTAAATATTAAAATTCACCCTTTGGCGCAATGTTAAATTAAACGATAGAAGATTTAAAATTTCCAGAGCGTATATTCGTATTAGCTTAGAAAGCTCTCTGATAAGTGAAAACTCAGAAGGCGGCAGGAGGTAAATGTTGATAAAATAATTTCCTTGGCATATTTTTCTTGAGCATCTAAATATATTTGCCGTGTTAAAAAAAACACGCAACGTGGTAAAACGATTTATAAGTCGCCGTGTTTATTTCATAAAATGGCATCAATTTTTGAAAATGTTAAAATAAAATGGCGATGGTAAAATAAACAAAGCTTGCATTGGATCTACTATTTTGCCGCTGTTGTATCAAGTATAATTTTTAAAATACGATTCTTCATAGTTTTCTGCTTAAAAACGCATAAGACAGGAATAGCTATTTTTAGACTTCTTCTTTTCGCTTTTTACGTCGTCATAAACAGAAAAACGCTAATCTTGTGTTCTCAGAATACGGTCTTTCGCGTTTTCAAAAGGACTCCTGCAAAACTAACCCAGTTTCAATTCCGAGATTTTCTCCATTTAAAGCGGTACCTTGAAAGTATCTTTCTGCAGAATATTCTGAATAAATTTAATTACGTTGCTGGGGATGAGCACATCAAAGATAAAATTTAGCGCTTCAGTTCTAATAGTCGAGGGGTATAATATAAGTACTCGCTTCGTAAATAATATACCAAACCAAAGAGAGAGAGAGAGAGAGAGAGGTGACGCTATCACAGTTCAAAAGACGACTTAAAATTCAAGGCGTTAAAGGTAGGACATCCTCAGAACAAAGTCAACAGGCATAAATAATGTCTTCGGTATTTTGCAGAAAGGTCTCTCCTCGCCGACTCTAATTGGTTAATTACTTCCAGTGAAATTGATCTAATCCAAGGTGTTAATAACACAATAAACCTCCTACTGATTTTATTTTCACACTAACAGAAAGAGACGCTTCCCAAATTTCGCTTCAGATTTTTGAAGAAGTTCAAAAATGATACAAACGATCTTTAATTCCTTACATAAAATCGGTGATTGCGATTTCCAATCGATAACAACAGAAATGTCATTACAAAAGATATGAAAGTGTTCCAATAAGTTATGTAACAATATCTTCCTTCTTGATGCTGTTGATGCGCAATCCGCTGAAACCATCTATAATAAGTACCAACATGGAATTTCTACGGAAAACTTCGCATACTACATGGCGAGAGAGTGCTCGTGCTTCACGCTAGCTTTTAACATCCCTTACGAGAAATGAAAGTGACGACATCAAGCTTTTCTTTAAGACTAATCCTCTTTCTGATAACGTATTGCGCGAGGTCCTAATGTCTTTCAATGTTAACACCTTTTTAAGAAACACAACACCGATAAAACTTATCCGGAAAGTCGTTTAACCAGATAAGAATTCTGTTCAGAAATACTACCATTGGAAACAATGTTAAATTAGAAACAATATTCCCACACTTAAGATCTGATTCAGAGGTTGACCGGCCTCTCAATACGATTTCGAATTCTGCCTTACCCTTCAAGAACGTTGATTTTCCTCATGTCTATTGTCAATTAGATTTCAACAGGTCTGGGTGCCCTAAGTTAATGATAAGTAAGTAATTAAACTTAAAGAGTGTATTCGACAGTTTTTTCGGTAAAAGAATCTTTATCAATTGGAATTACCAACATTTAACGAGTCTTCCTCTTCTTCGAAATATCTATGAAATACTTGAAAATTCGGTAATAACTAAAGGACAAATAATTCAAATTTACTAGTCATATTTGGGCTTCTGATATAATAATACCATGTTAATTCCGATAAGCTTGTGGAAGTCTTTTTATTTTCATCAACCGAAAATGTGTATAACGCGAAAAACAACAAAACAAAGATATAGGAGACAACAAGAAATTTGGTAAATATATTATGGAAATAACGCACTATTTTAAAAATTCAATAATAGTAGGGATTTGAATTTCATCCATAATATGTGCAACACAACTACTCGAAAGCAGGTAACTTTTCCAACTCTAATCCCTAAGTTTACATATTGGATTGTGGAGCCCGCACCCGAGGTTTCAAAATAAAAATACCGGACACACTCTCAGCCTGGTCCAGCATCAATACAAAGCCTGGTACCGATCTGGAAGCTATCAGGGCAGTACGTACGCTCATCAATTTCTTGGCTGCAAGAGATGCATAACCAATGTCCCTTATACATAGGCCAACGTCGCAGCATGCTATTTACTTCGCTAACGTACCGAATCGGAAAATCCATTATTACCCAAAATCAGGCTAAGTATCACCTAAAATCTTCATAATTCACCAGACGAGGGAGGAAACGAACAGCTTAAGACCACGCCCAGAGGGAGGCCATCTACCCCGTCATAAAAGAGGAAGAGGCTTCGGACACGGAAGAGAGACCGGATATGTAAATGAGCGGTCTAAGGACACCGAGAGAGCGTGGATGCGTGGGAGGGGATGTAAGGGTTGAGGAATTAGGAGGGGGGTGGGATAGGGCCCAGAGGCAAGGTGTTAACGTGCCTACGAAGAGCACTAAATCGTGACATTCCACATCAAAACACTCGCAAGGACGTACACGCTTTCTATAACATTTCTTCTCAATTAACTCACGCACTATAAGACGCTGCCGACTTGAAATCCGCGCTCTTGTTTGACAAAATCATCTACGGCTATGTAGCATCGTCTCCCTACTATATCAAACAACTTCAGTTAATGGTTCACAAATTCAAACCCCAGCAGTTGCATAGCGCTAAAAAAATGCATCGATGAAGCGTTGGGGTAATGTTAATTATGTAACATAGTGCTTTATTTGCCTCTATGATAAAACATATTTCCCAATTATCAAGAATTTTGAAATTTTACGACGAGAAGACTCGTAAATACAACAAAATAATAGCAGGTAAGAGCTAATTACGAAAAGCGAATTCTCTGCATATCTTGAAGATATTTTTTGTGCAATGACCAAAGAAGGAAGTTTTTCCTTGCATGGCCGTCGTAAAAGGACTTAATAAGCTTCAAATGTGGAAATACCGTACAACTACCACAGGAGAATCTGCTCTTGCGATTCTTAAACCTTGGGCGGGTAACATTACGTATTTTTTTCTAGCCTATTGCAGAATCGGACAGTTTCTGACTGAAAAACCTTTCTCTGGACGTTATTCTTCTTCCTATCACTTTTTTCTCCAATACAACTCTTTAAGAAACTTAACGCGAATTTTTCTCACTGGTGTCCGCGTCGCGAATGATTTGAGATAAGCACCTTTATCTGCACTAATAATATGGTCATAAGCCAACGTTTACTGCTTTCCAAAACGTCGTCACTTGTATATTTAATTAAAGAGTACTTACAAGTAATGTAATGAATGTAAAAGTAGTGGGATCTAATGAATTCGACGCGGGCATCTTATACAAGATAATCACAATCACAAAATGTTGCGCGCTAATAATTGTGGTCTATAGATTTATTTTCACAATTTAAAAAAGACCGGTTTTACAAAGAGATGCTTATATTAAAATAAAAGCGTAAGCCATGGCGTTCGCAATAGGTAGCAAACAAATCAATTTTTCCTGAAATTCCCCTTTTTTCTCAATTTTTTCATTCGCATCAAAACCCTTCTCTTAAAACATATCCAGCAATTACTCCCGCGCCAAATGTTTTCCTATTACCTCCTTAGAGAGACCATCAAAAGTCAACACAACAAAAAAATCTCGTTTCAAATTCATTAACGATCTCTAATCACGCATCCGCCATTAACTCTTGCCTATGCTTAACGCTTTCCTTTATATTTCATTGCTCATTTCTTCACCACTTCTGACGTGCCGTTTCGCAACTTATTTCAGGAAGTTTTATAGTTCCACAGTTAGGATTGTATATCTCTCGTTAGTCATTCAACACTTTTTACTCTCTCCTAAAGTTCACACGCGCAAATTGAGTCATTATTTTTCGAGAAAGAACCACTATTAAACCACCTTGAACGCATTTTTGCTCAGCTTGGAATTGGTATTATAGTGTGTTGTAGGCACTCCAGCGATAAACATCAAAAACTTGAAAGCGAAAAACGCGGCTTGCATTGTGGGAAGCGCTATTGTCACAAACTGAGAAAGCGTGTGAAAAGAGATAGTCCAGCAGATGGGGATGTTTCCTAACAGTCATACACAAATACATACACACACAAACATACACGCGCCAAAATAGCTAAAAACAGCCCACAAGAGAAAAAAATGACTAAAATCACCGAACAAAATCAGAATATTTATAGCAATAAGGCGAATGCATCGAGATGAGCAATTCACAAGACCATGCAACCAGAAAATTGAAAGAGTGAGGAGAAAATGGCTTTAGCCAACTAGCCTAAATTGTTTAAGTTCATCGCAAAAATTTTAAAAACAATTTTACGTTAAAGGTAGAACAAGCGAGTTCCAAACAATTGGTTTTCAAAGCAAGATGCCGAATATCGAGTTTACTCACTAGGGAAATAAAGAAACTGATGAAAAAATCCATTAACGCTAAAGTGGAAAGCGACCCTTTCAGATTATAATTTCATTTTCCTTACTTTACAGATTATTACAAATAAAGATGCATAATATAAGGAGGCTAATCAACGCTCTTTATTGCTTTACGGGTCAGCTCCGTAACCAGGGCTGGGCCACACCTGTCCCCTTCATACCACTTTCTCCATCACTCTCTCAGGCGATTCAAAAATAGTCTAAATGGATTGGGAAAACACGTTAGCGCACTATATCTAACACGTCCAAAAGTATTGCAAAACGTGACTAAACCGAGATATGGCATACGCAACAACATATAAAATAGAAAAATGTTGGGAAGAATGAATGAGAAGAGAGGGAACTTCCTTGCTCCTCTTCGCCGGTACCTTTTGCGGACTTCTTGGGGCAGGAGACCGCCAGCTGCCAGGTAGTCTGGAGGGCTGGTCGAACTGTGAATCAACAGCACAAATGCCAGGCTAACCACCGCACAAGATAATTCATAACCGAATTTGATTGCAAGGATTACAACGATTCATTTGCTTTCATGAAGGTGCATATTGTGCGACGTTTCTCACGCATTATCGACATCGACGAAATTCTCCAATAGGACGGGACTGTATCAAATATGATTTCAGTCCACTGGCCCGCTCATAAATAAATATATATATATATATATATATATATATATATATATATATATATATATATATATATAATTTCCAAAAATGCTATGATGGCATTAAAAACCTTGGTGATAAAATATACGAGTCACAGCTTATTTTAAATATAAATAATATACATGGTATACAAATTTCGGTAAAGGTGTTGCTGTTTCCTCGACAATTATATTACCTATTAAACTTTCTCATTGAATTCGAAAGTAATTCACATGAAATTATTAAGACAATAACTAGCACATAGGCATAGATTGTTATTAAACATGTTTGCACGTCTTTCTTTTCCCCAGATTTTATTCACTCAAAGCGCAATTCGCAAACAATAATTAACTTTCGCTATTATATATTTTTTAATCAAAGCTTCCATTATAATATTTTCAATTGATTTTAACGTTTCCCTTGAACTAAGTAAATCTTTCATAAACTTTTAGTAGTAAAGATTAAATTTCGGTAATATAACAATACCGGACAATTGGCATTAGCTGAAAATTAAATGAAAAATATTTCATTAAATTTAAAATGACTTCTGCTTAAGGATGAGTGGCGCGGAAAACAAAGGATTTAATAACTTTTTACAAGTAAATGAACGAAGACTCCATCTTTCACGGTAATCTCATGTATTCGTATGCAAATAATTACGCGATAACACAAAAATGGCATCAGAATCGATTTCATACTTTATCACCAAGTTTAAAAAGTCAAGTGTCGAGTTTAATTAGTTGGAAGATAAAAGAATTGGTGTTTTGTTTCATATCAAAATTTACAAGGAATAAAATAGGCGGAAAAATTGCAACTATAACACAAAGAGAACTGTCGTTTAGCTCAAGAATATTACCTCAAACCCACTTGATAAAAATTATAATAAAAATAAATAAGATAAACTTCGCTAAAAGAGTGATATTTGAGGGTTTAGTTGATAAGTCAATTTTACTATCCGTATAAGGTATTGCGTAACACAAATTAATACGATCAAAATATTTCAGAAAATACAATGCGAAACAAAGAGCGGCATTGCTATTCAACTAATGCTGTTTTTGGAGAGGACTATTGTTATATACCCAACAATCAGGTCTCGAAAAATCCCGGTCACAAGGTCGTCTAACATTTTCTCCCATTTTATTCCAAAATATTTTAAAATACATCTTCGGTAGATTAATCACCCGCAAGATTTAAAAACCGCACGACTCTTACATCAATACATTACTACAAATTTATAATCCTCGACTTTTTGTTATAGGTTTACAGGAGGGATAGGCAACCTTTTCTGCATGGTGGGCCGCATTGGTCGCAGTGAATCCTTCAGTGGGCCGCATTGGAAATTACCAATGCTTCAGTGGACTGGATTAAAGTAAAATGCGAAGTTACCCGAGATTCCTAGGCACCATACGAGTGAAAATAAATCTAAAATTAGATTTTCAGCGTTAACGTTTCAATATTAGAAATTGGAATTCAATCTTAGAAGTACCTTTGAAAAAGGGCCAAACTAACATTAAGGAGAAATTATTTGAATTGGAAAATATTTACTAAGGGGTCCCAATTTAATGCTAGATATTTTAGCAGATTTTTCTAGTTAAAACATATATGGTTGGTATATCAATAGAAAAATGAAAAACGTTTTGAAGACTGAAATACTGGACGTGAATCACATGAAATTGCATAGCGGGCCGCATTCGGCCCGTGAGGCGTAGGTTGGGCACCTCTAGTCTAGCGCACCTAATTTTTGAAGCCGGTTCTTAGATCCGAAGAATAATGCGTTTTTACCTGTGATTATCACGGGTGCGGGATGTTAAGATAAGTTCGAATTTCAAGAAACAACAGTGAAACTTGCTCCTAGGAACTAGGAAGGATTATATGTCCAATCGACACTATAACATCTTATCTTAAATAGCCTCAAAAATCAAACGCGCGGTAAAAAATAAAAAGATCCCTAAACCCGTTTCTAAAACTACTCATACTAACAGATATACAATATTTGTTGATATTGCGCCCAACTACGCCAATAATAATATAAATGGCAAAAAATATCCTTTCCGATTGTAAAAACGTGCCAGGCGGTCACCGGCAGCAAAGACGTGCCATGCAATCCTAAAGGGCGTCAGGTGAGACGCGGGCAGGAGGAAACCCAAGTTGAGGGACAGAGGAACAAAGACAGCCCGAGCGGAAAGAGTGAAGGGAGAGAAAGAGGGAGAAAGGGAGGGAGAGAGAGAGTGGAGGGAGAGAGGGAGAGTGGAGGGAGAGAGGGAGAGTGGAGGAAGAGAGAGAGAGGGAGAGTGGAGGAAGAGAGAGAGAGGGAGAGTGGAGGAAGAGAGAGAGAGGGAGAGTGGAGGAAGAGAGAGGGAGAGTGGAGGGAGAGAGGGAGAGTGGAGGAAGAGAGAGAGAGGGAGAGTGGAGGAAGAGAGAGAGAGGGAGAGTGGAGGGAGAGAGGGAGAGTGGAGGGAGAGAGAGGGAGAGTGGAGGGAGAGAGGGAGAGTGGAGGGAGAGAGAGAGGGAGAGTGGAGGGAGAGAGAGAGAGGGAGAGTGGAGGGAGAGAGAGAGGGAGAGAGAGAGAGAGAGGGAGAGTGGAGGAAGAGAGAGAGAGGGAGAGTGGAGGGAGAGAGAGAGGAGAGTGGAGGAAGAGAGAGGAGAGTGGAGGGAGGGAGAGAGAGGGAGATTGGAGGAAGAGGGAGGGGGAGAGAGGGAGAGTGGGGGGAGAGAGGGAGAGTGGAGGGAGAGTGGAGGGAGAGTGGAGGGAGAGTGGAGGGAGATTGGAGGGAGGGAGAGTGGAGGGAGAGTGAAGGGAGATAAGAGGGTGTGAGAAGCAGCACATCTTCTTGCCTTGCACATCCCTCGATCGGCCTGTCCTCCCACGGGACACTCCATCTACACCTCCGGAGGAAGGGAGCCGAAGCCCCCCTTGACGATCCTCCCGCCCCCGACGCTCTGCTGCACCAAACTAACTTTAAGGTGGAATCTCATTTCAAAATGGAAGAAAATGTTTTGTCATTCGATTAAATAAATTAATACGTAACAAAAGATCATTTGCCAATTTAAAATCCGTGTCCTATATCAATAGGATAAAGGAATTTTACCAAAACTACCACAACTCCGGCACCACTTGCGTATGTAAATGTTGCGAGGGAGCAAATGCCACTCGGCAAAATTTGATAACTCTGCAAGTGAATCGAAGCACATTGCATAAGTCCAAAGAAACGCTGAAATCGAGTTTCCATCTTGTGAGAAATGCACACTTTTTATAACATCGCCACCATCAATATCTATCGAGATAACTTTCTTTATCACAATAGGTTTACTCTTTTAAATACATATGGTCAGGGTCGGTAATTAGGCTTTTACGGGGGTGTGCGAAGCAAAATTTGGCCGCACCTTCTTCTAACTTAACCAAATGCAGATATTTCTCGATTCACACGTGTTCGATTTATGCGTTATCCCATATACGCGATCATTAATCTTAGGACCATTGTTTAGCTTTAAAGCACAAATTTAAGTATATATAAGAGGAATACATGTAGTAACGACCCGAAAACCGCTCCTCAGAAGCCTCCACCCGTGTGCGGTGGCACACGCCTTGGACAGGTCTTGCATATGCCCCAGAATGAATCTTTAAGCGTTTCGTTAACTAACATCTGTTTGGTTAGGCTACTCATTTTTAAACAAATACATCCAATGGCTATCATATACTATCTGAATATTTAAGAAATGCGTTCGAAACGTACTGGATATACATTGAATTATTCAAACGATTTACAATGGCAAAATTATGTAACAATTATGAAATTTTAACTAATAACTATTCACACAGTTCCCGTGGTCATCCAACCATTAACACGGTGCAACTGATGACCTTCCAGTAAATTCGGGACTCAAGAGTTCTCAACCTCTTCCTCGATAGAACACTCCGACTGAATATGCTGACGAGCAAGGTTTGTCTTCATGGACCAAACAAGTGTCTATGACTCGAAGAAACATTTGAATTAACAAAGGCTTCGAATATATTCTCAGTCCAAAGTCATTCAGGTCCACAGTTGCGTGTGGCGTGAAATGACTAACATTGTCACGCGAACATACCATCCGTTAAGCGTTATGCGCAAGCATCAATTCGCAAGCAGAGGCGTCTAAAAAGCTGACTATGAATTTCTCTCGCTCCATCCTTCTGGGAATACAAAAAATGAATCGCTTCACACTTATTCGTGAGGTCATTACCCTAGCGGAGAGGATAAATTTGAATTTACTCGCGAACTGTTCGTTGTGCTGCGATTATGTAATTGTGTGCAAGCGAGTCAAAGGCCGTCACTTCTCCAAAGGCACTCTTAACACGTCGTTGCGTGTTTTTCTTTAAAAGGGCGCCATCCATTTTAAAAAATCCTCGCATTTCCTCCTCTTAAATGGATAGAAAAAACTTCCACCGTGTAAACTGCGCAATAGAAACAGTTTTCCCGATAAAATAACACTGCATAGTGGGTGCATAGGGTCAAAAGAAATTTAAAAAAACGGCTTGGTTAACCTATTTTTAACTATGTAGTTTAACTTAAATTTATAATTTAACGAATAACCTATGATTTACCATTTAAGCTTTATAGCAATAATTGGTTCATAGAACTAACAACTGCTTTTCTCCGAAGATTTGCTGATGGCGCACTGGCGAAACAGTTTTGTGCCTTTAACGGAGAATAATAATATTTTTAGAACATTCAAACATGCTTGCCTAACTGAAACTACTTCATTGCACTTTGCAAAGACATAGATTCCTATTAGGTTCAATAAACAATTAAATTCAAATACTGTCGTTTTCTGAAAGGTCAGTACCGCCTAACTCTTCTTTAAAGATCACAAAGCCAAACGCTTATAATGATTTGAATTTTTATTGGCAAAGATTTATATCAAGGTATAAACATATAAACAGAAACAAAAATCATTACAATATTTCACTCAATAACTTAGACTGCCATTTTTCGTTGCACAGCAACATCAGTTGAGGAAATATCGCGCATTTAAATTGATTCCGAGGAGAAAAGAAGTTAGGTATGAGTATTTTTAATTCACTCTCTAAAACAGTGACAATTTATTCATTTTAAGTTTCATAGTAGTCTAATGCGAATTTTTAAATACTTTCTCTTCGAGGTACTAACTTTCCATAAGTAAGCTTCATCTAATTCAATCATCTGTAAACTTTAAAGCTATAAAATTTCTAATTCAACTATACATATCACGTCGAATTACATAAATAAAAGTTAGGAGAAAAATGAAAAACATAATAAAACATCGATCGGTGATATTTACATCTCCACTCTTCCTGTAGAAATTTCAAAATGTTTGCGTAGGCCCTCATTCCTCGAAAAGACCGCCTACAAATTTGCTATTAATTAGAAAGGGGAAAATTACATATGCTCTCCAAAACTGCAGAATAAAATGAGAAGCACAGCAGATTACTACGCAAGTTTCACGAATAAATTGACGTGTGATGGCTGAAACGATGTTAAAAGGGGTGTAATTTTTAAGATCCCCATTAAATAACAAATATTTTTTTGAAAATTACCAAATTCTGTTTGCTAACCTCGATTCTACACTATTCTCGCATTTCGAAAGGAATGTTGCAGTATAGATCTAAACTGAGCAATCGGAAGTTTTTGTTTGTTATGAAAAATACAACATAATGAACGAGTTCCTCGTCCCAACCTACACACCCCCCGTAAGTGTCCCAGCTCACTCACCCCCCTTAAGTGTCCCAACCCACTCACCCCTCGTGGGTGTCCCAACTCAAGCCCCTCATCCTCCAAACGACAAATGAACATGGTCTTTTCCTTTTCTGCCCTCCTCTCTCTCTCTCCCGACTTAATCCCTTGTTACTCTCTACTACTGTTTGCTGTATATGTTCTGATTTTCTATCCGTTAACCTTATCAGGCTGCAATGCAACGAAGTCACAGTCATATAATAAATCCTTTACGCGTAAAATCGTGGAACAGAATTTTTATTTCTCTTTCTGTTAAATACAAGTCAATTTCACAATAGTGAAACTTCTTCTTTATAATAGTAATGAGCCTCAAATAATCATTTTCAAATACTGTTCCGTAAAAGTGGAACAGCTTGACTTACAAATTCTATTACGCACCAGATAGAATAACCAAAATATTTAAGCTATATTTTATACACTCCATATAAAAAGAGATTCTAAAATGAAGGAATTATAAAATAAGGATTCATACTCTTACTGCAGATCAACTGAATATAAAAAATCAATCGCCATATTTTGAGAAGTATATACGACGCAATTTTAACTGTTCATCAAAAGATGTTTCCAGGGCTGTGAACGCTTGAAGGTAAATACGCAAGAATGTGATACAATGTAATTTTTATGACGTACTAACAACGAAGTATATATGAATAAATAAATGCGCATTTTCTTTCATTTAGGGCATATTGTAGTTTTTGGTATAGACATATTAAACAGGAAAAATTCGATAATAAGAAAATTTTGTTACATCTTCGAAAAACCTGCAAGTGAAAATACTTTCGCCGAGAGCTAGCTTGGAAAAAGTCTCTTCAAATTTTATTGTAAACAATGCAGTAAACGACTACTGCCTCCAAGAAATAATTCCACCAAAAGTAATCAAGAACAAAATATTATATCAAACAAAAATACTCGAAGACGCGATGCATTCGGTATTTTAGCCAAACCGGATGGCATTATTTTTTCAACGAGAACCGGTAATGATTTCCATGAGTCAAGTTCGCAAAACTACAATACAATTAAAATAAGAGACCATGACAAGGACGAGCATACGGGTTCAATCATTCAAGTATTCTACCCAGACGGGTTATGGTATAGATTGTACTCGGTGATAAATTCAACTCTAATAATCAAAATCTAAGCAATTTTTGGCATGATCGATAACACAAAATCAAAAACAAAGTTTAAATAATTGATAACTATGAGTGCTCTAACAATACGACGTAGAACAGTAGACGTTTGATCACTATGAATAATACGTAAATACACGAAACGGTACAAAAAATAAAACGGGAGATGAAAATGTACAAATCTGAGTAAAGGCGACTATGGGGTAACAAACTTCCAAATGACAGTCGAGTTGAATTTTAATGAAATGTGAGGCCCAAAGGAAATTTTAAAATATTTCCATATAGATACGAATGGTCATTAAATTTCGACACTCATACGTGCGCAATAAACAATAAGATAGGTAAAAATCCAAAGAAAGCCACAAACCACGCCCCCTCTCACGCAGCAACGCTACCAATCCCGAGCAGCCCCTCCTCCCCCACACAACCCACTCGTGCCCAGCCCTCAAGAGGGTCTAATAGCCGGATTCTCTGAGTCACACACACGAAGTTTCCCCATTTCCTGCTCGATATTGGACATCCCCTTTTTAGACATCGTACTCCATACTCGTACCTCGTTCAATTTCTTTTTCTCTCAAAGCAAAAGAAACGACCTGAAGGTACATATTAACAAAAATAAGTCTGTACATTTCAAGCATTCCTAGCAATCAATTTGGCGTATGGTTCGCTTGCAGGATTTATCAATTATATAAAAGGAACTATTGTCATCCAATACATTACTGTACATTATGATAAAGAGCGTCAATGGATACTTCAATCGCCCCCGACCAAGGGAAAATATTCAGTATTCTATAGTTTTATAAAGTGTTTCTATAGCAAACACACACAATACATATTTAAATATGCAGAGATTATAAAATATTTTAGAACTCTTCCTACATGGTATTATGTTTAACTTTGTATAACAACTCATGAAAAACTAATCCAACCAAATCACTTTGTGAGCCGGAGCAGCAGTATACGAAGATACTCCTCCGGTCGTTGAATATCCGTCAACCTTTTTGTACCAAGTATATACAATAATCAACACTTTTTCATTTTCAACTTCGTTCTACTACTTAGTAAAAATGTCAATATTTTCAAACAAAAAGTAAATTCGTGTTAATAAAATATTATTATATAAGCTCAGGTATTTTAAAATCTGCATTCTGTATATTTGGAAATAGTGCTCTCACACACAACTCTCAAATAATCGTTAGTGCATTCATCGATGTTCGGCGAATAATGACCATTTTGGTTGGTATACGATATAGTAACAATAGTGAAAAAATACAACTTATTTTAAAAAACATCTATTAAGATTTGTTAATGCCCGACTTTTTCAAGCAATATTACTTTTATGATTTCCTAGTTCAGTATCTTTCCCTGTAACGCCAACTACATACACCCTTCCCCTGAGCGACGACCGTAAACGCACTCCCCCATGCCCTCACTTCCCTTTCCCCTTGTGGCCTTCTTGTTTATATCATCGCGTCCCCACTAGCTTCCGGCGGCTTGCGTGTTTTAAATTTCGATCAAAAACTTATCTCTATAAATTGATCCTCCTAGAAAATATAAAAAAAGTACTACAGAACAGCATTCAATTATGGACCACGCCCAAGTTTTTGCAGGAATATAAAAAACGCACAAGCAACTCGATACTGCTGTTAATAATAGTTAATGCTATGAAATAAATATTAATTTTAAAGTTAGAAAAATCTGAGATTTAAACCTTCATGAATATCACAAATACCTTTACAAAATATATCCCATAGGTTGTAATTCCCATTAAAAATACAAACCCCGGCAAGCTTGTCAAATAGATAAATAACGCCGACGTAATTTATATTACGTTCTAAACTGGACTGTTCCTTCTAAAATTACACGCCGAAAAACGTTAATTAAAGCCCTAATGAGTAAACAAAAGACCGGTAAGTTTTTATAAATGTGTATTATATTAGTTATTAAATATAAATGAAATGTTCTACGAATCTGAAAGATAAACATTATTCATTACACATAATAAACAATTATACAAATTACATCTGAAATAATTATGTTTTCGAGTCACGAATAGCACATTCAATTAGTTACGACTATATACAATTTACAGCAAGCAATAATACAGATGTTAAAACAGCGGTCGGTAATACGTTTCAACGAATGTGGTTATTTCACAACAATAAATACTTAATAAACAACTCATATTTACTTGAAGAAAAATGAAATATACTTCTCACTCAAGAAATGTATTTTAATCCCGTTTGAGGTAAGTTCACTTCAGTATACACTGCCTTAGTTATTGACACATCTGAGACAATGGAAGTAACAGATATCGAATACTCTTCACAGGCGATAGGTCTTCCTATTAGGCTCTGTTACCGAAAGTGCGTTTTCCAAAAATAACGCACTAAAATTTCAGCAACTTAGAGGCACAATATTTCAGCACAAACTGCAATTTTCAGGTAATTATACGAGAAAGAGTAAGACAACATACCTCATTGTGACGGCGATTTAAACTTGTAGTTGCCCGTTTTAGAACGAACTTACTGCATCCGTTGAACTTTGGATTGATATGGCTCCAATTGCAACTCTAAAACAAGTTCACAAACACATAAGATTCACCAGACGTAACGCAGACATATAGATCAACTAGTCCTCCGCCCCAGACGCCATCTTGCGTCTTGCTCTTCAGCTGCAAGAAGTTGGGTTGATTCTTTCGATCATTCGTCAAATGATTAGCACCAGACGGCGCTGCTATAGAAATGTTCTTATTTTAAAATTCTCTAAATTAAGTTACTGCTTATAATGGGGTGCATATTGGCAATAAGAGAGAAAATAGATTTTTAATAATCGGATTAACATAGAAAATCTAATCATTTATCATGGAAACAACAAGAAATGTAATTTTTGCAGGAGAGCATCCGTCGAGTTTATTGCAAGACGAAATAATTCCATTAAACTATTAAGTTCGCGTCTTACCGGATTCTTTCCACATACATTTTATATCCTAGCACTTTTCAGAAATAGGTGGAGTAAAAGATACTGGCATTAAATATTTTCACATACAATACAGAAATTTTGTTTTTGTTATATTCACTAATTTAACTGCGCTAGCTATGTAAAATATCTCGTCGAGTCTTGCTTCTTTGATATGAGTTTCTATAATACTTAGCTGTAAATGATCAAACGTAGCATTGAGTACCCTTATTATAGCGACGGTGGTATTGTTTGGTATTGTTAATAAAAAATAATGAAAACCATATTTGAGTAAAGAAGTGGAAGTAAGTCTATAAGACATATTTAAGCTGAATCCAGTGCCCAAGGATCCAAGAAATTACCTTAGCATAATTGGAAATTTCATTATAAGCAACAAACATTATATTGTGATAACAATTAATAGTACCACTTTATCAATTTTTGGAATTGCAAATTACACACAATGATAAATTGCGGTGAAGAAACTTCAAACACATAAGAAACATTAATTTGGTGAATTACATTTGATACATAGCTTCGTTGCACAGTTTGATTAGAGAAGATAGTTTTATAAGTAGTTAAATCCCATAATACTAGTAATTTCACCATATGCAGAGTCAGTGCTTTTTTTCTAATGTAAGAAAAAAGGTGCCAGAACATGAGACGAGTGGGGAAAAAAGGGATCTGAAAGTAATTTGTCAGCAGAGGAATGCGTGTGATTATAGAATATTTGTAAATTTCTTCGTTTGATTTAAGTTATGCAAATTAGTATTTAAAAAAATAAATAATGTTCCAGAACAGCATTCTGGCAGAAAAAAGCTGAGGTAAATTACAACATTGCCAAAGAGAATTTTTTTATTAATAGCTAATTTGCCATTCTATAGCTATAATTTAATAATAGTGTACATGTTATAAGTAACATGACAACAAATTATTGTCAAATATCACCTTCAGGAGAATGGCCTAACTGATTAATTAGTTTAATTGATAATGGATACTTTAAACCTGCATAAATTTCTGGAAGATGAAAGGAGGAAAAGTTAAAATGAAAACCACTAAAATAGATTACAAAAATTCCTGACAAAAATCATAAAAAAGAAAATTACATAAAAGGCAATAATACACTGAACACAAATGCAATTTTTTGCTTAACTTTCATTTGAGATGAAAAATAGAGATGTAGTAGAAATTATACTATAAAACATTTAGGTTACGAAAGCATGAGTTCTTTGGGAGAGACAACTTGCCATCTTTAGTCCTTAACTGGGTGCATCTAAACATTTTACACAACTGGGTGTGTGGCATATTGAGTACGCAATTGTATTACGAGGAAAACATTACAGTAAACAGTGAAAGTAACAATGGATTCATTCTAATTTTTGTTTATTCGGTTTTTTATAGATGTAATGATTTATAATTGTTATTGTTAAAATTATTTCTGGTTTTACACATTATTTACAAACAAATTTTTCAGATATATTTAGGAAATTATGAAATTCTAGTAATACAAATTTGCTACTATCCATTTAAAATAAAAAACAAGCGCCATAGTTGTAACAATAGAAGAAATTATACACAAAAAATAATGCTGTTAAAACACAACTGAAATTTTTACATATTTGTACACTTGTGCAAACTTGTAAACATTACTTTCATCGGAATCTATGCAAAACTTTTGCAATAAAACATTTGAAAACAGAACGAGAACTAACCACAGAAAAAACTTGAATTATGTCAAATTTTACTCGTTTGATTAGTTCGGCATCAAGAAGAAAAGTAAAAAAAGCATATACAATATGACATTTGAAAACATTAAAAAAACAACAGCAGCAGTAAAAACATGAACAGTCACCACACAAAAACATAAAATTAATATATCACAAAAAAGGATGACTGATTTATATAAAAGAATAAGATAATTACACTTTTATTCAAATAAATCGCAATGAATATATAGTAGCACTGTAGAAGCGAGGCATACAGCTTTATGTCTCTTTTACTCCTCGAGAACAATGGCTAAAAGGTTGCAAACAACTTGTTCAACTGCTCAGACAATATTGATACATTACATAAGAGAACAACGTGCACAAAGCCAAATTTACAAACTGCCAGCATTTCAATATGCATCGGTGCACTCCATACGCAAATTTAAGTAATCTATAATCAAACATTTTTGTCAATGTATTAGGTTACATTTCTTGAGCAACCAAATGACTCTAGATGGAAAATCTGAACTATTTGTAAAATTCTTATAATTTGCCATAGATAGTTACTAAAAACTATTCCTAACTAGTAAAACTTTGAAAAATAGGTAAACAAAACAATTAAATTAACAGAAGGATATATAGGAATGAATTTAGAGCAAGTTAGCATAAAAATGCCCTAAAAGTAATGATTTGGAGAATTGGTGAATTTGGAAGGTAGGAGTCTAATATATAGTAAAATTTATCATATATATCTAAAGACTGATAAGAAACGAACACCTTGAGGCTGCAATATGAGTGACATTTGCTAAATAATTTTACAACATTAAAATAAAACTGAAGAATAATTTGAATGTTGACTTTCTATATTATACATATGAATATGAACCTTGGCAGAACCTAACTTTTTATTTGTGCTTGCCCATTTTTCTACTTGGAAGAAATGCTAATAAAAAGAGCAATAAATTTGAGATCTCTCCAAAAGGAACTAGTATATCATAAATTACTCACAATGAGAAAGAAACAAACTAAGGCAGCATTAAGTCAAATTTAGAGGAATTAAGATGGGAATTATTGGGATAAAAATGCAGGAACTTCTATAACGAGATTTAGTTAAATTGTAATAAATACAACACACCAAAGCCAAGTTAAAAATAACAAAATGGACTAGACTAATATATCATGATAATTTTGTGTACTGTTTGTACAAATTAGTAATATTTCTAAATAATTCTGATTATCTTATCATTTACATTCAAAGATAAGCCAGCCATTATTTAATTATCTCATTTCTATGAGCAGAAAAAATATTTTCCTTGTCAATGGAGCAGTATACTACTACCGCAATGATTTTAATTTGTTGTGATAATTTCAATCTTTCATTAACTATAACAAACTATCTTACATTATTGAGTTTTTATTTTGTTTGTAATTTTATTGAATATAATTTTCACAACTGCACAGACAGCTGTCTGATTTGCTCCCAACCCAATCAACAAAAGTTTTCATTATATTTGAAAATGATAGAAATTCAACATATTTTTGTGTCTAAATAAAGACATAATATTTTGCAATGCTTATAACAGGTAAATGATAAAAAAATATTTTTGCCCTGGTAAACACAATAATGTTTAATAATTGGCATTAGTTTTTAGAAAACATCTGAATGTTACAAATCACAATCATTTTTTATTGCTCTGTATTTATAAAGGATAAAAAAGTTCAGATAGCATACTATATATTTAACAATACAAGATTATCAAAAATTCATGTTTTGGTTTTATTTAATCTTTTTCGATAAAATACATTTTATAAAATAAGCACAAACAGTTAAAGCTTAAGTCTTAACAAGAGTTACCATTGTGCATATTATCAAGTAATGTACTCGTTATTTATTACATGAAGGAACCGTAATTATCATACATTATAGAATATTCTATTATTACTAGCTAAAATGACAACATTTCTAAATATACTGTTGCAGAATAGGCAATGAATTGAAAAACACTGAAACATTCAAAATTGAATTAGCAACCTCTTCTTATAGCATGTATCAAATAAATCTTTTGGATAATTCTTCCTTAAATCGCCAATAATGATTCCTACCTTTTCTTTGAAATTTAAAATTGGCTTGCTAAATAAACCTTGAGTGAAAAAGGGTACCCACCACCAGGGGTGGATCAAGGGAGAATATCAGCCCTGGGATTTTTATCTGAACCGGCCCTTATAGTTATATGATTTTATTTAAATATTTATATATACTCACAAACGAAATTCAAAACATTCACATAGGAATTAACATTATTTTAATGTTTTACCATGTCACGGCATAAATATTTCAACAAATGTTTTTTATACATTTTAAATTTTGCTACTTTTAGCATAAATGTGAACGGTCCATCTGGTACTGCCCGAATACCCAATAGGTTGATCTGCCCCTGCCCACCACCTAGTTCAAAGCTGTCTTATAGGACATATCCCATTCTAAATAAAGCTACTGATACAAATGACTATTTAAGTGTTGCTAGGACTTTATTTTCAAATCATTCCTGTTTTTCTGACTAGATATTTCATTTACTTTAGCTTCTCTAGCATGCATGACGAAAAATTGTTGCAACTTGAATGGCATACTTAACCACTTGACTGGGGGAAGCAAAAGACCAGAAGCACATTCCAGGTGGGGAGTTGGGAATGAAATGTATATTTTTTACATTACCTCATACCATATATTTGTTTTTTTAACATCTAAAGGAATTTGATCATATATGAAATAATATACTAAAAATTCGTAAAGTAACTAATTCTTTTAACGAATAAATTGTTAATAACAATTTAGCGTAAATAAATTGTTATTAACAATGAAAAATAAATGCCAAAATATTTTTAATCAAAACTTCTCATAAATTTTCTAGTAGAATAAATTAAAATCACCAATGAATGTTTTTATGATAAGCAATATTTAACAATCAAAGGAGAGATGCAGCAGTAAAAGTTGGATTTAGCATAAAATTTGTACTTCTACTAATTATAATTACCTGCTTGTATATAGACAGTCTAGGTTTACACCAAATAATTAAATCAATTTACAATAATGTATTAAAAATTCGTCAATTCAAAATTTGTTATTAACAATTGAATTTTTAATGCTTTTTAAACAAAAGTTTTTCTTAATGTTCTCAGACGAATTAATTACAAAGCAGTAGTCTACATGCTATTTGATATTGAGGAAAAATAGAGAAATAATTCATTACGACAAAAGATATGAAATAACAATAAAACTGTGGAATTAGTTAAAACAAAAGTCCAAAATATGATGCATTTGCTTATACACAAACAGTCTAGATACCCCACAAATAATTCAATCAATTTAGAGAAGCATATTAAAATGTGTAAAATAACAATTTATTAAACAAATCAAAATTTTAATACCTTTTTAACCAAAATATTTCTCATTTTTATGAAAATCACACAAAAAGCACTAGTCTATATCCTATTTGACACAAAGGTAAAATGCATCAATCAATTTTTATAACAAATGGATAATAAAATAATACCAAAAATTATAATAATAAAAGAATAAAACTGTGGAATTGACCTAATAAAGGTAATACTAAATATGGACATTCAGTTATATACAAAGAAAAAAAATGGGTAAAAATTCCAGATGTGTGAGTTGACATGTTCATGCAAAATAGATTTTATTGCACCTCTAAAAACTGCCGACAAGACGGTGCATATATGCAACCCCACATAACATGTGCAGTGGTTCGCAACAAAGGGTCTAAATTTTGGAAAATTTGGCCTTAAACGCCATCTGTTTGCATGAATGTGAACCTAAAAGCCCAAATATGAAAGGGAACTCATGACGAAATAGCTCATCATGAAAAAATCTTGATGACGAAAATAACCATCATGCCCAAATGGTGGGCACAGTGCTCATGACGAGTATGATTGTCACACCCAGCCAAGAGGTTAAAGAACAAAGCTTTATGTGAAAAAAGCAAAACATTGCTAACAAAAACTCACCTCATTTATAGTAGCAAAGAAGAGAATGTCAGGGACTCAATTTGTAAAACATTTCACTGATTAAATCTTTAAAGGAAACAACAATGACTCAAAGCACAACAAATGATTTGTTGAATATTTAACATCAATTTTTATTTTTCCACCAAAGATAAATATATATATTTATACATTAGTCACATGATAGTTTAAAATAAATAATCAAAAGTCTTTTGGCATAAATAAAAATTAATTAGTTACAGATAATATTTTACCATTATTATACAGGAGAGTGATAATTCATTTTGCTCATTATCCTCTCTCTTAAGCATTGATTGAAAATGTAACAAAATACATTTTGTTTATACCCTTTACGTTTTTAAAATGGTCCCATAAAAATGTAAAAATCTTTTAGCTGTGAAAAGGAATTTAATAATATATGATATTGGAATCATATAAATAAAATTTCTTTGCAAAAATTATGTCAGCAGAATCATTTGCTCTAAGCAATTGCTAAATGAATACACTAAACTACAATACTGTCCTATATAAATTTACTTTTGGAAATTTATCACAATTCTTCTATTTTAAAAAACACTACTGACAGCCACAAATAAATAATTAAAATATAAATACAAAAATAATTATCCACTGAATCACATTTTTGGTACAAATCACTACATTTTATAGTCTTCAAAACAGACATAATTATTGAAAATCATGCTCAATTTATAAAAATTACACAAAGCATTAATAGACACTTTATAATTGTATAGAATATACAGAGGTAATTTGTGATTTCCACCCTTAAATGGTCTTCTTTTCTAAGCTAGTATTAAAAAACTTTCTGAAACAGAGAAATAAATAATTATCAGTTTTACTCAAGCCTACTTGTTAAAAATAAAGCAACATTACATGTCAAGGACTTATTCAACACAACCATGAAGTTATGTGATCAAATAAAAGGAAAAATTATAAATATATAGAATTATAAAGTATTAACATTAAGCACTAATGCACATGTATACATTTATATCATATCGCCATGGTACATACAGGGGGCTGAGAGCCAATATGGGCCCCCGGACAAACAATTTGCCAGGCCTCACTGTACGAACTTAATGCTCTCTATAGGTCTTGGCAACTGATGTAAACCTTATATTCTCTTACCACAAGAGCGAATATGTTTTTTCAAAAAGAATATTAAATGCAAATTAAATTATGTCACTCCATTACATTGTGCATTCTGGTATTTAGGCTGTTAGGTACACACATATATAGTAACAAAATGTTTCCTGCAACAGCATTAATCTCATAATAAATAAATATGGGCACAGCATGTGTTAAAATCCATAATAAATATTTATAGATGGTCAATTTTCTAATAAAGTGACTTTAAGATAATAGTACCTAAACCTCGGGTCTGGGTCCCTCGGGCCCCAGAGCAGCACATAAGGTGACCAGATCTCCTCCTTTTGGAAGGACAGTCCAGGGGTGAGCTGTCATGGGCTCGGTTGGGCTTGCACGAGCCCATTGTTAAATTTTAACCCGCTCACCGAGTCTATAGTTAAAATTTCTCCTAAATATCTGCAAGAGGACCGCAATATGAAAAGAGCACTCGAACAAGTGCCACAATAGACAAACCAAAAAACTATTGTCCATCGAGAAACAGGAGCCGCAGTAGAGAACATCCCACTGTCCTTGCTGTAGTTTACCCAGCCCTTTGCAGCCCCAAGATAAGGATCTTGGATCTGCAAAGGGAAAGGAGAAAGAAAACCTAAGTTGGAAAAGCAACGGAAAGGAAGGAGGAAAGGCAATAAAAGAAGCCCCAACACCAACCAGTGAATAATATTTCGTCCGTGAAGATTTGCACCCTGAGCAAGAAGAGGAAAATTGCTCAGGCTCTGTTTTCAAGTGTCATGTTATGTATGATTGTATGAGTTTCCCTACTCTGAAAAGTATCACTCTCAGACTGCTGAATAAACATTACTTCATAAATTCGAGTTGTCCATTAAGGTGTGTAGGAAACACTTTGCAAGATGGCGAATAACGTTTTCCTTTCTTTTTCTTCTTGTTTAAGTTGAGCCTATATACCAGGGGTGCCCATTATTTTTGGGTATAAGATCTGCTTTTCTTACGGTTACCCAGTCAAGATCTACTTTTCTTACGGTTACCCAGCCGAGATCTACTTTTCCCACAAATTTAAAAAAGAAATTATACACACAAGAAGAACTTTTAATCAACTTTAATTAAACAAAAAATCAAATTGCACAATAACATACACTAACTCACATAGTTTGAAAAACCTACTAGACAGCACAAAGACAAAACGGAAAATCTGAACAAATCCGGAATTTATAAAATACAATGTTCACATTGCAATTTAATGTACATAGGACAAACCAGACGAAAACTAATAACACAATTCAAAGAACACTTAGCCCATTACAAACACAATCGTTTTGAGAAATCAAGTGTAGCCACTCCTATCCTCGAAACTGGACACAGTATATACCTGGAGGATTTAACTTTGTTAACTTCAGCCAACCATTCACTCAACTCTTTAGAAAATCTGCATATCTACAAAAACAGAAACAAACTCATGAATACAGATACTGATTTTAACAAAACTTTATATAAATTGACCGAACTCAATAACATTGACGCACAAAATTCTTTTCGATCCTCAAATGTTTTTCAGTCTTCGTTATAACCTTTTCCTCTAATTTCGTTGCAGTTGAACCCCGTTCACTGCCAAGGCAGGTTTCTCCCCTGAAGATGCCCACTTAGTGGGCGAAATGCATAGGGACTATGCATTATTATATATATATATATATATATATATATATATATATATATATATATATATATATATATATATATATATATATAATATATATATATTATATATAATTTTTGGCTGAAGGAGTTTTCCACCACTGATCAACTTGGAGCCAAAGTGTTTATGAGCTATCATCTACTGAATTAACAATGGGTGACAAAAAGGGTGTTGAGCATGTTGAGAAAAAGAGTTCTTCCAAATCCCAGGTTAACAGAGGAATTCGATGAACTTATCACATGAATTTTAAAATAGTCATAGCTAAATCAGTGTTGTTAAAATCCACCGAAAATGAGTAATCAAGAATAACTGTTATTTATGCTTGCAGTCACGGCCGATGGGCGAAAACTGGCTCCCTACATAATTTTAATTCGTAAAAGGATGCCAAAGGAAAAGTTACCATCAGATGTAATCTTTCATGCGCAGGAGAAGGGGTGGATGAACGAGGAACTTGTGTTAGATTGGCTGAAGGTTGTTTGGGGTCGCGTTATATTCAAGGTCGCTTTATATTCGGGACAATATGATGATTTATACCATACTACTGTAAAAATACTGTATTTACTTGGTAACACAGTAATTTGTGAGCTCTTGTGTTTGTGCTGAAGTAGCGCTGAGTTGGATCTAACCAATCAAATACCTAGAGACTACATTGTAAGCTCTGCAAAAGTCTAGAAGTAATTATCTGGCAAGGCGGCCACTTCAAACATTGCGAAAAGATATTATGTATTGAAAATATTGCTCTGATGTTGATTCTGTCTATACTGCATTCTAGAGGAAATCATGAGATCTATCCAACGGCTTCTAACCAAAACTAACAAAAGTGGAAATTGAAATATTATTTTCAGAATATCCTATTTTGAAACTTTTTTGCTTCATATTTGTGTATAAGCCGCACCTTCATTTTTTTAATGAAAATTTTGGAAAAAAAGTGCAATAAAACATTTTATTACTATGCAGGTTGATTTCTAATCCATCACTTTTCGTTAAAATATAGCAAGCTCATAGTTAAAAGGTTGGCAGCATGCCCTGCATATAGCAAGCTCATTGTTAACAGATTGGCAGCTCAGCCCTAGGACAGTCTTTTTTCAAACGCCTCCTCTAAACTTGTTGTCTTTGCATGTCGTCATTTTAGAACAGGTTTCTGTTTTTGTCCTTTTACCTATGTTAACCAATGTTATGTAATTTTAGTAGGTTGGCTGTCTCTGCGCATGCTAGTTACATTGTACTCCTTGCTGCAGCAGAGGTCAGGGTGTCCCATCTCTGTGTGTGTGTGTGTATTTTTGGCTGATCAACCTCTTGGGTTATTATAGCCATAACTCCGTCCACATCAAACACACTCACAAGAGAGGAGGGAAATGCGGTGCCGGCATTAGCCTACTCTTAATGAAGAGCACCAAGGGGCCAATGGCTTAACGTCCTTTCCGAAGGACAGAACGCTGACTTTGCGTGATCTCCTCAAACCACACAAATGGGGCCGGAAGACCTTGGAAAAATCCTACCTTCACAGGATTTGTGCCCACTGTCCTTTCGAGCAGCAGGCAACAGCCAGCATCCTAACCACTACAGCACTGGCACCCCCAGGAGTTCCATTTTTGAATTGGTATCTTTCACTATAGGCATGGTTCTCAGTATGCTTAACTTTCCAGGACACTGCTGGTTAAAAGATTTTTTTCAGCTATCTGAGCTTGTTTTCTCAGTGATAAAGAACAATTTGTCTTCTAGAACGAATGTTTCATTTTCTAATTAATATTCATGAGTAAACATTGCAATCATTAATTTTTAATCATTCTAAACATTTCAGCTTCTTAAGTTTTATACTTCAATAAATATATGTTTAGAATAAATTTTGACTCAAGCAGTTAAAAAAAATTTATTTAGAATAAGCTATATTTTGGCTGGCCTTATTAGATCAAATCCAGCCAAAGGCATGGATGTCTGTGTTTATCATAATGGGCTATATGGAAGAATGAACTCAATGGTCTAAATATCACCCTTAAAATAAAAAGTCGAATTATTATTATTAATTTGCAATATTGAGGCTATTTTTTGTCAGTCTTAAATGTTTATTACTTGGTTTTAATTTGTCAATGTTGGGATTTAATTTTATCTCAATATCTTAAACATTTGTAATTACTGACTGATAATGTTGAAAGTTTGTTTAATTCACTTTTGAACTGCAGTATTGAAATTCATGTGATATGATTTTTCATAATGTAAATCTGGATAAATATGCATTGTGTTACTGTGAAAAAATTGTTTCTAAAATTATATAGAGGCATGTTTTTTTCTTACAAGCATGCAGTATTTTTAGGCTGGTTTCCGAAGGAAACAGCCTTATGAAATGGTCCTGTCTGTGTGTGTCCCCCTACTAACAAATTTTGCACCAATGGACTGATTTTCATGAAACTTGGTATGAGGCTCGTGCTGCCAGGGCCTACCTCCGGGTTATATTTTATTTGGCAAGGATTGAAGTCTCAGGTTCGATTCCAGGAACTTTTTTTTTGTTTAACATAGGAAATCTCAAATACATTGTGCAGAGATGTTTTCTTTAATACATTAAAATATCTTAAAATTGTGATATCGGAGCGAGGTTTGTACTGTTCTAAGGGGAAAAGAATGTAGATCCTAATTATTGTCACAGAATTTTGATAATTGATCGTATTTACTTGAATTTCTACTAAAACAGCGTTTTTGCGTTTTAAATCGCATTTTATGGGATTGCTGCCATGGAGTCGACTATTACCGAACTCAGCTTGAGCATAGACGAACAAATGGGTTATTTTTTTCCACTCGACTACTTTTCAGCAATGGACAGTTAATCCAGACATATGAGCATATAAACAGTAACGTTTATTAAAGTCATTTATTAAAAAAAATCTGATGTGGCTACCACATGACTTTCTCCATACTTGTAATATTTCTAAAAATTCCAAATAGGTTAAATGATAATGAATATTTTAAGGAACTGCGAGAAAAATTTAAAGACTTGACAAAGAACAGAAATAGACCCATACCATTTCCTTCTGATACTGGATATACTAAGGACCAATAATTAAGAAAAATTAAAATTAAAAAGGAGCACACTAAGACTTAACTAAGCGGCAATTGCTAACAATAGTCACCGGTAGTTGGTGGCAGCTAAAACATTAGTTTTTAAAATATCTCATAAACAATGCATAATATGAGAAAATGTTTTAAACAAAGGTTGTAGAAAATTCAATTTCCCACATTTATTCCAATATTTTTTATATTAATCAAATATTAAAGGAAACATTTCAAAAAACGGATGAGACAAGAGTAAACACCCACTTCCGGTTGACTGATCTTTACCAAAAACTAATCACCTCTTGTGACTCATAAAAATGTTAAATATAAAATTTCGTGATGACGTGAATAATAGTTTTTGAGTTTGAGCACCAACAAAAAAACTGTCAAATACATACACTCACTGACATCATCGAGAAAATGATTAAAACATGTTCAGGGGAACTCAATATGTGTATTTTCGTAGAAATCTCAAAATCGATTTTTTTCACGAAAACAATACTTTCCACTATACTACATATGGAGAAAGTAAAAATACATGCAAAATATGTCAGAAAGAGATTTTGACATTATTTAGTATTGTAAACCTGATATTACTCTATTTATTTGTTTTCCAATGTTTCTCTAACATTGATAAACTATGAACTACAAGTGGTATTTATGATATGAGAATTCCTTGGAATTACTAACACATACTGAAACATTTCCTGTCAATATAAGTAATGAATACGGGACGTCAACTTTGGGAAACCAGCCTGCATTAGTCCTGGTATGGACTTCTTGTTTAAAATGAACAATATTAAATGCCATAAGCCTGTTGTAATGCATGGACTTGTTTACAACTATTATTTTATTAAATTAAATATGAAAAAACCATGTAAATAGGTTTTTCATCATCAAATTTGTCCTTCCTTTTTGTTAAAAATAATTGCATTTGTCCTCCCTTTTCGTGAAACAAATCTGGTCACCTTAATACACAAAACTATAAATATTTCAAAAAAAATAACATAATTAGAAACTTACGAAATGATTTGAGGAAGTTCTGGAGAGCGGCAGATGTATTTATGTCCAAAACGATGATATCCACTGAATTTAATAAATTCAACCGGAGGGTCAGCTCCACTTCTTGCTTGTAGTGCAGTATGGTACAACTGAAAATTGATTATTATCACACCAGGATAACTCCAAAAAAATAAATCATATGTATATGGTGCACTGGTAGTGTAGTGGTTAGCGTGTTGGCTTCCCATTACAAAGTTCCGGGGTTCAAGCACTGCGAATGGAGGTTTAAAAAAAAATTATCATCGGTGCCTAGCAGTAGGCAGCAGTACTGTGAGGATGGTATACAGTTGAAACCAAATGATGTCGGCTGGGTCTATATCCAATACAGCTGTAGGCGTGATCGGGACGATTTGAACAGCTACAGTACTGTGATGTGGAAAGCAAGAAGGGAAACTACCACATTACAATCCCTAGTAATGATTATATGGTTGGGCAATATGAGTTCTCTCGAGGAAAAACAATCCGGAGGTAAAATTGTCCCCCAATCAGATCTCCTTGTGGAAAACATTTGTCGAAAGTAATTTACAAATAGGCACCTGGAACGTAAGAACTATGACAAAGGCAGGAAAGCTAGAGAATTTGAAATAAGAAATGCGAAGAAATAGAAATGACATTATAGAACTGAGCGAAACTACATGGGAAGGAGAAGGACAGTTCGACTTGGAAGAGTTCATGGTAGTTTACTCTGGAGGAATTAGTGGGGAAAGGGGAGTAGCTCTGGTATTTAGGAAAGATATGATGAAAAGCATGACAAAGATAATAGCAACGAACGATAGACTGATGGCAATAAAGCTAAAAGCAGTCCCAGTGGACATGCTGATAATCCAGGTATATATGCCAACGTCAGCTCATGACGATGAAGAAATAGATGAGATCTATGAGCAAATTAATGAAATTTACGAAGAAGACGGAAGAGGAGAGGTAAACTGCATCATAATGGGAGATTGGAACAGCATAGTCGGAGAAGGACAGGAAGAAAATGTTGTCGGGCAATACGGACTTGGGAAGAGAAATCGAGGAGGGGAGAAACTCGTAGAATTCTGCATCAATAATGACCTTGTAGTGACTAATACATGGTTCAAAAACCATAAACGAAGGTTATACACATGGAAAAGCCCAGGAGATAGAATGAGATGCCAAATAGATTACATCCTAGTAAAACAAAGATTCAGGAACAGCATAAAGATCGCCAAGGCATTACCAGGAGTAGACATTGATTCTAATAGTTGACTCAAGTACAAAGCTCAAACAAATAAGAAAAAGGAGAAGAGAAAGACAGACTTGGGACCTACAAAAACTGAAAGAAAGCCAGGATGTAGTCAGCATGAAGTTGGAAGATCGCCTAAGAAAGAAGAAAGAAACACCTACTTATGGGGAATATAAGGGAAGTTATCCGCAAGAAGATCATAATATGTTATGTATGGAGTATAGCTTTGTACGGGGCAGAAACATGGACGTTAGGGAAAAATGACATCAAATACTTGGAAAGCTTTGAAATGTGGACTTGGAGGAGAATGCTGAAGATAAAATGGACAGATAGGATGAAAAACGATGAAGTGCCATGAAGAGTAGGAGAGAAGCAAATGATTATACAGACTATTAGAAAGAGGAAGGCAAACTGGGTTGAACATTACCTGAGGAGAGAGAGTATCATTAAGGATGTGTTAGAAGGAAAACTAGACAGAAAAAGGGAAAGAGGTAGGGAAAGGTTTCAGCTGATAGATGATTTGAAAGAGAAAGAGAGTTATCAAGATATGAAGAGGACAGCGGAAAATAGGAATATATGGAGAACCAGGTTTAACCATGTTAATTTACGGTTCAGGAGTTTTAAATTTTAATTCCAGGTTTAACCATGAATAATCACGGACCTGTCTACGGACAGACTACCTATGATCAATGTATATGAAATTATTACACTTATTTTATAAAGGGTAGAACAAGTTTGGAAAAAAGAATTGATAGAAAAACTCAGGCAATTAAGGAACAAAGGTAGCAACTGTCTCTTAGTCACCTAAGTCTCTGGAGCAGGAGAATCACAAAATCGAGATAATAGTAATCCCATATTTTTAACTATTATCTCCCTCTTAAAGGTATCAAAAGTATAGCTATAGAATATCTTAAGAAACTTCATCACTTTAAAATGATTCTAAAAGCTATTAAAAGAAAAATTATAGAAATTCATTTTCAAAATATATATCAACTCACCTTGCGTCCTAATTTAAAAGGGACAACAGCATCATCTTCAGCATGAAGAATTATTATTGGTATTTTTATTTTCTGTATGTGCTTGTCTGACTCAAATAAGAGGTTATTTGCAGCTACTGGATTCAAAAAGAAAAATTCAAACCATGGCATCCATCGAAAAAACTAAAAGAAAATTTAGAAAAGAATATAGTGAAACTTGGAGAAAACTTAATTGTCACACACTGCAATAATTATTTAACTTGAATTATTATATAATTAACCAACAGAGAAACTTCATTAATGATGAGCTTTGATCATAGCCAATAGCATAAAACTGACATTTTGGAGGAAGCCAGAAATGAAAACACAATATATTATGTGTTAATTGAGCTAATGAAGAGAAAAGGGTGCTGGGTTAATACAAAAACACATTATCTGAAAAGTACTAAATTAAGACTAAAACTTAAGGTCAAATTTAAATATTCACTAAGCTCGATGCTAGTATCAGCTTTCGACATCAGCTGCGTCTGGAACATGATGTTACCAACGTTTCGCAAACTGTTACAGGTTGTTTTTTCAGGGTGAAGTTCCAGATGCAGCTGACGCTGAAAGCCAATACTAGCATCAAACATCATCGCTGCGAAAACTTTGGATTGAAATTCACTAAGCTATTTTTTAAAGAAAAAGACCATAAATTTAACCTAGTTTGTTGACATAAATGAGTTTTTACTTTTTCACATACAAAGTACCGTGTTTATCAGGCTATAAGACCCACTTTATCCAGAAAAATGACTTCCAAAATCTACCTGCAATTTATAGACTGAAGGTAAGATTATTACTGTCTTCAGTATTACAGTCACGAACCCACTGATCCCCTAAATGGAATACATAATTGAATCATTCGATGCAAAAACATTTATACATTAATAATAAATAATAGAAAAAATTGTTAATGTATACAGTAAAACTTTATGCAATGTGAATACTGACAATGAATTTCCATTATTGTGCTTTATTACAATATCCTTCGTAGTGATTTAAATTTCGGTGCGTTTGCAATGTTATTCGTACATTTCAGTTCCTAATGAGTGCACTGAATAGTATGATTAATGTCATGGAATTCGTGTAGATGTCACAAACATTTTATACATATTTAGGATATTACATACATGCATATTGATTATATTTAGGGTAAATAATGTTACATGAATTGAGATCGCAATAACTACATGAATGAAAAGAAATGCCTTTACCATTAGCTATAAACTTCAAGTGATTCAATATGCAAAAACACATAGAAACCAAGCAGCAGCACATCATTTTGGTCCACCTCCCACAGAAAAAAACCACCCGTGAATGGAGAAAACAAGAGGAAAAACTGAAGATGATGGGAAAAGAGGCTTTGTCCTAAATTGCCACAACTAGAGGAGGAAGTGATGGATAGTAGAACAGAGGAAGTTTGGTATTGCTGTGTCGATCAAAATCGTTATGTATTAAGCAAAATGAGTTGCAGAATAAAAAGGACAAGTTAAGCATAAGTATCGTTATTATACACACATTCCATTTATCACTTATTCCATTAAATTAAAATCTTATCTTGCACTTAAGTTTAAGTAAGTGCTATCGGTAAAGGGTATCTACACAAGCGACATGTGCAGCACACTCTGACAGCCTAATTCAGTGTTTCTCAACCATTTTCATTCCACGGCACACACAAATAAAACAAGTAATGGCAGCATACCGCCCCCATTTTCCAGTGTATCTCTCTCGCTTCTCCCAAAATTCCACGGCACACCAGTTCACGTCTGACGGCACACCAGTTGAGAACCATTGGTCTAATTAATAAGACTGCAGAGTACACGCAGAGTACATATAGCCATATTGGTGTCTCGAGCAATTATTTGTTTTAGATCATCCCTATTTACTTTTACGAATCAAGTTTATCTAAAACAATATATTTAACTGTTATCACGCTGTAATATTTTCTGTAAATGTTGCCAGATACAGACATAAATGCAGCTAGAAATGATACACGATGTGGCTCTTCCTAAATGCTTTGTTGAACCAGAACACTTTTTTCCTGAAAAATCTTCTAAAAAACCGGGGTGCATCTTATAGCCTGAAAAATACAGTATATTGAGAAAGTATTATGATATTAGATGCCCTTAAGTGCAAAAAAGTTGTTTTTGCAAATCAGCCTGTCTTTAATATGTGTGGCTCTCAGGGGCCAATTGGTAAACCTGAATCTGAATAAATATCACATTTATATACCATATCACTTGGAATAGAAGCCTTGAATGGAACCATATTGCACAACAATAGAGGGGGTTTATTCTTTTTGATTTTCACAGAATTTTGATTTACTCTAAAATGGCTCCAAGGATATTGATTAAAATTCATCCAATTATAAAACTTGACATAATTAATTCTACATAATGTCTCAAAATATAGGAATACAGAGTCTGGTGAAAGAATATCTTATCGAGTTTTTCGTCCATCTACCATCAAGCTCTCCCAAACAAACTTCAAGATAATATACTTTACACCAGGGGTCGGCAACCTACGGCCTGCGGGCCACGTGCGGCCCTCAAGAAGGCTTTATGCGGCCCACAAAGCCGTAGTGAAAAAGTGATCAGGAAAATTTCTCATGGGCAATTTTATATTTTTTGAGTAAAATTATGGTCTCAAAGCCTTTTCAGGTGAAGTTTTAATGCTAGTAAATTATGTAGACTTGATTTAGTTCATATGAAATCACAGAATCTCCAGAAAACTTCTGATTTATTTGCTCATCTGGCCTGCCGAGGCTTTCTTGACTCCCAATGTGGCCCTCCGAAGCATTCACAACTGCAAATGTGGCCCGCCATGCAGAAAAGGTTGCCTACCCCTGTTTTACACATTTCTATAATAAAAGCCTAGATGGTGGTGTTTGTATATAATGCTGATGTCATCAATGGCACTTTTTAACGCATTTTTAACAAACATCCCGATTAATTGGAAGGTTGAAATTTCGCAGATTCAGATATAAAAATTGAATTATGAAAAAATATGAAAAAGACTTGGATTCCACTCCAGAGGGACAATTTCTATTTCCTGTAAGATAACACATAAAAAAAGACTTTTTAAAGTGCAGGCTTTTATTCTTTTGGAAATTAAAATTAGAAAGAATTGACGTACGATCTTTGAATTTAAACTATGTTTTTAGGAAAATTAATGAAGTTTCTTATTCATCTTTTTCTGCCTATCGTTCGAAATCTCTCATATTAAACATTAAAATCACATATTTTGGGAACATATCGACTTTTAAACGGGATGTTGCATTGCCGACCACATCATTGTTAAACTTTGAGAATCAATTGTTGTCTCAACCTGCATATGTGTAATATATACGAGTGTATAGATTGGCTTAAATTACACGTCTGCATTTTTGAAAATTTTTTCAATGTTTTGAATATGACAGATGTTCTAAATTGTTTTCACATGCTGATTTCAAAAATAACATCCTTTTTGCTCTATCACGCCAGAATTTTTGACAAATTAAAAAAAAACAAAAGGAAATATTTTCTGTAATTGTAATATGGCTCTTTAATTTACATTTCACAACAATTGTATACAATACAATTTCAACAGTCATTTTCCATATGAAATTGTGTTAAAGTAGAACAAAAAGGAAAGGAATATTACAATTTGTCATATTTATGCCTATTTTTAGGTGTTCAAAGGATTAAATTTGCAATTGTTTGACTTCCTTCTTAAAACTCTCTTCGCAGGAACTGACTCTTTTCAGCATCCAACAATAGTCTGCCATCATATTCACATTCCACTGTTCTTGGTACCTCTTCTCCATTTCTTTGATATCCTGGTGAAATCTTTCACTCTGTTCTTCGCTAACGCTTCCTAGGTTTACAGAAAAATAGTCCAAACGAGACTGCAAAAAGTGCACCTTTAGACTCGTATAACAGCCATTTTCGGAAGTTCTCCAGCATATCATCTTCCACGATCATATTGTAATTTGGATCCTTGTTGTTTCCCAAGAAGTTATGGACAACATTTCTGAAGCTATTTCATGCTTTTTTTCACTTTCATCCATAGTTTTTTTGAATTCCTCGTCCTGGAATAACTTTCAGATTTGAGGGCCTACAAATATTCCTTCTTTTATTTTGTAGACTGTGAGTGAATGAAACTTTCTGCAGATGTATTTGAAGCAATCACTTTCCTTGTTCAGGGATTTTACAAATTGTTTCATCAAACCCAATTTAATATGCAAGGGGGATAACAGTATCTTTTTAGGATCAATCAATGACTCGTGTATTATACTTTTTGAACCAGGTGTATGCGTTTTCCGAGGTGGCCATAGTCTTCTTTCCCAGTGTTCTTGTCTTGCCCAACTATCCCACTCACACAAAAAGCATGGCATTTTTGTGTATTCAGACTGTTGACCAAGCAATAAACCAATCACTTTGAAATTCTCACACAGAAGCCAACGATGATCTTTGTATAGCACTTTCTGCAAGTTGAAGGTTTTCTTAACTTTCTTTCATATAAACTGAGTGGGCCACAGTAATCGATGCATAAATATTATCATTATGAAGGAGAACTCCTTTGAGGCATCTCTTTGAAGAGTTGATAAACAACTGCCATTTAATTACTCGATAGAAAATTCCATAGTAGTTCATTAAGGCACAAATGTTATTGCAATACACCATTGAGCCCACTTCAGAAAAATAGGGAACTAATTCTTGTTCACAATGCCTGTATCATGAAAAAACCATACCTAGAGAAAGCAGATTCTTGGCTTTTAGTCTAGACCCCAGAAGCTCTGCCGAATATTTTGCTAGGTTTAAATCCCTGACCAAATCATTAAGCTCATGTTGTGTGAACGATTTTGGTGCACAATCACAGATTTCTGGTTGATAACATTCAGTTTCCTCAGAATCAGAAATTTCACATTCAGGGTCCGATGGCACATTTTCCAAAACATCTGGGGGGGAGGGTATCGACAGTTCAGGTCCATGTGGCACTGGTTTAATTGCAGATTGAATATTAGTATAAAGAATATCTTGTTTGATTTTTGCACTATATCCATCTACTCATATCAAGCAAAAATAGGTTCCAGTCTTCTCCGTGATTTCAAGGTTCCCTCTATACCATAGGGTATGCAAAGGCATGGCTTTCTTCTTACCCTTCATAAACAGTCGCAAACCTTCAACACACGTATGGCATATTTTATGTGGCACCCATGATTTGTCTTTATCTCCTATTTTCATTCTGAAGTACGCAAAGTATGCTTTTTTTTACAAAGTCCATGATGTTCTGACTTTGCTTCTGTACAACATAACTACCACATATGTAACAAAAAATGCCAGCATTGTTCACACATCTGCGTGATGCCATGTTTACAGTCACAATAAGTAATACATGAATCACCCAGCAGTGACTTGTGGACACTACTGCACCAAGAATGAAACTGAAATAACAACTCGCCAGCCAGGAACAGATACCACAGTCTACTCAAGGTCAAGTGGTCACCTCAAAGCAGGATTGCCAACTACAAGACATACCAACCTCTAGCCTTGGCATAAATTTTGAAAAAACATACCAAGGCTGTTTGCAACAAAACCGTACGTGATAGCCAAAAACTGTTTTCATTTTCGCAATCAGCATCAAAAATGGGTTAAAAACAGCTGCAAGTTTGAAAACATCAAAATCAATGCAGACCAGTGTTATCGTAGGATTTTTCATGAAAATACATAATCCTAATGGGACTGGGATTTAGTTTGGATTCTTTTGCTTATCTAAACGGCTATATAGGTGTAGAGTAAGAGAGAGGGGGATGTGGGGAGGGACATAGGAAGGAAGGGATATAGAATGGAAGGGATATAGAATGGAAGGTACATAGAGAGTAAGCGAGGTATAGAATTAGGAAAGACTGGGAAGAAAGAGATAAAGAGGGAGACGGAGATCCATGGATTGGGACAGGAGGGAATAAGTGGGAGGGGAGGTAGGAGAAAAGAGGGAGAGAGAGATAGAGGGAGAGAGAGATAGAGGGAGAGAAAGTGAGGAGGGAGAGAAAGTGAGAAGGAAAGAGAGGAAGGGAGGGAGAGAGGAAAGGTGAGGAGGGAGGAAATATTATTATTCATCTGTCATATGAAGGTCAATACACTAGTAAATACATATTCATGTGAGATGTGACATTCCTGTAAAGCATTTGAGAAATTTTATACGATGCATTTTGCAGTGATTTTTAAACATTACTCCCATAACTTTCTAATGGTTAAAATATCACTATCATTGTGCCCTCACTATCCCATGTAATGCAACACATTAATGATGCATCCATCTGCAAAACTGTCTCTCATGCAGTCAATAGATTGGTACATTAAACCTTTCATCTTTTAATAACCAGTCCACCTCTGATGTCACCATTAACTCTAATCAATCAACCAGCATTAGAAATAACAAATGTCAGTCTACCAAGTGTTATTTTTCCGCAATGTCATATAAAGATGTTAATTCATGCACCCAACTTGCCAGACATCATTGGAATAAACATTAAACTATTTCTGTTGACTATACTTTGTACATAGTTAAACGGAGTTTAAGAGGCTGATACTCACTTGTATGCCACCATTTTAGAACAACATAAAAAATTCTTATAATGAAAATGCCAAAAATTCATTCTTGTCCTTTTTAAGTGTTCTTTACCAGCAAAGCAGTAATAGCGGAATGCCTTATGGGCATGCCTGGTCCATCTGTCAGTTGTAACTTCCATCTCCTAAACCGCTGGACGGATTTTAATTTAATTAGGTATGAGTGATTTTTATTAAACTTTATTGCCCAATTGTGATTTTCGACTGATTAGAACTTCTACTTTACGTAATCCCCCCTTATAATAAAAAGCTATGTTGGTTGGTCCATGTCATGATCTTAAAACTTGAATAACTCGATCAAATATGCATATACATACTTGAAATTTGTCAGATATAATCTACTCCGATATGAAAATGCTGTGACGAAGGAGATTTATGAAAAACGTCCAGGGTTCGACTCCAGATGATGATTTGCATTCCCCATAAGATGACACGTAAAAATGGACTTTTTGACGTGGTCTTTTCTTATTTTTGAGATTAAAATTATAAAGAACTAACCTACGATATTCGGATCTAAACTATTTTAAAGAAAAAATTAGTTTCTTATTCTGTTCATGTTTCCCTGCTTACAGTTCGAAATTACTCATGTTAAACGTTTAATTCATATATTTTGAGGAAATCTTGCCATTTTATCGGGATGTTGCCTTTCCTACCAATTGCATTGTTAAACCTCGAAACCCTATTGTTATCTCAGCTTTATAAGTTTAAGCGCGTATTGAATGCTTTTAATACGAGAAGGGGAGAAAGATGGAAGGAGAGGAAAATGATATCCTGCAAACAACATTTGTTGCATTATTTACGAGAAGGAATACCACAAAAGCTGAAATACTATTCAAAAAGATTAAAAATAGTAATAATGAGCTAAATTCAATATTAAGGAAATAGAAATGGTATGAAAATCTAAGGACCGTGCTGGATGTTTAATAAACAAACCGAGCATGTAAAAAATGTAGAGTGAAGGATTGCGGGATAGGTTACGGGAGTTAGGTAGAAGGTTGGAGGACTTGAGGTCGGTTTGGGAAACTTTAAAAGAATCACAAAAATTATAATAAAACGCTAATTTTTCAGTCGGTTGGTCTGAGTGTAAAGTTATTAAAACATGAATAACTCAATCAAGGATGTATATAAAAAATTGAATTTTGGCAGAAATTTATATAATGAGCTAATCAGAATTAGTTTACTAAGGCTTGACATGGTAATTTAAGAAATAACTGTTCGCTTTCGGCATTATTTTGAGGGGGAGGGGAGATATATTGCACTTCCTTCGAATAAAACTGATAAATTTTGATTTAATGAAACATTTTATGTGGACTGAAAATTAAAAAGTATATAATTCACATTATAGTCTGTTCCAGAGAGTTGAATTATATTCTTGGTCTCATATTAATGCTTAATAAATGCACCACTTTAGTGCTTTAATACAGATCCGACTTTTATACAATGGTATAACACATGTACTGAATCTATTAAGTAGTTAGATGGTGGAAGGAAAATGGAATGGATATGACCAGAAATTGAGAAAAAAGAAGAAGGAAGAGGAGGACGTAGAGTTTGCATAGAATTAAAAGGAGCTGCAGCAGAAAAATAACAATAATAAATTATAATTCATTATAAAACATTTTATCCATGCACCATTGTCAAACGGTAAGATTTCATTAAACTAAATATAACATTATTTCTAATGGATTTCTTTAAAAGATAATATAGAAAAATATTTCGAACGAAATTTCTAATACGATTGAAAAAATAACATTATGACTTTTTAAAAATTTCTTTAAATAAAGCCAATTTTTTTTAAATTTCAAAACTACTATAGTTAAAAGAAAATAACGATCTTAAAATATAGTTAAAACTCATTGCAGTTCGTGTAAGTATTTACTTCACAGTAAGTTACTACACATTTTTCCTTTGATGATAAATTGACTGTTCATTAACATTTATCCTGTTTTTAAGCGTAAGATTAAAACAATAAAATTATTAAGTTAAATTCTATACGTTTTAAATAACTTATAATTTGCTCAAATATTTCAAGTAAATTTCTGCAGATTCTTCATGCATTATATCTTATTATTTCGATTTTACTCTTATTTTCAACAAATATTTAGACAAGAATTTGTTCTCAATAATAATAATTTTTAAACAATATAAAAAGATAACTTTCAAAAACACTGATTTGATTGTGCATGAAAGTTAAACCAGATCATAGCAAATTTTACTGATTTTTCATAACAAAATCAAATATCTCTGGAATAATTTTACGATGACTTGATATGAGTGAGAGAAGGAGAGAGAGAGAGGAAGAAGAAAAGGAGAGAGAGACAAAATTAAATGTTCCATAAATGAAAAATAGTTTTGGAAATATAAGAAATCTATAGCGTAATGTATTTCTTTGTCATAAAATTTCTCTTAGCCCAAAACTATTTTTACTCTCTGAAACACTCAATTTTGTGAGTTTTATAACCATTGATTACTTTTTAGTGCATATAAAAGTTAGTTTCATTAACATTTTATTTTTACTTAATATTTAATTCACACATACCCGTCATATTTGATGGGCAATTCTAGTTACTTTAATAAACTTATACAGTAAACTCTCGATTATCCATGCACGGGTTATCCAGTTTGCAGATTATCCGTGCTGTCTTTCCCCCTCAAAATTTTATTAATACTCTGATTGCAAAGAAATTCATCAACATGAGACAACATTTTCGTAATCCCATTATATTAATGTCTAAAGATTTTATTATGTGCAAAAACGATAAGTTTGTAAATACATAGAATAAATAATAATAGATGATATTGATTTTTAATGCTAGTGAGTTTCATGACAATATCCCAAGAATAACCATGCGACTTCCGTCAGTCAGTTGTTTCTTTGCGGCGACGCAGTCACTTTTACCGGTATGTATGATCGGATTATAGATTCTCCTATTGTTGTTTCATCTTGTGTGCAGCTCATTGTATTGTGGTTTTTGTAGTGATAAACTTTTATCCCACCCCTTGTTAAAACGGCAGAGAAATGAAAGAAAATTGTTCTTCCTATTATAAAAAAACTCGAATTAATTGTGCGACTTCAAAAAGGGGAATCTGTGAATAAATTGGCAGACAAAAATGGTATTGGCATACAAACCATTCGTGATATAAAGAAAAACAAAACTAAGTTGATGGAGTTTGCTGCAGTTTCTGACAGTGGTGCTGGTTCCTCAAAACGTAAGAGTATGAAAAAATCAACCTATTGGAAAGTAGATGCAGCATTACTTCTGTGGTTTAATAAAAAGTGAGCTGATGGAACTCCTGCCGCTTTTAGATGCAGTGCATGGTATTTCTCAAGCATGGGCCTCTTTGAAGCCTGTGACCCTAGTTCGGTCTTGGAACAAACTTCGTCCTGATCTTGAAGAGAACTTTCATGGTTTTTCTGAAGAGGTAGTAAATACTACAAACTCTTTGCTTAAACTACTGCAGGGAATAAATGGTTTTGAGGATGTGGACTGCGAGAATCTCAGTAAATGGTACGATTGTGATAAGTTTGAATCTGGATTCCAGCATATGAGTGACGAGGATATTGTCAATGCAGTAACGCAAGAAAGAAAAAGAAGAGGATGGCAAAGACAAAGAATGCAGTGATGAAAGTGAAGGGACTGAAATTGAACGCATTAAAAATAGTACAGCTCTTCAGTGTGTTGAAACTTTGTTAGATTATATGGGACAAAATGATTTTGATTACTGCAATGTCACAGCAGCCAGGAAAATACGAACAATCATGAAAGAAAGTGTAAAGAAGTCCTCAAAACAAACTAAAATTACAAACTTTTTGAAAGGACCATTATAAAAGCCTTCTTTTATAACATTTTTGTTACCATTGTAATGAATTTAAGCATATATTTTAAAATAAATCATTTTTGCATTATCCATGTTTTCACTTATTTGTGCATTCTCCAAAGTATGTAAATATATTGATTTTTCAATGTTAATGAGTTTTATGACAATATCATGGGAAGTAGCATGCGATTTTCATCAATCAGTTGTTTCTTCACGGCTGGCAGCGCAGTCACTTTCACTTCGCGGCTGGCAGCACAGTCACTTGTTTTCTAACCTTTTTGTTCACGAGAATTGAAGCACATATTTTTCAAAAATCATTTTCGCATTATCTGTGTTTTGCGATTATGCGTGCTTCCTCTTACATTCATTAGGCTGGATAATCAAGAGTTTACTGTACTTGTATCTCGTTAAATGGCATCCCTCAAGCAACAATGAAATATCAAACTTTCATCTCCCTAGCTCTTATAAGGTCTGTAAGGTATAGATTAAAAAAATTATTCGGATAGAGAATAACATTTACTACAAGAAAGTCGGTGACGCCACGTAATTACGATTATGGTTTTGGAGATAAAAATTCGAGAAAATCCCAAGCAAAACATCGCATATTTTGTATACATCGATCGCTAAGACAGTTCTCTCAGCAAACAACAATTCAAAATCCATATATTTCTCTCCCCTTCTCTTATATGATCTGTGAGGTATAGATTGAAAAATTTATTTGGATAGAGAACAATATTTACTACAAGATAGTCCCTTAAACTCGGGAATCACCTATCTTTCGTTACCGTTTCATACGTATTTTCCATTAAGAATGCATTTGAAATCTCGGTGTATTCCATTTATGGAGTATGCTTTTCCATCGTTTATGCAAGAAATAACCTGCAACAGAATAACCCAGCCCAAGTAGATTGTGAGTACAAAGTATGCCTTTGGTTGCTCAAGGTTAGATTCATTTTAATTACCATATTTACCCAAAGCCAAAATGAGGAATTTTCTCGAATTTCAGCTTTCGAAAATCAGGTCTTAAATTAATTTATTAATTAATTTTAATTAATTAATTAATCGTCTTAAATTCGGGTAAAAAGTAGGGTTACGCATTTAATCAACATTTTATTGAACATATGAAACATAAGAGAAAGTAATTATATCTATTAAATTTTTCAATGAAAACTTACGATCCAGATTTTAATTAATACAGTATTATTTTTTCAAAGACATTTTTTTAAATGATTTTTTTCTCAAACAAATATTTGTAACAAACCTTTTCAATGAATGAATGAATTAAACCTATACTGAATATATGTTTAAAATATATACCAAATATGTACAAATGACGTGTTATTTAACGAAGTAGAGATCTATTGAATTTTATTTTTGGAAAATGACATTCATTGAACAATTATTACGCGAATGATTCCCAAAAGTGAACTAAACTTTTCTTCTCTATTGGCGAATATCATTTTGCAGATGTCAAAACAAATGACAGCATAATTAACCAATATTTCCCCATTCAAAGGTTTTACACCATAAATTCTTTAATTGTGATTTTGCCTTACATTCCTTTTAAATATGTCACTCTCAACTTTAAAATGGTCGATTATGTAGAGACAAGATAATGCTGATGCAACTCCAGTTTTCTTCAACAAGCCATTATACTGTCAATGAAAAAGGTGCAAAATCTGTGATAATAAAAACAACAGGTAACGAAAAAATACAAGTTACAGTAGTGTTCGCTGTTTTAGCAATGCATCAAAATTACCACCATGTTACCCAAAAAGAAATACAATGCCCAAAGAACAAATGCCAACTGGAATAATAGTTAGATGTCATGAAAATGGATGAATGTCAAAAGAACTAATGAGAGATTGGTTACACGTTGTCTGGAATGGAAGACCAGGAGCAGTATTAAGAAAAAGAGGGATGCTTGTACTAGATGCATTCAAAGGACACAAAACTGCTGAAGTTAAAGATTCAATCAATGGAATGAATACTGACTTTGTAATAATACCTGGAGGAATGACATCACAGCTTCAAGTTCTTGATGTTTCTGTCAACAAGCCATTTAAAGATAATTTAAAGAATTTATATTCTGAGTGATTATTGAGTGGCGATCACCCTATAACACCAAAAGGAAACCTAAAGCAACCTATTATTTTAATTCCCTGCCAATGGATCAAGGCATCATGGCAACAGAGAAATACAGAAGTAATTGTGAATGTGTTTAAGAAGTGCTACTTATCCAATGCAGTGGATGGAAGTAAAGATGATGTTTTGTGGGAGTCTACAGACAAGTTTGGAATGATAAAGATAGTGAGAGTGAGGACAATGATAAAGAGAGCATAGAGGGTGATGATGACTGATGTAATATAAAGACCTATGATATTCAAGAAAATTATGGGACCCAATAAAAATTTTTGCTAGTTTAGTGGAATTTTTCATTTTTGCAGGAATCATATGTAATTAGGTCATAAAATCTTTTTTCTGTTTTCACAGTCCAGAAAAAGGGAGGTCGTCTTAGATTCGAGGCTGTCTTGGATTTGGCTAAATACAGTAAATTATAATCTTGCAAATAACCCTTGTCTCTCTAGCCTTAAAATAATAATTCATTCACAAAGGATATTAGAGCATACACATTACATATAGATTCATTTGAGACAGGACTACCATAAAAAAGTGTGGTACACACAAAAACTTCAAAAAACCATATAATGCATTTGCAGATAATGTGTAATTTACATAGTAGAAGATGAGGAAATTAATTGCATTAATTCCAAGAGAAAATTGGTGCCTCAGCTTCAAATCACTTCCAGAGGAGGATAGTTTAGTTCAAAACCTAACACATTTTAATTACCCTTCTATTAAGCTGTGGGAATTTATCTTTTTTCATTCATTATAAATAAAATAAATTTTAATGTCTGGAATTTTTATTGTGCAACTGTATCTTCACAGTAATGACTCTGTGGGGAAAAACTTCAAGATTGTGCACTCCGATATATTGATATAAAGCTGAGCATAAATGACATGATTTGGCATAATTCCTATGCTTACAGAAGTAGGCTTTAAAAACAAATAATACCTTCCAATCCATTTATTTTTAATCCTAAATGTAAGCTTTATTAATACATACACTCACAAATGTATAAAATAATCTCATTAAAATAAAACAAAGATTTATAATCATACTTGTGCCAAAGGATGTTCTCCAATTTCATCACGTAGATTGCTGAATGGGGATTCTAAGACCAGAGCTGATGGAAGTGATGGGGCAGTCAACATATCTTCAGATTTCTCAACCTCTTCTTTATTATGAGATGAACCCGATGCCAAGTGAGAAAGAACATGTGAAGATATCCTATGCAAATGAAAAAGGAAATTAGTATGCATATAAAATGAATCTTTTCACTAGTTAACCACATTCAACAGAACATGCCACAATGGAAATAGTTCTTCCTTAGCTGTAATTTAGTCTTTAAATATATTATATGTATGTATATACAGGGTGTCCAGAAACTCCCGCATAATAAGCTTACCACGTGAATCTTTGCATTAATATGAGTCGACAACATATCTCTTGTTCAAGCGTCAGACGGTTCATTTCGTCAGAAATCGCACATAAAAATGAAACGATCTGGCAACACCGCACGGTAATACTCGACAGATAGAGCTTTTCGATTCACATAATCTTCGTGTTCCACTAGCAGCGTGGTAACGCAGTTATATTTTGCGTGCAAAAGGTTCACGGATCGAACCCGTAATTCATACCTTTTTTATAATGTGCATGTTAATACTGTTCACTGCAAGTTCGTTTTATTTTTTTTAAAGATTTATTGTGTTATTTTCAATTTTGTAATAATGTATTCTTTCTTTAGAAATAACATTAGGCCTGCTCATAGTTTCTTTTTACCATGAGCACCTCTACTGGTATGTTAAGGTAGCACAGAAAGATACTGACGGATATGACACAGCAGTTTGACCCTCGTTCAGACAACATGGAGTACACCTTCAATGAGTATGCAGACATGTACATGATTTTCAGGGAGTGTCGATGTGTAGCACACAGGGCTGCACGCGTGTATGCAGAATGCTATCCAAATCGGTGGCATCCAGACTGCAACATATTTACACGACTGGACCGTCGACTTCGAGAAACAGGATGTTTAGCTCCTCCTCCACGTGTCGATGGTGGGAGAATTCCTTACAGAAGACCACCAGAGAATGAGGAGCTTGTGCTCCAAGACGTTCAAGAGAATCCTCGAATATCTGTCCGGCAAATATCTCGGCGAACAGGTCTGCCCCATTCAACTGTTCATGAGATTCTTAAAGAGGAAAATTTTTACCCATTTTATTTCACAATGGCGCAAAACTTAAAACCAGAAGATCATGGACACAGGGTGAGGTTCTGTGAGTGGTTGTTAGAACATCATCATCAAGATCCCAAATTCATTGCATCTGTACTCTGGAGCGACGAGAGCACGTTTTCAAGGGAAGAGTGTTCAACGCGCACAAGGAACATTATTGGGCTCGTGTCAACCCTCACGTTGTTCGCGAGAGGGCATTCCAAGAGCGCTGGTCCGTCAACCTGTGGGCCGGAATTTTAGGAGGGCAAATCATTGACCCCTATTTGCTTCCTGAGAGAGTATGCGCATGGACATATGCCATTTTTCTTCGGGATGTCCTTCCAAATTTGTTAGATGATGTGCTGCTTGCACTATGCCAGAGAATGTGGTTTCAACACGACAGGGCACCAGCATATCAAGGGATGGCTGTGCAACATGTTCTGAATGCCACATGGCCAGACCGGTGGGTCGGACGTGATTATGGCCCGCATGGTCACCTGACCTGAACCCCTTAGATTTCTTTTTAGGGGCCACCTCAAATTGGCTGTGTACAATGTCAACCAGCCTGAGGATGTAAATATTGTAGTTAGACGGATCCAAGCCAGTGCTGCAACGGTAGATAGGGAAATGCTGCAGTGTGTGCAGGTAGAAATAATCAAACGAGCTGAAGGCTGCATTGCTACCAATGGGAGTCACTTTGAACATCTCCTATGAAATGACAACGGGGGACTGTCAAATATCGGGAATTACCAAAACTTTTTTGAAGTTATATTGTATGGCTATTGTTATAGGCAAATATAAAGTTTTTTTGTTAAATTTTTAACAGATATTTATTAAAAAAGCAATTTAAAACGGACGAGTTAATGTTGAACCCGATCACATCTGATTGGTAGTCTAAGTTTGCCGAGTGTTTAGTGACGTCAGTGCATGCCGCAAGCATGTTAGCCGATGCTAACCGTGCTAGAAGCAATTGTGCTGATATAGAAGTAGAAGCTTGAAAGACATAATTCTGTTCTTTTCCTCTATACTCCGTCTTAGAAGAAATCTTGGTAGAAGTACTGCACCTTCCTGCATGTATTTCACTTTGTGTTTTGCAAAATGGCATATGAAGGGTTTTGTGTAGGCAGATCTGATAATTTACCCAACGTTGATTCGTACATGTTTTTGCGGTACATTGGAAGTCATGGGGAGCAATATTCAGATGTTGAAATGCATGGAGTGAAGGCGGATAGGTTTGCATTACATTTAATTGATAAAACAAGGTCAATGTAGCGCTTTTAGTTTCAGTTATTGTAATAGTACTATTGTTTCGACAGAAACTCAGAAGTTATGTAAAAGATAGATTGACGTCTTAAAACAGCTCTTCCATATTAAATGAATAAAACAACTCTAGTTTTAACTAATATTATAAAATATTTATTTATGTATTGTGTTCTAGTATCTAGTAAGTAAAATATAGTTAGATAAGTATACAAAAAGTAATGGACGAGGCTGAGACTTCGTGGAATTCCACAATAAAATAACATGAACAGTGCTAGATAGTATTTTTTATTTATATTAAAATTTTGCTAATTACCACAAAATATATGTAAAACACGACCGGTTTTGGTGAATAATCACCATCATCTGCCTTTACAGAATCATCAGGTCAAATATTGACAAATATACAAAATTAATGTGAATAAACTTAGTTTCCGTGTGTGTTGTCTATAGGACATGTGGTGAAGTTTTTGTTTTAAGTGTCTATCTGCCTTAGTTATTACCTACACTTGTGAAAAGAAAAACTTTAGAAGTGTTTGTAATAACTGCATGTCTCTTTTGTATATGTAGCGAATTTCATTGTTGCTTTTATGGCTTTTTTCTCCCTTTGAGGTCAATGAGGAAAGACTGTTAGTGATGCTGTTGGACTTGTTAAACTGAAGCGAGAAGGAAAAATATGTATTATTAAAGGCAAGATTTGCCCTGAACATAGAATAAGATAAAGAGGTTATGAAGTGAGTGTAGTTGTAGATGAAGAAGATGATTTAGTCATGCCTGTGGAGTGTCATTACTTTATTTATTTATTTATTTAATAAGTTCAAAAACAGCACTCAGGCCTATTACATTGAACATTACAACCAATAAATAATAAATACATATAAAAATATATAAAAAACAGTCAAATAAAACAATAAGGAGTTCAATGGAAAACATCAGTATGAGGATCTTGCATCAGATTTTGGTTATATAAGTTTGGGAGGCGAAAAATTAAGGAGCATTTTGTGGTTGAGAGCCGAGGAGTGCGGCAGTGAAATAAATCATGTAATCTGGTACTTCTAGAGGGAATACGGAGGGGGTAACTGGAGAGAAGTTCAGGAGTTCTATATTTTCCATTTACAATGTTACGGAAAAACTTAAGGTCAATTGCCTGTCTACAATCGGTCAAAGGTAGTAAACCAAGAGTGTGGAGAATGTGGGAAGAGGACACATTACGAAGAGAAAGAACTCGCTGGCAGATAATGTGATGGAAGAAATTTAGGGGCCTTTCAAGGTGATTAAGATTTGATTGGGAAGCTGAGGACCAAATGAGTGAGCAATATTCTAAGATTGGGAGAACACAACTAACAAAGAATGTGCGTAGAGAGAAAACATCCGTAATTTCGGCGAAATGATAGATGAGGCCCAGCATAGACATGGCACGAGAAGTGACTTTCCTAATATGGGTAACAAATAATAGCTTCTGGTCAAAAATTACACCAAGATCTTTTTGTGTTGTAACTGAGGGGATTGTTATGTCAAGAATTTTGTATTGGTTTATAATTGGTTGCTTACGTAAGGTGAAGGTAAGAGCTGTGCATTTGGAGGGATTGATTCTAAGATGCCAGGTTTTAGTCCAGTCTGAGAGGCGGACTAGGGCAGCTTGGAGAATATCTGAGTCGGCTGGGGAATTGATCTGTTTGAATAATTTGCAGTCATCTGCAAAGAGTAGTATCCTGCAGGGTTGTGCAATTATATCCACTAAGTCGTCTATGAAAAGGATGAAGAGAAGGGGACCTAAGACACTACCTTGAGGCACACCGGAAGTGACAGGAGCAAAAGAAGATAGGTAGCCGTCGATAACAACACGCTGACTTCTGTTTGACAGGAAAGAAGAAATGAGGGAGAGAAAGAGATGATGGACATTAAAGCGATGGGAGATTTTGTGAAGAAGGAGAGAATGGTCAACGGTGTCCAAGGCTTTGGCGAAATCGATGTAACACATGTCCAGTTGAGAAGAATTTTCATGTGTGCATGATATTATTCATGTGCACGGAAAGGTTGGTTAGAGTTGAGAAGTCCGGAAGAAAACCATGTTGTTGCATGGGAAGAGTGAAAGCGAGGAGCCGATTATGAATAATTTTTTCACAAACGATTGATAGGTTGGAAAGAAGAGATATGGGTCTATAGTTTTCCACCTGAGATCTACTGCCATTTTTGTGAATAGAGATGACGTTGGCTATTTTCCACTGTTGGGGAAAGACTCCTGTGGTGAAGCAGCGGTTGAGAAGCATAGAAAGAGGTATCGAGAGCTGAGAAGCGGTTTGCCTAAGAAATTCCGCTGCGATACCATCGGGTCCGTTGGCTTTCTTGGAAGGGAGGGCAGAGAGGAGCTGGTGCACTTCGCCAGGGGTGGTGACAATGGAAGATAGACAATGGGAACATTTAGGGTACAGAGGAGGGGGAGGGGTAGGGGAGGGAGGTGAAAAATTTGATCTGAAAAACTCGTTAAAAGTTTCAGGCCTAGCACTACCAGAAAAGACGGAATCATGATAGTACACTGAACTAGGAATTCGTCCACCTTTTCTACGACAATTTATTATATTCCAGAATGATTTATTGTTGAAATTGATTTCTGAGCACGCACTATCAATGTAGTCTTTGTAGTCACGCCTCAGTAAAAAATTAACGTGCCGTCGGTGATAGGCGAAAGTTCGTTTAGTGTGAGGATTGGGTAACGATTTCATTAGCTTCCAACAAGCCTTCTTATTTTTTAGGGCGAGAAAAGCTTCGGTGGACATCCACCGGGGTCGTTTCGGAGACGATTTTTTGAAGGGAACGAAGTCGTTGACAACACTCACTATTAGGTCATAAAAGAATTCGACCGCTTCATCAACGGAACCGAGTCGTAAAACATTCCATGGGAGTAGGTTGAGCACATGGTTTATTGTCTTCCAGTCAGTCTTTTTCCAAGCTCTGAGGGTTCTTACAGGAGGCAGATTCCGAGAAGTCGTTGCGCTGAGCGAGGGAGCAAGGCCAGGAACACAAGCTGTTGGGGAGACACTGTTGCCAAGTAGTCGGTTGTAAGCAAAGATTACATCGAGTGATTCGTGGTCTGACTGAAAGGCGTTTCTTCCTGTAAAAACTTTGGGAAGGGGAAGATTCGAAATCACATAGTCTAAAATGGATGATTCACGAGTGACATGTGGATTAAATTGGCACAATGAGAGATCAGTTATAAAATGGTCTATGAACCACGAGTCCAGTGAAGTTTTTGGCGAACCGGCATCAGGTGACTCCCAAACCACAGATAAGTTAAAATCACCAAGAAGAATAAATTTACCTAGTCGGGATACTTTTAAGAGAGAAATAAAGCAGTCCTCAAGGGAACTTTCATCGTTGGGAGGTATGTAGAAACAACCAATATAAAGTTTGTTGGAATTTTGAGTCACTTCTACCCACACAATTTCACAATTTGATTCTAAGTCGGGGCGACGTCTAGAGCGAATACTATTATTCACACAAATCATAACACCACCACGATTCACACGATCACGTCTATAAACATTAAATAGAGTATAAAAGGGAAGTTCAAAGTCACGGACATGACTATTAAGCCAAGTTTCGGTAAAACAAAGGCAGTCCAACGAGGCGAACTCTGCGAGGGAGAATTCACATTCACTCAACTTGTTTTTAAGGCTACGAACATTTTGGTAGTATGTTGAGAAGTTACCAAAGATGTGGTTAGGCCCCGGATTAAGTTCAATGTCCGACAAAATGAGTAGGAGGTGTAGCAGGAGCCAGGGCGGCAATAGTCTATGAGACGGCTGACACGAGGCGTTCCTTGCAACTCCGTTCGCCGAGGAAGAGAATCCACAAATATGAAGGTAATTAACCCTCGGACGACTTATGGAATAGTAATAATCGGCAATTTCCGATATGTCCGACGAGTATTCACCGCACTGGGAGGATGGAGCACAATAAAATAATAAAACTTTCACTAGAACCACTAGGAAAAACAGAAAAAGAGCGGAGCAATTAGAGCGTGGCTCACACCTGGGCGCCATCTTGGACCTCATCTCATTTAGGAAAACATGGTCCTTCAAAATACCATGCTGTCATGGATATTATGGAAACAAATTTATTAAAATATTTAAATTACAGAAGTAAATATGTAACATTTGTAAAAGTATTTGCTTAAAAACTTGGTACTTAAATATATGCACTGCAACAGTAATTATTTGCTTAATAAACCCATAACCAAACGATTTCTGTAAGTATGATCTTACGTATTTAGAATAGGTATATTACATTATGGAGGTTTTGTTAAAATATATATGCTAATCGTTGAAACATAAAAATATAATTTACTCTTTCAACGTTCCTCAGAAATATATGCATCATGTCAATGTAATGCTGACATAAGTCATAAACTGAAATACGAAGCAATAAAATTACGTACATACATATAACTAGTACTTAGATTTAAATGATCTTCGCAGACAAATGCAGTTGTACGTTCTGATATGTCAGATGCATATCTCCTCATGGCTTTCAACCACAATATTCTCCGCTTCTTATTTCTTCCCAAGGAGCTCAGTAGCGTGAAGAACAATTTTCTCGGGTTTTAATCATTGTATTTAAGCACTGAGGTACCAGACAATACTTATAACCCTTCTTAAGTTCCATATTCTCCATTTTAGCAGGAAAAGCAGGAAAAGCAACAGGACGAATTATCAAAACCGCATGCCTTCAGTAAGGCATGCGATGATATCATGTAACCCTTACTACTCTCTCTCCAACCAGGATGCCGTTTTTGTGGGATATTTAAAAGAGTTATTTTAAATATTTTTTTTGCATAATGAGAACGATATAACAAAAAAAATGTTCACAGGGAGTAATTAAGTCAATTACAAAGAATTAAAAAAAAACAATTAAATATTTTGACAGTCCCCCATTAACTACTTTTTATTTTTTTCTGTAACTTTACGTCACTTCCGTTTGAACACTTCCTTAAGGGACGATGAAGTCAAAGTTATTTTTTCTGTCATTATTTACGTTTGTTTGGTTAATGTTATTAATTTGTTGAGATTAATGTATTAGTTTACCGTGAATTTTAATGTACCTGAATGAAAAGAAATAAGGGAAAAAATGAAGACAAATCACAAAAGGTTTTAATATCAAAAAATAAAATACAAATAAAAACAAAAATTACTAGAAACCAAACAATAAAAAATAAAAACAAAAGAACCTGATAAGAGATTCGAACTGCGAACCTTTTGCATGCAAAACATAAACGCATTACCACGGTGCTAGTGGAACACGAAGATTATGCACGTCGAAAAGTTCTATCTGTTGAGTATTACCATGTGGTGTTGCCAGATCATTTCATTCTTAAGTGTGATTTCTGACAAAATGAAGTGTCTGACACTTGAACAAAACATATGTTGTCGACTCTTATTAATGCAAGGATTCACGTGGTAAGCTTATTATGCGGGAGTTTCCGGACACCCTGTATATGATAGGGGTTACACCCCTATGCACAAGGCGAATTCACACGCTGCCTATGTGCACCACTGAACCTCCAACTTTCGGCATATATATAAGGTAGAACATTATATCTATCCCCATTTTCGAGCTTTCTCTTAGTAGACAACAAGTTTTATATAACATTCATTTCACTGCCGACCAACCAACCGATTACAACTTTAATAAAGTGTGGTCTAGATCAATCAAACTAGTAGGGTCGGGCCGTTTGAAACTCATGACTTACATATCCAGTCACTATAATACATACACAAGTTCATAAAACACCTTTAAAGACTAAAATAACTAATGCAGCATAATACACTTAATAAGCTATATTAATGAATTGGTAAACATGACTTGACATAAATAATCTTTGTAAATTGTAGGAAAAATAAGATGTACCGAACTCAGGCTGCATTTCACATGAATGTACAGCCGGCGGAGTCTTACCATAGGTATATATGAGGTAGTTCAAAACTTCAAGATTTTGAAACGTATTGGAAACACTGTTTATTTGTTTTTTTCTGGCAAAATAGCCTCTTGGACTATTATAGTCATAACTCATTCCACACCAGACACACACACACAGAAGAGAGGAGGGAAACCCAGTGCCAGCAATAGCCTACTCTATACGAAGAGCACCAAGGGGACCAAATGCTTAATTTCCCTACTGAAGAGTGGAACACTGTCTTACACAGACTCCTCAAACATACAAGTAGGGCATGGGATTATCCCAGGTTGAAAAATCTGATCTCCACCAGATTTGAATCCAGGACTGCTACATGGAAGGCCAACGCTCTAGCCACTCCACCACTGCTACCTGTGACTGCACTGTATATAGAGATATACCTAAATATACTAGGGAGATACCCGTTCAAATTCAACAGGAAAGTTTTTAACAAAATTTTGTGAATAGATGCGACGCAAAGTTATTATCCAAGTCAATGGTATTGACACAACATCAATAACCATGCAAATCACTAAGAATGTCAAATTTGCACATTAAAAACTGATGTTGATCGATTTCATACGCATTCAAAAATCAATAGCAGGAAAACAAACTTTCGTTCTTTTAAGCATTCGTTGTTTCAAATCTCGAACTCCTATGATGATTCTAAGTAATTTTTTAGATGTAAATGATTAATTTTCTACTTTAAAATGTATTTTTTCTCATAAATAACGCAATGAATGTTGTTTACATTGGTTTCTACGAAAATCATTTCCCTCTCCTTCCTTCTCTCTCTCATATTAAAAGCATTCAAAGCAAGCTTTCACCAATAAGGATAGAAATAACAATAGGATTTTAAGATTTAACAATGTAATTGGATGGCAAGACTATCGCCAGACTGATACTGCCTTTGACGTGACTCTCAGGTGAATGCCCAATTACTTGCAACTTTTGTTGGATCGGCCAGGACCACTAGTAGTTAATCCATTTAAAGCATTTCCTTGGAATAAACATAAGAAGATCAAAGAAAAACAATCTGACTTCTATAATTTAATAACAATAAAAAATTTTATTCAACCGCTGTCATTGTATGATGGGCAACTACACCAGTACAAAAAGTAATTCTGGTGAATTTTATATAATGCTAGTGGCAAGGTAGGTAAAATTTCTACTTTACAATGGTAAATGTATTTTATGCATGCCACAAGGACACTTATTTTGGTTAATTTTAATGATGTTATTATAAATAGCCATGAGAGAGAGAGAGAGAAAAACTAAATATGATTTTAAACTTTGGAATATATATACCTTTGTACTGAGTGAATACAATGTTAATGTGGTCCACTGTTAAAATGTAAATCCACCTTATATAATTAACAAAGAATTCACTAAATGACCAATAACTTTGTGGAAACCAGAGTAAAAATTGTTGAAAATAGAACACAATTCAACATTATAGAAATGATTAAATTTAACAATGGGACATACCCAGTTCCCAGAGAATGACCCCACACAAACAATGGAGCTGTCTTAACCCTTTCCTTGAGCCATTTGTAAATAAAAACTCCATCATTCACAACGCCTTCTTCAGAAGGTGCAACAGGACTAGAATCAGCATAGCCTGAAAATAAAGGAAAGTTTTAAATGGCTTCATCTGAAATAAAACAGAATTCTATAAAAAAGATAGGATATGGCGATATGAACAGAAATATAAATTAATTTAACAACAAACTATAATAATATACATAAAAGGTTAAAAAGATAAATGCTCCAATAAGGATTTGGAACAAGTTGTAAATAAATAACTATGAATGTTACATGAAAATGATTGACTTTCCAAATATGAAAACCTGGATGCGCTTGCAGTATGCAAGCACCGAAAACTCATGCATAATATTAAATTAACTGGGGAAACATTTTTATAACTGGTTAAATTTATCATAGGATATTAATATCTTACGATTTTCAGGAGAATATAATTTTGAAATGCAAGGCAGCCAAGATGAGCTATCAAGTCAATAGTTTCACAAATATTGAACAATTTTAATAGACACTAACTGCCTGTTGCAGTATTAATAAAATATGTGCTTACTGCCTCCTGGCATGGTAATGTAATGCAATGAATTTCAAGAATATGTGTGGGTTTACATTTTAAAAATGTATTTCAAAATACTACAGAGCCTCATGGTAGACAACACTTCAACTGGCTCTGACATACCTGCTTTTAAGGTCAAGCAGAAATTTATGCCAGTTCCTTGTACAGCAAAGAGATGGCAGTAAGGTAAAAATCCTATCAAAATTTTGTTCAAATTGGGTTTTATGACAATTGCTACTATAAGATACTTGTACTTTTCTATTTTAATGTTTTATGCGATATTTGCGACCAAAATAGGGACTATAAATATTTTTAATGAAATTTTAATAACGTAGTTAACTGGCAATGGATCAGTATAGTCCAATAACCATTTGGGGACAAAAATCTAATGTTAATTTGTCACAATGGGGTCAATTCTGACCACTTAATTTCTTTCTTTATTCTATTGCTGACACACAGACAAAACGTATGTAATATATAGATTATTTACTGTTCATAAACAATGAATTGATGATTCAACTCCAACCATATACGAAAGAAATTTAGCGTGAAGAACAGAGCGCTAAATATGTATTTCGAGAGCCAAGCTCTCATCATCAAATGTAACTTAGAAACACGCTTCAAAGAGCACTTAGCACACTTTAGACATAACAGGATTAACAATTCGAGCATAGCCGCCCATATACAAGAAAACAACCACCCTATCACCAACCAGAATTTACCACTGTTAAAATCAATACACAAAGAAACCAAATTAGACACCTATGAGAGCGATTTCATTAACCAATTCAAAAAACCATTATATCGATTGCGGACCGGTACCTTACTCCCCCCTCTACAGTTTAACAGTTTCCCCTTCCCCCCTCCCGCCCACTTTCACTTGCTCACCAACGGACAACGGTTTAAATTCACATAATTTACAGTTTTACTCGCCGTAGTCTCCTCTTCTATTTATTGTTCATAAACAAATTGTACACGGTTATCTATAATAAAATTAAAAACCATTTATTACTTTTCAGTGATGTTTTAACAAGCAGATCATCAAACCAGAAGAAAACTAAAAACTTGACTATGAAAAAAACCAGGATATTTGGCTGTATTTGAAGTTTACTGATAAAAAGACTTCTGAACTAAAATAAAATTCATTCATGTGTATTTTTAGCAGCAATTAAGCACATTATTAATGTCGATTTATAATTACAATCACACTCAATTATTTTCTCTTAACTTATTAAGTAGAACTACAATTAATTAAAAGTTGACAAGGAAATAAGAATGACGCAGGCTATTAACAAAGCACAGATTAGGCATATTTCTTTCAGGAGATTTTTCTGTTGAAAATTTCAATTCTTATTTATGGTAAGATAATGAGGAACAGTGTAAATAATAAGCTTATTCAACGAAGTTGGTATTGTTAATAGGAATCAGCTAATGATAACACAATGTGTAGCACATACGAGGTTTGTTCAAAAAGTTCCCATAATGACTGTGTGAAGTGCCACCAGTAATGCGCAAATAGATGCACATTAAGTGGCCAGTAACCTTGACTGTACCATACAAATTGCACTTTGTTTGAAGCAGCTCACATGAATTGTTGTATAGTTATAATCGGTTTTGTGAGAGCGTGTTTTGTCTGTTGTCACATTTGATATGGCATCCGTAATGGAGCAAAGAATTTGTGTGAAGTTTTGTTTCAAACTGGGAAAAACAGCTGTGGAAACTCACAGAATGTTGTGTCAAGCTTATGGTGATGAGGCTTTCAGTCAAACAAAAACCTACGACTGGTATAAACGTTTTCAAAATGGAAGAACTTCAGCAGAAGACGATGAGAGGACTGGCCGGTCTTCAACTTCAAGAAACTAAACTATGACTGCCCAAGTGAAAGAAGTTATCCGCGCAAATCGTTGACTGACTGTCCGAGAAGTAGCAGAAGAGGTTAGAATATCCATTGGCTCATGTCACGCAATTTTAACAGAAGATTTAGGGACACATCGGGTCTCAGCGAAGTTTGTGCCAAGGCTCTTGACTGAAGATCAAAGAATTCAACGCGTCTCGGTTTGCAAAAATCTCCTGCAACGAACAAATGAAGATGAAAATATTTTGAAAAACATCATCACCGGAGACGAGACTTGGGTTTATGGGTATGACTTTGAAACAAAACGATAGTCATCGCAATGGAAGAGTTCTCGTTCACCGCACCCCAAAAAAGCACAAGTGTGCTCGAATGTGAAAACAATGTTGATTAATTTTTCGATTATCGCGGCATTGTTCATTATGAATTCATTCCGTCAGGCCAGACGGTTAATCAAGTCTTTTATCTGGAAGTTTTGAGACGTGTGAGGGATGCGGTACGAAGAAAACGACCGGACATGTGGACTGCAGGAACGTGGCACCTTCATCATGATAATGCACCAGCACACACAACATTGTTGATTCGAGAGTTCTTGGCAAAACACTCGATTCCTGTCCTTCCACAACCCTCTCTATTCACCTAACCTCTCAACTTCTGACTTTTTTCTCTTCTCCAAAATAAAAATGGTCTTAAAAGGAAGAAGATTTCAAACGATAGAGGACATTATTACTAATACGACAAATGAACTGAGAGTGGTCCAACAAACATCCTTCCAACAATGCTTCCAAAAGTGCAAAAAGGGATGGGAGTGGTGCATTGCTGCTCAAAGAAATTACTTTAAAGGGGATAATTGCAACTGGTGCTGTCAGCACTCTTGAAATAAAGTTTTTATTAACAAATTCTGAGAACCTTTTGAACAAACCTTGTAAATGCAATCTATTATATTAATGTTCAATTTTTCTGCATCAACTCACAATCATAAGGTTGTCAGTTCAACCCTTTGCCGGAGCATATTTTTCCATCCACAAAAATATGAATGAACATCAATGGAAAACGATTGTATTTGCATGTAGAACCAAAGAAGTCAGTAAAAAATATCTCTAAAGCAGGAACATTTTCCAGCCTTGTAATGAGGCAAACTCTAAAAATCAGAGCCTGGCAGCATGGATTTCCTCTGCAGACTTTGCACAGCTAAAATGTAGAAAGGAAAAATCTAACCTCATTCACATTATGAATAATTAATTTTTCCTTAGTTTAAATAAACAAAATAGTTTTTCCTCCATTGGAATCACCTAAATTTTTATTGAATGGAAATAATATTTTTTCAGTGGTTTTTTACAGTAATAATCTCACATGAATATTTTTTTAAATCAGTCATGCAAATAACCAGGCATCTGATCACCTAGGGCAGGGATCGACAACCTTTCAAAGTAAAAGAGCCTTTTTTGCTTTTTGTCTCATTCCAAAATACTTGGGAGCTGCACAGTGATAACCTGTATGCTACATGACTTCTTTTTTTAGAGATTGGAGTGATTTTAATAAACATGTTTCTTGACTTGATAAAGGTTAGGGGGTCACAAGCATGTAATGAGCCATATGTGACTCCAGAGCTGCAGATTGCTGACCCCTGGCCTAGGGTGACCAGAAATATTTAGTGGGTGACTAAATTTCACACATATTTCATGCCAAATAAATGTGTAAAAATGGGCCACCAGATTTTCTTGCGGGCCAGTAATATTTCAATCTTTATTTGCATGGCTGCATTAAATCATTGCCTCACAAGATAGAACTGAACATAAAGAGCATAAAAATTCTTTTAACGTCAGAATTTTTGTAAATGATAGCATGAACTAATTTAGATTTTCCAATTAACAAATAAAATCTATTAAAAAACTGAAGGATATAAGTCACTTAAAGAAGTTACAGAAGATTGCAATGTTTTTCTATTAGTTGGGAATGAAAAACTAAACTAGAAAATATAAAATTTTGCATCAATACTAACTAACAATTTTATTTCTTTATGTTGTGAATCTTAATTGGCTAGTTACACATTCGAGAGTGTTTAACTTTTAAATTCAGACAAAACTGTCTGAATTCAAAAGACACAACAGATTGAAAAAATAGAAATACTGCTTAAAATCCTCTCTGAACACACAAAAAATTTGAAATTTTGGGAATAAAATGACAAATTACCCACACTTGAACATACTTTCAATTGTTGTTAATAAACACTCACTGCACCGGGAAGGCTTGCGTAAAATTTTATGATCATGATGATAATGTAAAACTATGAAATAAACCTTCATTATATTCTACAAATTGCTATTTATGAGTTTTGAGAACTCTATGTGGCCTATTGGATGTAAGTTACATGCCACAGAATTATGTGATGAATTATTTCAACATTTGTAAGTTAAATTAAAATTTTACAAATTAAAAGTTCTATTAAGTTAAAAAATTATGATAATTGTAAAAAATACTGGCATTCATAAAATTTGAAGAACAACAACTTTTGGTGAGTTTTACAAGGCAATAGAAATGTACCCAATGATGTACGAGTTGTTGCAGTCATGTAAGTTGCCATCCAATCAACATTGAAGTGACTATTTTCATAATCTACTTCTAAATTTACTTTTGGTACTTGTCTATTAACCGGGACCACAGACAGTGGTGCTGTCGATTATGAGAAAGCAATGAGACATTGTACTACAACATTATATCTATGTATTATGGAAATTTGAAACTTAGGGAATATGACATTTAGCTTTAGGGGATTCCCTGTCCTCCTCTGCCCTACGGGTTGGTTGGTTTCCTGTATATGTTCACTTCGTTCCCCCTTCGGGTTGAGTTGGGTTTATCTTCACTGTTTTTATGTGTCATCGTTCGTTTCTCAAGTATTTTTTATTAGTACAATGCCTTCTCGCTTTCTCCCCTGTGGTAGTAGTAGAATGTCTCGTCGAGTAAAAGCAGAGAAGATAAATGCAACCCTACACAAGGGGGGGAGGAACAAAGTGAATGTGTACAGGAAACCAACCCAACTGGCAGAGGACAGGGAATCCCCTTAAGCTAAATGTCATATTCCCTAAGTTTAAAATTTCCGTAATACATAGATATGACATCGTAGTACTATGTCTCCTCACTTTCTCACCATTGACGGTGCTAGTGTTTTCTCTTTTAGTAGTACAATGTCTTGTCGCTTTCTCATCATCGACGGTGCCAGTGTCGGTGGGCCCGGTTAATGGATAGTTGATCTTTTAACAAACTTTAATGTATTTTTATTATGCAAAGAAATAAATTGCTTAATATTTGTATGTAAAATTTTCTATTACCTACTTATTTCAGGAAATATTACTGCTTTATTTTAGAAACGTATGAAATTGATTCTGTTTCACTGAAACGTGCAAGTTCTTGAAATATACCTTTTCTTATATTTTTTAAAATCTGTGAATAAGACAACAAAATTTGACACAGTGCCTTGAAATTTCATGGTGAAAATTATTATTTCTCAAAATTTCCTTTTAAATCTTTTATAGATTACATTTTAAGATCACTGTTTTTTCTGTTCAAGATTTAAAACAACTGCATCTCTAATATTGTAGCATATTTTAAGACTAATATTCACAACATTTTTATATTCATTCTGTCTCCTAATTTTGTGATTATGGATGCTTCTTGCTTTATTAAAAAATAAATTATAAATAAAACTGGCTTATTTAAAAACATGAATCCTAAAAATCCTAGTTTGCAATAAACTGATAAATTCTGAGATCACACAAAATAATAATTACAAGAAAAAATGAGAATAAAGAAAATTTTTCCAAGCACTAAATAATGATATATGAGTAGTCCTTACATTATTTAGGGATAGATGGAAAGATTGGTTCCAATTGCTTTCCAGGTGATTACTGAAGAAAAAACTGAATTGAAACAATAACTTTTTGTGAGAACTGGATTGTAAACAGGACTGAAAAACGTTCTATTCTATTCTATTGATGACACCAAATGAAGCATGAGAAAGCCATATGCAACAATTCTAAAGGGAGGAATTATATCGATTGCTACATTAAACGTGGAAAAATAATGTCAAGGTTTCTGAAAATATTAAGGGAATTTTTATAATATCATTTTATCAAATAAATCTTAAGTAAAAATGGTGAAGTACTTACTGCGATAATCAAAGCTAACTATGTGGTAATTGAGGTTTTGAAGAACATGGTAAAGCTCGATACGATGCAATCCAGCACGAGAGCCAGAATTACCATGCATGTACAGAATTACCGGTTCACCATGAGAAAGAGCCTCTTCGTAAAATTCCTTTTTATGACTAGCATTTTCTGACTCATTTATCAATGAGTGGGGAAGAACGTGCCTATAAAAAATTCAACGGCTTTATAAAAGGGGTTTCGGTTAAACATATTGTAACAACTATTGATTAGAAACTCACCATGCACCTAATTTTACACCACTGGGTGATGTGACATAAAAATTTCTAGTTCCCAAGAGACCCAACTTTTCCGGATGGTTAAAATCTACGTTACGAGGCCACCGAACTGTAAAGGAGTTTAAAAAATACCTTGAATTTATTGGATAAATTATTACATTAATACTTAAAATAAAAAAACTTACCAAACGGCAAAAACAGCATATTCCTTTGCAGAGTATAAGAATATCTGAAGATCAAGGGAATTAAACCAAACACAATAAAGAGACATAAGCAAACAATCTTTATAGTTCCCTGTAGAATTCTGTAAAATAATGACCATCCTTAGAAAAATCGTAAATACTAGAAAACATCATTATCAACAAATTAATACATTTTGCATTATGTGCGCAACAGTATCTCTCTTTGATATAATAATATACATGCCCAAGTCTATATCGCTACAATGCCACAACTACATTTATCCTTTTTTTTCAAAAATCCGTTCATCTGAAAATAACATTCTGGGGAAAAGACCACAAGCACCTATTTACATAAATATGGGGAATAAAATAATACCCGAGCAAATTAAAATCAAATAGCAAACACTAAACAATTAATTAAACTATTAATTTACGTTAAACACATAAGATACACATAATTACACGTGCAGGCATGCGATTTACATCTAATAAGCAGCATAAATAGTGTACTTACATTCCTTTTTGCCAAAGGATAATAACAGTAAGTTGCAAAAGCAGAGCCAATATTATAGCAGTTCTATGAGTCATCGTTATTATTTGTTTAATTTCGGAAAATGATGATTAAGCCTCACTACGCAAATTTTCTGTCACTAACAAAAACCTGGAGGCAAGATAAATATCTACGAATAGCAAAATTTCAATTGTGATCCGTCGATTTATGAGCGACCATTGAGCGGAAAAAGTCTACGCAGTATGCGAGGGGGATTCGAGAAGTACGAGACGATGAGTAATGTGACCATGACAGGTCTTACCTTCGAAACAGCTTCTTTCGTCGAATTATCATATCTTGTAATAGTTAAATACAAAACCACTATGTACTTCTGATAGTGGTACTAAACTACGCACGTCATGGCTCATCTGAGTCTTTATCTGGGAGTAAAGTTACGTTAAAAACATTTGCCATCGTTGGAAATTATATTGGTTCCTTCTTCGGTAATATAAGTTCAGTTATTTCTCCCAATTAAATACAACTTTTTCAATATTCTTTCTCTTTCATCACCTTTTGTATGACACCAGTGTTCGTAATATGATCTTCATCGCAATATCGAAGATTTTCGTTTCGTTGATTAGCCAATAAGAAATAGATAGGTACGATAACTTTCCTCGCATGAAGTGGGTGATACATTGTTTAAAAAAATTTTAATCAAGCTGTTGAATGCTCTTTATCTTTATTTTCTTTCTTGGTGAATACGATTTGTTTAAAAATTGGTTAAATCTATGATTACAATATAATGAAGAGGTATAATAAATCAAGTTTCTTCATCATCATGATGAACGGGCCAACGATGATTTAGGCAACAGAGTCAGGGGGGTTTGCTTTCGCATTACTTGCTCAACCATAAAATTTCTCGACTTCCTATTTTAGCTTCGTGGAGAGGCCATGTTAATGGTAAAATTCGATCTAATTATCAATTATTCTACACAACGGAAGACTTCCACCTCGTAACTCGAAAATATTTCCCGAAGCTATCCCTTTTTCAGTGCAGTATGAAATACTTCTTTTCCTGTCATCATCTCTTACGTGGCATCCTTTCTGTAACCTACTATATGCCCAGATCTGACGAGAGGGGGGGACAGTGGGGTTCTCTGCCCCTGGGCCCGAGGACCCTCATGGTGCCCGTCAAGTTGTCTAGGGGCCCGCAAGCCCTCCGAGAGACCGAGCCACTTCGAGATCTTGAGGCCCCTCACTGTCATAAAAATAAAATAAACGGCGCAATATACATTGCAAAAACTTTCTCATATACGAAATTAACTCTGTGCTTGGCAATTCACTGCCAATTATGTTAATAATTCATATCAACAGAACCAATGCCACTGACACCATCAACCTCTCAGATCTATCACCTCTCACTAATAAGTGTGTGGCATTAACAGAAAAGTACCGAATTTTAGACTAGGAAATCCCCGGGTTCCGCCTCCCCTCCAACGCATGCGTTGAGCGTCTTGTACAGCAATAATGGTGCTGGACAATACACGGTGAAAAGAAAAATTTATCGCCAAACTTGGGATATGATTCCACACATTGAAATAATGAAAAAAGTTTATATGAACATGTAGCTTAGCGTACATTGTAATGTCACTGGATGCCATATAGTGATTGTTAGAGACATGGTTTATGTTGTATTATTTGTGACATCAGACTCGACAATTGGATTGATTTTAATCAAATTCTCTGGAGCCATTTTTGAGTAAATAATAGTTTTCTAAAAATCGCCAATAATAAACTACCCATTATTTTTGTGCAATATCATTTTTATGAAAAAGGGCTGCAAAAGGTGATATGTTGCATAAATATGAGTTATCATTCAATTTATGTATGCATTTAGGACCTAGAACTGCAAACAGGCTGACAGACAGATGGCATGGCAAAAACAACTTTTATGGACTCAGGGACACCTAAAATGTGTACTTCCATCAAAATGACTTAGTCGAATTTTTTCACTATTACAATACTTACTCAATATACTACATATATGAGAAAGTAAAAATTCCCATAAGGAAGCGTTTAAGCATTACATAACCCAATTTGGTGGTCGGGGTTTGCTGAAAGGTTATAGCAGGTTACATTGGGGTATGGGGTTCAAGCTTGCACTATATAGCACTTTCACTAAATCTTCTGACCCCTTAAAGAAAAGATATAATCAAAAAAAATGAAAAATTCTGTGCATTACATAAGAGCAGAGAGGGGGGGTCTAATCGAGGGTTATGCAGTACTACATCAGTTATAAAAAACTGAGGAAGTTGGGTAATACTTGAATGTCCTGCAGGAACAAAGTATGAAACTCGTATTTTATATTTCTTTTTGGCATTCAACATTCATTGTTGGTATTTCAATGGATAAAATGATAAAAAATAATAAATTATTTTAATATTTTTTATTTAAGAAATGCTCTTCTAGCTTTTGATTCTGCAAATTTATTAATTATTGATGAAAAATCTAAGTTACTTGCAATATGACTTCAGCTTTTCGGAAAATATGGTTTTAGGCTAAAATCGACATTTAGTGAGGCCCTCTTTTCGATGAGGCCCCAACTTGCTCCTCATGTGCCTGTGCATAAATCCATCTCTTAACAAGTGCTAAAATTTGGGGCCCCCTTGAGCTTGAGGCCCGGGCCACATGGCCCTCTTGTAGAACCTGGGGGCCCATATTGGCTATCAGCACCCCTGCATATGCCTCTTAAGTTTGGTGCAAACCATTTCCTGTCCAATTTTTTCATTCTGTTTCCATTTCCTCTGACAGCAATGTAAACTAATAATTACAATAGAATAGCCATCAAAACATTCCAACTACTGCCGGAAATAAAAAAGCTAAATATAAAAAGGTACGAGTCATTTTGTATGCTAATTATTCAATCGTCTTTTGTAAAAATGTCAGATTTTAATTTTACGTGAACTTCGTAATTTTCTAGCTTTAATTATTTGATATCGAATTTGGCACCTGCATAAATAAAATAACAGCCATTTCAATTATTTGTAAATGTAATAATACTTGGATTATCTATCACATTTTTTAGTATAGCAACTTCAATTTTTATCAACACCAGGTCTTCGTCAAGATTTCAGGAAATAGTATTTCATTATTTCGTAAGAACTAAATCAGAGGAATGACTCAATGTGATAAATAAGAAAATGAAATGAGCTCGGCTGGAATTCAATTGATGAGAAAGTCTACTATAAAAGACAAAATGTTTTCTGCCTATTAGTTACCTTCAGTAGTAATAATTGATTTTAAAGTGTGTCGACTGTTATGGTCATTTTGCACAGTCAACTGGACATACACGCAGAAGGGAGGAGAGAAACCCAGTGCCGGCGTTAGCCTACTCTTTACGAAAAGCACAAAGGGGGCCAACTGCTTAACGTCTCTTCCGAAGGATGGGGCACTGAATTTGTGCGCTCTCCTCAAACCACACAAACAGGGCAGGGCGACCTTGACAAAATCCTACTTGTGCAGGATTCATACCTGCTGCCCCTTCGAGCAGCTAGTGTCCTAACCACTACACCACCAGTATCCTCAATTTACCTTCATCATTTATTGAGCTCATATTGAGCAAAAATAAGTTTTAAATTGGTTCGAAGGCTTCCACGGCGCGATGTTGACATAAGAGTGGTTTCTAGGTTGCTGCCATGTAGATCCATTTTGCTGGACAATATTTCGCCTGTGTTCCAGTCGGCTTACTGGAATGGCGGCAAAATATTGTCCAGAGAAATGGATCTACACGGCAGCAACCCAGAAACCACTCTTATGTCAATAAGTTTTCAAGTTCAAGATACCTGAAAATACATGGATAATTAGCAATTCCATAAAATATAGGCACTCTTTGGGGTCCAATGTTAGTCAGGGAATAGTTCTATAACACTTTTATATTAATGGAATTTCAACTTGGCTTGTTCAAGCATGATGTGGCATTCACGTTTTCCCTATGTGCAGAGCATTATAGCTATATTTTCAAATTGGTTATAATACATTTAAATTTTGAACTTCTATAATGAAACAAGATATGGAATTTTTAAAAAGCATATCCTCTTTTAGATAACTGACAAAATTAAATAGCACTATGACTTTGGATTGATATGTTCAGGAGTTTTTCAACTGTTCCTTTAAACCCTAGGGTTCCACCAAAACATGATAAGGTTCTGTGAGAGAGAGGGAGTGATGACCATTTGTTCCATATACTCAAAGCACCACCTCTTGGTTTGTGTTTTGGGAAAATTTTAAACAAAAGGGTTGGCTTTAGAAAGTTTGTAAACCCCTGGTTTAGTTTAATCCGACTTTTATCTGAAAAACTTGAATTTGTTTGGTATGAGTTCATATATCACTTTCACTATTTAAAGATGAAATTTGCATTTTAAATAAATATTTCTTACTTTATATTTTATTTTTACATGTTAATTTCTCATGGAAGGCTTCTTTTATCAGAAAGATTGGGGTTGTGTATTACATTCATCGTTTAGAATTACCTGATAATCACAAAATACATCAAAATGTTCAATTAATTTACTTTTAACAAAAGATGTAACAGGTGAACCAATCTTCATTAAGGTTAAAATTGATATTATACCACTATTAAAACTGATTTATTGATTAATGGAAGGCCATACAAACACTCCAAAATTGGTGCTATGAACATTTAAAGACAATGACTACATGAGCATTTAAAATAACTATTTATAATCTTTAAACTAGCACATTATGTGGTTCGATCAATACTTCCATTCAATGATTTTCATAATATACCCTTAACGCAAAAATATCCTACTAGGCCAAGGAAGGCAAAAAATGAAGTTAAGAGACTAAAGCTTAGATCAAAAGTACTAATACATTTTTCAACAGAGCCAAGGCTTGAGGAGAACTTGAGAGGTGACCATCCCAGATGGCTCTTTTTGAAGAACATTATAGCACTATCACCATTGATCTGTTCCTCTATTGGGGCCTGGGTGGCATTTTGTCTTTGTGTCAGGTTGTATATTTCCATGCCATGGCCCTGTTTACAACTACAAATAAAAGGAATGTTTACCTAAAGATAAGGATGATACTACAGTTAATTTACCGTACTTTCACAAAAGATGTCATAAAATAGACAAAATCAAGAAAAGGTATTTTGAATAGTTTTAACAATACCAAATAAGAACAATGCCATCATCTGCAGAAACATCCCAATGACAAGTATTCTACTTGACAAATATCTAGTTGAAGTTAAAACAAAATAGCAGTTTAGAAAAATCTCATGTTTCCTATGCGAATCAAGAAAAAACTAAACTATATGTAGATATTGAATATGCACATGCAAGTTTATCAAGTATCTCATAGAGCAAACAACTAAACCACTTATATAACCATTCAGAACTCACATTTCCATTCCAAGGGAAATTTTAACATTTGTGTCAGTCATAAATCTTAGTAATCATTCACTGTTGGTTTACCAAATTGATCCATGCCCTACCGGAGTCATCTCCCGATGGGATTCTGATCTGAACTAGGTGCACTGGAGGTTCATTCTGACGCACAACCACTGTGGACGACATATGTTCCTGATTGATTCCAGATGAAGAAGCTAAAGTAGACTGGACTGCCGTCAGAGGTCCAGCAGAAGTATTTGAACCACATAATGCCACCACTCGGGTTCCTTTTTCTGCCAGGCCTGTTCCATCCACAACCATGCTCTGATACCGACCTTCCGATGCAGATGCCACTCCCTGTAGAGCAGTTATTTCAGTTTCTTCAGTGAAATGCACTGGACCCTCAATTATCAAGTGTTCAACCTCTTCCTCTCCTGCTTGGAGCCTTTGGTCTCTGTTGTCAGCCTGCCGTAGAATGATATGGTCTTTCGCTGAAATAGTATAAACGTGATCTTCGTGGGTTGTTTCTATTGCTTTCACCAAGTCCACTTCGTCACTTTCCAAGATGCTCAGATTCTTGTTACCTAGTCTTTTGTCTGGTATCTCAAATGCTACTCTCTTTACAACTGCAAATAGTAAAAAATCAAATTAGCCACAAGTTTTAAAACATATTATCAAATAATTACATTTTGACCTCGGAAGTTAACCAATAAATATATAAAACACATCACTGTTTGGTGGACACTATAATCTGCAAAGCCTTGCCTCATTTTTGGTGCTAGCAAGAACATGATTATCTTTGCTCTTGATGTGTTAGGACCCTATATTTATAAATTTTGTTCAAGAGGCTCGAAAGAAACAGGCCCAAGAGGCTAAAACAGCTTGCTGTCTTAATAAATGAGATGGAATATGAGCCACTTTTATGGAAAGCCTGAAGTAAGAATGGTTAATGCCAAAATGTGTGAAACTTACTTTCTCCTTGTTTACACTATCGCAGGCTATGAAGTAACTACGACCAAGATAGGGATGACCAACAAGTTCACTTGTGGTTTCTGTGCTCTTATATCTCTTAAATTTTCATTTCTTTTGTTAATATTCGTGAGTTGATTTCTTTCTTACATTTGTGTATTTCTATAAATATTAATATTTATTTATAAATAATTACAAATAAGAAACTCAGGTTGATTTTATTCCAAGGTTGGATATGGGAGAGATAATTGTGTCACTTGGACATTTACATAATGTGAACAAATCAAGCATTAGGACAAAAAGAATACTGAAAAATATTAGATCTAAAGTTCAATCATTCACAAGGGGTGTGGAACACAATCAGACTTTTACCATGTTAAGGTAGGTTCACGTACCGTGGATTTACAATAGACAGCACTTTTTCGAATGTATCCTATGTTATAGGAGGGGCACATGTATGCAGGACTCGAACTTACAGAGTAAGTAACCCAAATTTTTTAATAACCATTGCTAAAGGAATTTCAAGTTAACCAAAAGGGATTTATGCTACCAGTGGCAAACATGTTGGCCAAAACTCCAATGTTTGCTATTTTAAGGATAACGCGCACAAAGTAACGAAGGGAGTCATTAGTTCCTTAACTTTATCAAACTAACAAACAATATAGTAACAATTTTTTGTACTGTATTTTCCAGTAGATAAAATAAAACCCAATTGAAATTTATGCTGTATATTGCCTCAAAATTTTTTAATATATAGAAAGACACAGTAAACATTTGTGAGGGTTAAATTCCTCGGAAAGATTGAGCATGGCAAAATTGCAAAAATTTTAAGCTTTCCCAGTGAATAATCATGGTGAACTTTTCTCGGGTTTCCAGCCAGGTTATTCTGGAGTTCTCATCCGACGTTTCGGCAACTATCTCCGTCGCCATCTTCAGGAATCCTGAGAGCCGTGGAATTTTCTGGTCTGGTTTATATACCTGCCAGGGGATGGCAGCTGGTCATTGATTGGCGGTCGTGTGGTGTGGTCCTATTGGCTTGGCGCTCGTTGGCTAATTGAACTATCATTGGGTCCCATGCCTTGCTGAGAAGGAACCTGGTGTCTCGGTTGAAGTTGTTGCAGTTCAACCAGATTTCAATTGAAGGAAGCTATTGAAATCCAGTTGAACTGCAACAACTTCAACCGAGACACCAGGTTCCTTCTCAGCAAGGCATGGGACCCAATAATAGTTCAATTAGCCAACGAGCGCCAAGCCAATAGGAGCACACCACACAACCGCCAATCAATGACCAGCTGCCATCCCCCGGCAGGTATATAAACCAGACCAGAAAATTCCACGGCTCTCAGGATTCCTGAAGATGGCGACGGAGATAGTCGCTGAAACGTCGGATGAGAACTCCAGAATAACCTGGCTGGAAACCTAAGAAAAGTTCACTGCAAGACCTTGATTAAATGAGAAATTTGATTAACATGGGAATTAATGTAGGATATTTTTCGCTTACAGGTTAATAATAGTTATAATTGAGATGTGAGCTCAGGACTTGAATGCACTAATGTCAAAATAAATAAAATTTATTTTTCTTATCAAGAAAACTTGAATAAGTACTAAATTCACTTAAAATTTGGTTTCAGATTCGTGAAAATGAGAAATTATCAACAATTTAACAAAGAAAAATTATTCCAGCCAGAACCACTCCTTCATTACTGTTAACAAACAAAAATTCAATTTGTGAAGAAAGGAAATAAATGTTTAATTATATCCATGGCTAATGAAAATAAGTCTGCAGCGGTCTGCCCAATCTCAACAAGTTTTAGCTGCATGGATTTGACGGAAGATGTCTCTTTTCTACATTTCATGTTCATGAAAACAAATATGAAATGTTATCTGCATTTTAAGAAGTCAGACATAGATTGGCTGGGGAACTAGTGGCTATTTATATTTAACTGATTCATTTACTTGTCCTTTTGTCTGGAAATTAATGCTTTATGAGATTGTTAAATTATATTATTTGCACTCATAACAGCTAAAATAATAAATATTAGAAAACTGTATCAATGTAAGTCAATAATATGAAAGGAATCATCACTGTAAGTATAATAAAATACACTGGGGACCTGCTATAGTGTGGTACTCTGTATAATGTAGTTTTGTCAAAATTTCTAATTTTGTATGTCCAAAATGTAATTTCAATATTTTCACAATCTGTCTAAAGTTTTTGAAGCATGAATATTCATTTAACGACCATATCTGTCCATATGATTCACATTTACCAAAATAACCATAATTTTATCATAGAAAACCGTAATTTCACTTTCTTTTCAATTGTTTAGTCACAAATCGTGCACAGACATCTTTGTGGTCAACTATATAACCAAATGTTTGCATGAAAAATCATTTAAAGTTAGCTCAGTATCATTGTGACAGATGCAACTGCAGGAACTCAAAAATACAAGAGCGTGATTAGTTGAATTGTTCAAAGTTTATGGGGAAAACATCGAAGATTTAAATTTTTTATTTGATGTTCTTTTGTTTTCTTTACCTGAGTAACTTATTTTAACATTGTATCTGATGTTTATCCATCTATAATGCCCTTTAATCGCATTATCAGTAGTTTTCTGTTATTCCGGCCATTACAACAGCACTTTTGAATATTTGAAAGGGTCTCATTATGCTGCGATCTCACCTATAATGTGGTCGCTTGACATGGACCCCAAAGAGTGGGTTATAGCGGGTCCCCAGAGTATATACTATTCCAATGATTAAGTATCATTTAATAACTAAAGAAGGCCTTACTTGTTCTTGCCTGCCATTTCAGATGGGCAATAATGAAAATAAAATTTTGTAAGTTCATTAAATGTTGACAATGTGCCTTGGATTTTTTTATTTAAGTCATTATTCTGAATTAATGGTAAGATAAGGTCTACATCTTGAACTCGCAATGTTAATTTAACACTTCATTTGCGTTTCTCCCTTTATGTTTATACTATTAATCACTATGATACAGCCAGAGATGTTCCACCAACATCAGACTATTAGTGATACCAAGATGTTATATCTGGCATAAAAACTCTTCAGAAGCTGTTCCAGAAGCTAAATACATTGCTGACTAATACTGGTAACAATTTAGTACAATTCTTCAGGTTTCTAGATTTTCTGCTATCAAAAACAATAAGCAATGAAGCTCTTGAGTATAACTGTTCATGAATTAAATAAAAAAAGATAAAATAATTAAGAAGCACAAAAAAGTCCTAAACTTAAATATTTCTTGCAGGATAGAGAAATATAATGATATCATATAAATCTCAAAATTTGTAATAATGGAAATAACAGTTAACACAAAAATGAAAGGTGAGACTATTGATGGCAAATTTATTGCTGAATTACCTCGTGTCTGTGACCTTGTCTCTGGACTATTTGAGTCACCATCATTAGTATCTCCTTCAGTCTCCATTCCATTCTGCCTCTCTTCAAACACACTTGTGATTCGAGGCTGATTAATTACTATTGCATCTTGCAAGTGGCCTTGTGTCTGCATGTGACCATAGAGCAATGGTTTGCGCATAAATCCCATACCACAAACCACACACTCGTAAGGTTTCTTGTCACTATGCACAAAGCGGTGTGCATTTCGGTTGTCCCTTGAGCCAAAGCGCTTGCCGCAAACCTCACAGGGATAGGGTCGTTCTCCTGTATGAACGCGAATGTGCTTCTTGTAGTGCTCAGGATAGACAAAAGAGGCACCACATGTCTCACAAGTATAAGGTCTTTCACCTGTATGAGCTGCCTGTAAATAGAAAGAGACAAAAATAACATTAATATTCTTTAATTATTTAATGAGAAACATTACTAAATCTTGTTCTTGTGAATCAAATAACAATTAAGAGTTACAAATTCTCTTAAGAGTGCAGATGTCTGTGATTAGATCTTGAACTAAAGAATTTTTTATTGAAAAGAGTTATTATTCAGTAAAAGACTTTTGGGAAGATAGTAACTTAAGTTGACTGAAAATTACTTTTTATATTTTTAAATTTAAATAGGTATCATTGTATTACATTAAACACAATTTTGTAATGCTTGTAATTTTAAATATATATACATGTATGTTTATATATGTACTGAAATGTTTTTGTTTTACTCTGTTTACGTATTGGTATAATATTTTAGAATTGTATTTTTATTTTTATGAAAATATTCATTGAAGAGTCACCAACCTACTCATTTTTTTACGATAAAATTGTAATTGTTAAGTTAATTTTTCTCTTCCTACTTTAATTTATTTTGACACTTTCAAGTATAATAAAATTTTGTATTTAAAACTAAAGAAAACAATTGATTGTTATCGATAGTCACAGGACCAACTATCGATAACTATTGACAGTCAAGACTATCAATAGTTCTCCACCAATAATTTGGGCTAATACAGTACTTTGAATTATTTTTCATATTGAAAATACAAATATTCATAACTGACATTACCATTGGCCATGTTGCTATCAACAAGTCAAAAAAATTATCATAGCAACAGAAACAAAGCTATCAGCTAGTGACATTCAATTTACTGGACATAAATTCAGATGGAAAATTTGACATCTATATTATAATACCATAATAGTTGTAGGTGAACTTTATTGGCAGGTTAGTATAGACTATTGGGGAGCTTACATCTCAACTGCTCTTTGGACTATTTTTGTTATTCATGATTTGTAAAAATGCAGAATACTTCTGTTCTTTAACAATACTAAATTCAAACAGAAATATGTATTAAATACTTTCTTTTTAGGGGGTTTTCTGCTACCCCTATCCTCCATAAGAAAAGCATTGGAATCAGTTTTGGGCCTCATAAAATCACATTTTAAAATTAGTTAAAATCAAGATTTTAACTCGGGACCTAAACTGTTGTATTGGCAAAAGAATGAAGTTCAATTTGGTTACCATGAAAATTCATTTATGTTCTGAATTTGCCGGAAAAACCATTTTATGTGGCCTTGCGGACTATCTTGCAGTAAATGTTGTTCCCTATCCGAATAAATTTTGTAATCTATACCTTACAGATCATATAAGAGCTAGGGAGAGAAAAGTTTGATATTTCATTGTTGCTTGACAGATGCCATTTAACGAGATACGAGTATAAGTTTATTAATGTAATTATGTAAAGTGGAATTTCTAATTGATGGATTCAGTTGAAAATCACAATTGGGCGGTAAATTTTAATAACGATCTCTCATACTTAATTAAATTAAAATGAATGAAATGAAAGTTATAATGGACGGATGGACCAGACGTGCCCATAAGGCGTTCCGCTATTACCACTTCGCTGATGAAGAACGCCTAAAAATGGAACTTTTCAACAATGAGAATTGTCAGTTACCATGGCCACCTCATTTGAGCATATATTAATTGTATTTGTGAGCCCCTTGATATTACATCATTTTGTTTGTTTAATTTTTTCTGTTCTGTTTACGAAGAAAGAAGTTTAAAAGAACTTAGCATGGTCAGTTAATTTTATTTATCACATCCACTTTTGCTTGACAAATTCCAGTCAAACTCAGAGCTTGTATTTCTAATATAAATTTTTAATATAAAGATCTTTGCTGATTATTATTTCTTGAATTAGAACATCCAAAAGAATCCTATCACATAAACATCATCGAGAAAAAAGCAAAAACATAATCAGGGGACCATAATCTTTATCTCTTGGATGCCTGTGCAAAGGGTCTCACTGCCAGATTTAATTTGGGGTATTTTAATATTCTATGTATATTTTCTGAAGAAAATCACATTTCTCATGAACTATTGGTGATAAAATGTACAAATAAAAAGCATTTCATAGTAAAAATATTGAGAAATAACATATCTACCCAGAAAGAGGGAGACTCAGGTTTGATTCAAGTTCACTATTTTTCTCCTCAAATTTCACATTTATATTTAGCCTTATGCCCCCATGCATAAAAACTGTATTTCTCAACATTCCATCTCAATATTGTAAATAGGGCAAATATTTGCACAAATTCCAATCATTTTAAGAAGTAAACTTTTAGTAATAGCTAAGATATTCTTTTGAAATGACATAATAAAAAAATACAGAAGGTGCAACTATCATACCTTTCGATGATAGTCTAAAAGACGACGGCGTTTGAAACCTCGACCACAATCATCACAAGTGAAGCGTCGATCATCTAAGTGCGTTGCACGGCGATGAGATATTAGGTTGCTCCTCTGACTGAAAGTGGCACCACATGTCTCACATTGGAATGGCTTCTCGCCTGTATGCGTCCGCTCATGATCCACAAGCTCTGCTCTCCTTGCAAACCCTTTTTGGCAAACACTGCATGTGAACGGCTTGGCTCCCGAGTGCACCACCATATGAACCTTAGAAAAGAAAAAAGATCAAATTTAGAATTAACCTTTTATGGCTTGATGGGAATTGAAAGTCAGTATATATAAATTCTCAAGTGTCCTGTCTGTCATGGTACTTTTAGACATCTCAAAATGGAATTAAGAGCTGAAACTTTCAAAACCATTAAACCCACATGAGGTGATGTCAACAACTCCAGGAGATGATTATATTTTCCCATAACATTAAACAGAATCTTTGTTTTTCAAGGTGCAAGATTTTTTCCTCCATTCATCAAAATATGGACCAATTTTCTCCATTTTTGCTTTATTCGATGGCTAAGACTAAAAAATATCTTATTCTTGAAATGTTTAGATGTTACACGGAAGAATGTCAGAAACACATTTTCTTTTAGAAATTTTAAGGCTTTTTTGTACTCTTTTCTGATGTTGCCAAGGCGACCCACATTGTTGCCTCTGATTCAATTAGTATCTATTAAGCCTTCAAATAAATGAAAGAATTGGGCCATTCACTTCGCACTTTTTATGAAGCATCAAAATTATTGATGTAGCAATGTCAAACTTAATAGATTGCAACATAAATATTTGCCGATAAATATTATTCAGTGAACCGCATGTGGACTACGGGTGTTTTTAATGAATGACCAAAAGAAAAAAATTTTCTTTCTTTATCAATACTGGAATATTACCTATTTTGCAAAATTTTTGCAATTAAAATTGCACATATAAATTATAAAAGCAAACATTCCATTCACAATGTCAGTTGTCTAATTTTATAAGAAGATACAGACTATTATTAATAAACTAGCCAATATCCCATCCAAGTTGATGGGTAAACAAAATGAAATAAGTTTGATCATAGTTTGGTGATATTTTCGATTGTCGTCTCTCCTTTCATCGAACTGCTGTTGAGTTAATCCAGAAGTCATCTTTGAGTTCGCTCCCTGGTCAATCTTCTTCGATGTTCTTCAGGTGTCTCCACAATATTATCATCCATTTAAATGTTACATTACTCTTTAACTGTTGACTACTAATTATTCATAGAAATAATTTATTCATATCTTTCAAATATCTAAATTTTATTCAAAATTCTAACATAATGGATGTATAACATAAACTTTAATGCTTTGTCATAGAAAACCATTATACATTATTTAAGATATATTTCTGCCTACACTTGTTTTGTATTCTTTAAAAATTTCATTCATAAGAATGCATTAAAAATCCAACAACAGGATAAGAAAAAATAAAACAAAATTATATATTTTAAAATTTAATAACAAAAAATTAGAGATTGAAAATGTCTTTATACCCAACATTCATGGTGAAAACAAGGGTGTCATTTTTCAATTTTCCTTGTAATTGTGAATTTTTAACATAACTTAAATTATTTCTATTTCTGGTTTGCGATAGTGCAACATATAATTGGCCATGATCAAAAATGGGGTCATCCAGAAAAAGGCCTATAAGTTTGCCATTGAGCCTTATTTATTGTCATACAAAAAGCTGGAATGATGGGAAATTGACGTCCTTTTACCCCCTCACCCTCCTTCCTTATTTCTATGCATCTCTCTCTCTTTCTGGACAACACATTAAATGCTTGATGGCTCATATTGAGGTACTCAATACATACATGTGTGTGTATATGTATATATGTATATATATATATATATATATATATATATATATATATATATATATATATATATATCATGGTAAATTCATCACGCGTTAACTCGTCACATGAAAAACTCGTTGCACGTCACTACATTCCATAATTGATAGTAGCTCAATAACTTTGGCTAAGATTAATAAAGGTGAAATACTCCTTTAGCCAAAAAATCTTTAGAGTTGGCTCCCAGTCACTGTTGAAACAGGTTTTACCCCTGACGATGCCCACCTTGTGGGCGAAATGCACTGGGTGTTGTAACCCTCTAATTGTTTGGCTAAAGGAGTATTTCACCTTTACTACATTCCATGACAAACTCACCGCGTGTCAATTCATCGCGGGAAAATTTTGTCGCGAGACACCACGACTGGTGTACAGCAGGAGGATACACTTGTTGGGTTGGGAGTCATTCCCTGCTATACACCATCCAATGTTTCTCGCCTTGCAAATTCACAAGAGAATTGCGATTCGTTCTGGTATTATCAAAATATAAATAAAAATCTCCTCGTGCAAAACTGTCTCTACCTGCCATACATCAGTCATGGTGTCTCGCCTTCCAATTTGTCTCGTGATGAATTTGTGGCATGATGAATTGATGCACGATGAGTTTGTCGTGCGATGTATTGACGTGTGATGAACTAACCGCAAACAATTGACGCATGATGAACTGATCACGATGAGTTGTCGTAGAACCGTAGGTAGTATCTTTACGCATTTAATCAATGTTTTTTAACAAATGAAACATAAGATAAATGAATCATATCTACTGAAATTTTTCATCGCAAATTTACGATCGGGATTTCAATTAATACAGTATTCATTTTAAAAAATACATTTAAAAAAATGTTTTTTCCTCCAACAAAAATTTGTAACAAACCATTTCAATTAATGAACACAAAATGCATGTGCTCGAAATACACAAAAAATACATTCAGTGAGAAATAAGGTCAAATTTATTTTTCTGTGTTGGGTCTACTAAAAGGGGGTGGTCATGTTATATCCGGGATCATATTGGATTCAGGTAAATACGGTATTTAGGTGAAGGCATGATTAAGGTTAAGTCTGCCCTCCGAGGTGGCCATTACCACTTGGAGGTGAAGCAGTAGTTTTTGGAGATTTTTGTCAGATTCATTCGTGTTGATATCTTTGTTACGCTAATATATAACACACACACCCCGGGTTATTTAAGTAATGTGTTCAGGCACCCATTGCATGACTCGAAATTTGCGTAAGTCGAAATTTACTATGAAAAGTACAGCAGAGGTGGGGAAACTAGGGCCCACGAGCCAGATCCACTCCCCAAAGGCATTTATTTAGCATGTGAAGCGATTTCTGAAAATTAAAGTACGTATAATTTACTGCATCAGTACAGTACAAGCACTTGGTTAAAATAGAGGCATCAAGCACACATTAACAGATAAAGCACCCGCATCAACGATCGGAAAGACTGAAGGGATTGGGAGAGAAACCACACAGACATGTAACAACAATGCACCGTATTAGTCCGAATATAGTCCCCCCTTTTTTGGCCGAAATATTAGTAAGAAAAGTAAGAGGGGGACTATATTCGCGCCCAAAAAATTAGCAAACGAAAATATCACTGCCAGCAGTAAGGATAGGTAACAATTAATGACCTCACTTGATTTGATAGTTTTACAGAGAATTTCAGAAGTTTTCGATTTGAAAGTGTTGATTGGCCAACTTCATCCCTTCCAAAAGTCCCAAATATTGATATGTAGTGGTGCCACCTATCGTAATTTTAGAGAAAATGTCATTATGATTAAATAAATTATCTTTGTTACCCATCAATCAGTAGGCAACTCTGTCAGCTGATCAGATTGTCCAGCTTGCGCAGCTGTCGATTGTATATAATCCAATCGCATTATAAAAGTATTACTTACATAAATAAATAAATATATATATATATATATGGATGTCAACAAGGTGTTGGGATGAGGTAGCTGAAGAAGGAGTAGTTCCGAAAGCTTTACGTTTGTGATGTTTCTGTGTTTTTGTGTTATTTTACGTGTGTCGCTTCGACATCCCCGGGGCCTCGCCAACCTGAAGTCGTCTGATTGGTGAGTGCTCACTGGGTTTCCTCATCCCAACACCTTGTTGACATCCATATATTCATTTTACCTTTCCTTTTCCGTAAGTTGTTATATATATATATATATTATGAAAAGAATATGTTAACTGCAAATCTGGTGATAATTAATTTATTATATAGGCACAGTTCAAGTAGCCATTGTCAATAGCATCTGAAGAATATGAATGAAATTTAAATAACATTCATAAATGCAAAGTTTTCGAATTTAGTCCAGTAACACTTGATACATTTAAATTATGCCTGCAACTATAAAACGCAAAACGTGATGTCACCATTTCATCATAAATTGATAGCTGTAACTAGATTGCTTGTATTATTATTAAAACTTGTTCCTTCGAATATTAAAAGTGAGGTCTGTAATGACGTTCAAACTTTTTTCCAAAACTGAGGCTTTAGAAATCGGAGGGGGGGGATATATATTCAGGGAGGGACTATATTCAGACTAATATGGTATTTAGTATTTTAGTGAACAACTTTTTTGGAAATTCTCCTTGTACGATTAAAGTGACTTTCCCATAATTGCATAATACATAAATGAATTGAATTGCCTTTGTTTTAGCATGAAAATTAACAGCTTTACAAAATTGGCTTCTAGGTTTTGTTTACCAAGAAAATGTCTATTGGACGCTGCAAAAGCAAACTGCACTTAGTAAAAACTAATGTTTCATGCAAAACATGATGTCACCGTTTCATTGTAAATTGATAGCTCTAACTAAATTGTTTGTACATATAAAAACTCATTCTTTAAAATATTAAAAGTGAGGTCTGTAATGGGGTTCAAACTTTTTTCCAAAACTGAGGCTTCAGAAATAAGGGGTGGACTATATTCAGACTAATACAGTAATCTAATATTGTATTCATCTGAATGCAGATATACACCACAATTGTAGTCAGTCGCTAGAATTAGGTAGATTGTTACATCGATTCATTAGAGTAGTAGGTAGGTGCTGTGGCCTTTTTTCATGCGTAATTCGAAACCAAAGTCACTACATAGTATTGCTAAAAATTCGCTAGAATGACAACATTGGCTGAGTAGCAAAGTGGGTATATCACATTACAACCCATGCCTTGCGGTCTTTCTCCATGCATATACATATAGATTTAGTTCGAGCTCACTTACAAAAACCACAAACTTCGGAAGAATAAATTTTTTTTTTTATGAAATTTATGTAGCCACTTATGTAAGTGTGGGTTTACATAAGTCAAGGCTTACGTAACCCGGGCTGTGCCTGTATATATATATAATGAGGAAACATGGAAAATCATTTCTTAAAACATATTACCAATGAAAATAGATTAAATTCTTCAGAACATGAACCATTCCAGAGAGTGATTGAATCAATAACTATATTGTTTTAGAGGTGAAACAGAAAAAATAAATAACTTTTTTAAAACAACCAGAAAGTATGCTCTAAAACCTTTTTAATGTGGTGAGCACCAAGTTGAATGCTAGCATGTCAAACAAGCACCATTACACTTTTACAAAAATAGGAATGATCATGATCAAACCAATGCCAAAGAAATTCATAATATTCTTAAATACCTTTAGAAAGTAAGCAACTGAAAAATTAACTAACTAAATGGAATATTAAGCATCGGAGAAGAGAACAATCAGTCTGCCAAGAGGGCACATTGGTGCTTACAAGAACCAGACAGGGAACCTCTACTCTGAAAAATTACAGACTCCATCAAATGGGATTCATTAGTAATGACACATAAACTCACCTCCAAATTACGAGCAGTTGCAAATGCCTTTCCACAGGTTTCACAAACAAAATCTTTGTTTTCAGAGTGTGTTCTAGAATGCTGCTGAAGATGCTGAAGGCACAGGAAGGTCTTACCACATTCATGACAAGCATGAGGCCTCGGCCTGGCATCATGGATCTTCACATGGACTTTGAGGCAGTATCTATAGGGGAAAAGGTTAATAACAATATACTACCCAAGAAAATATACAGATATAAAGAAAGATCAAGGAATTAACATGTCACCTTAAGTATGCTTTCAATTGTCGGGGCTACAAATGTTTGTACTTTCATGACAAACTGCAAAAAAATGGTTTTTGTCTGAAATTATTTTTTCTTTAGTACTCTCCTTTTCCCCATTAGTCTTCTTTACCAATACTAAAATAAAATTATCCACCCACTTGTTTTATCTGTCATTTGTATACAATACTACGGTAACTTTCACATTTTTATTAACTACACATTAAATTAGTCACACAAAAATGGAGCAAGGATTAAAAGTTATCCCCTCATTTGAAAGGGAAGCAGCCTGAGAGCAAAAATTTATTTCCCTGGGTAACTATTGCCGATTTCACGTTTATGCCGGGCATTTTTTTAAATCTTTGTGAAACAATGACAAAAGAGGCACTTTTTTGGATCAAAGAACAACAGCACTGGCAATGGCATTAAGAATTTTAAAAATTATATCACTGAAACAGCCTATCAGACTCGTAGCATCTGTAAGTGTATAATAAAATGGTATATAAAACTAAAAACAATACTTCAAGAGCAAAAACAATTCTTACCTGGATGCAAAGGTCTTCTCACACAAATCACACTTGTAAGGTCGGACTCCGTTATGAACATTCATGTGTTCCAATAGAAGATTGCGAGACCCATAAAATTTTCCACATACTTCACACTTATGCCTCGCTTTACCATGAACTTCCTTTTTATGCTCACGGAGCTCTTTCATACTACCAACAGCTTCTGGACAAAATTCGCATAGAAAAAGGTCTGCTTCATCCTCTTTTCTTGAACTCGTATCCAAATTTGGAGATTCTCCGTGGTCTTCCGCCATGTGAAGTCCTAAATCTTTCTTGCGATCAAACTCCTGACCGCATAAAATACACACAAATGCCCGCACTCCATGCACACGTCTAAGGTGACTTTGAACCGCCGAAGCGCTTTGAAGCTTTTGATTACAAGGCACGCACTTGAACAAATCCCCTTCCTTTAAGACTACGTTTGTACCATCAGCTGCACTGGAAGCTTCTGTAACTTCCGCATCCATTTCTTCCTCCTCTTTGATATCTCGCTTGTCCTCAATTTCATCGGTTTTCATAATTTCTTCTCCAGTTTCGCAGAACTCTGGTGCACTTAATTCTAAGTTATCATTTTCATTTGTCTCTATTGTATCATTTACTGTGCAGTACGGCTCCGAAATCTCTTGGCAGGACTCGCTTTTCTGGTAGATTAGAAAAACATAATGAACAATATTCCACACTAATTCACAAGCACCGATACTTTAAGGAAATAGTTAATACAAACCTTTTGAATCAGTTCCTTCTTTTTGCTTAAAGGGTTGATATACTTGAACTTTTTAGGGGGAGCTTTTTTACGGACTTTTTGCACCTTTTTCCCCAAATAATCCTCATCATTCTTATCGTCATAATTAGCCCCAGAATGAGACAAGTCTTTTGATGTATCGATAAGATCTTCGCCTCGGTTTTGAGAAGTTTGTTGATACTTCTGACAAATTTCGTTCTTTAACTCGGCAGCTCGGCATTCCAGATCATCTATTTCATTGATAGCCCGATAACATTTTTTACAAATTACCTGACTATGAACAGACTCTTCAAGTAGCTCGCACTCTAAAATAGAAGCTATACAAAAGTACACCTGCTTTTGTGAGGATGTAACGGTTTCAGATTGGAAAAAATTATAACTACTTCTTACAGAGGATCCCACCCTAGCATTACAAATGAAACACTTTGTACTTCTAGGGGCAGTATTCAACTGCTGTTCAGTGTCTGCAGTCATTGCGGCGCAACTGAAATTCATAAAAGAAATAATTTCAATTACGGCAAATTTGAGAAATTTCTACACACATTTCTAAGCATTAGGTCATTTCGTAAACTATAATTCATTTCCAAGCTAAAATAACATCTTGCACAGCTTACTACTATAAAATAATAATCATGACGAATTCACTATCATGAGAGGTACTAGTAGCTGTATTCTACACCTACGAAGAGTTGAATACAATAATTTAATATTAAAACAACTATTAAACAAAATACCTGCATGTCCCATCGAAAAACAACCAAAAACTGCCTAATATTTACAATTTTAATAAGAAATTACCAGAGTTGCCAGCCCTGCCCAAACAACATGGCTGACAGAAGAAAAACGTAATATTTCCGTTAAGTAACAAATGTAAATTAGACAGACTATTACTAATATTTTGAAATCGCCTTACTTGTTTTTTGCTTTATATATCTGATGAAGGATGTGGAAAAGTTAATTATTCATCATAACCAACATTGCCACTGAGTCGGAAATAGGTAATTCTTCGTTACAGATTCAAATCTTAGTATGAAGGTGGCGTTTGATACAACAAATTGGGATTTTAATTTCGTTAGGGAAAAAAAGCAAAAGCTAACGAAGAAAGCATTGCAAAGGAATGTTGAAAGGTGCAATTTAATCACGAATACTTAAGTGTATAATGATTTCTTGGGTTACATTTTTTTTCGTCATGTTCGAAACGTATTTTCCTATATAGTAGTACATTAATGCAATTCCAATTTAAATATTTTGGCGCGTAACAGTGGTAGGGTACAATTGTAATTGATTCCGTTGATTTACACAGTAAACATGGAATAAGTCGGTAATAATATACATGTAATGGTCTTAAAGAATCAGTAGTATTATACATAGGATATACAGGAGCCCAGTGTTTTCGTTAATATTCGTCAAAATTGTGATATTAATTTTTTACAAGATACAATTTTACATGATTTTTTAATATATGTATGTTGTATATTTCTTTTATATAATTGGGCAATGATTTAAAAAGTCTTCAGCACATATTGCGGTGTTTTTTGTTAATGGTAAACAGTGCCATATTATGTGTAATTTTTATTTCTTGTAGTCATGTATGGCGGAATTTCGGATAAAATAAGAGGATTCTTCGTTAAAATTACTACAGATTCGTAGGTAAAATACAAGGAAATGACATGATTTTATTTTCTAAGTTTTGGTTTACATGATGTACGTTTGTTTAATTTTTATGTTGTTCATATGGCTCATTTTTGAGTTATAAATAATTCGGCAGCGTAGGATGATGTTCCCCAGAAAATTATGCCATATCTCAATATTGGATGGTTGTAGAGATACTAGTCTTTGGTTGTGACCATAGTATAGCCTGAGTAGGGTGTTTATGGAAGTCTTGTCACCCAGTGATCGAATTAGGAATATTGTCTAGTTGACCTTATTAGGAACTGCTTGTGTGTGAGATCCAATCAAGGATATCCGATAGGTTTATTCCTCAAAGTTTAGTTTGGAATGATTGTTTGATTGAGTGACTGCTGTTTATGTCAAGTGCAATTTGGTTTTGCTGGTATGGATTAAAATTAGATCTTCCACCTAACCTCATGAAGTGGTCGGGTCAGAATGTTGTCGTCTTAGAAAAGTTAATTTACCTGCAAAAGATACATATCTTTTGAAATCATTTCACAAAACTGTGGCCATCTCTGGAGGTAGTCGTCTTAGGATAATTTACCTAGAAAAGATATGAAACCATTATTCGAAATTTAGGTCACCTCAGGAGGTGGCTGTCTGAGGGAGGTGGACGCTCCTGGAGGTTCTACTGTATTAGGTATAAGGGTTTGCGATTACTTATATTGTTGTCTTGGAGTAATTGAAAATTCTCTATTGCAGGTTTTTTTGGTTGGGAGGAATTTTTAATTATCTGCAAAGCAGCTTTTGAGGTGCATGTGGCTTTACTGAGGTGGTTATTGTTGTATTGCTTTTTTGCTGCTGTTATTTGTTTTTATACTGGTGCAGAACATATTATTTACTACTGGAGTTTAACTTATACTGTGAGTGCATATTGCAAAGTGCTGGAAGGAATAAATTTAATAGCTCTCAAAATCAATATAAAAACATGTTTTACATTTTAAGTTAAACCACTAATCAAATTGCTATAAGTTGATTATGCTATATAATTTTTATTTTGAGATAGTTATTAAATTTATTTTTCCCTTTTAGTGTGCAATATGAAAGTTATTTAAAAATTATTTTTAATTTGATTTAATTTTTAGTCTTCTTTTAATAGCATATGTTTTAAAATGATAACTATTTTAAATTTTAATATTATGAAAATTTATTTTATCATGTTAACATATTTCTATGGTTCGTTTCATTATATATAAAACTAGAAATTTAAGTGTTTCAAAAATCACTATATTATTAGAACAGTCTTTTGTTGCAGACACTTTCTCCTATTAATTTTGAACAATCAAGCTCATAAATTTCTTGTCCTTGCAAAGATTTTACTCTGCTTAGGGCAACATATGCTTATGTTTTCTCCTTCCTGTTCATATTCTGTAGCCCCCTCCTTTCACATATCGTCACAAAAAAATTAAACTCCTCTCCATTCTTAAAATTGTCACAAATTTCTCAACCTCCCTTCCATATAAAGAAATACAGAATTTAGTTTTACTCACAAAACATTAAGATTTTACTTGAGTACAATTCAGTACATAAATTATACTTGTTTTTGATTTTTTCAAAAATTATTCTTATTTAAATGCAATGAGGTTACATGAATTAATCTCTCCCTCCCCTCCCTCTGCCCATTCCCTATATAAATGCTGTAATGATCTTGTTCTTGACCTAATAATGACTATGTGTTAGTTGAAACCAGTCATCTGTTGTTTGTTAATAAAATGGAATTTTTACCAAGTGTTCCCATTATTCTTCCCTGAATATGGAGTTTCACCATGTGAGGGCAACATCCATAAATTTTATAAAAAATATTGATTCCTTTTTAAATGGCAGTACATATCAATCCCTCCCTAAAGACTGCATAACCTTACAGAGGTGGGAGGGTTTGTGTACTCTAATGAACCAAAGAGCTATGCCGACGGGAGATAATTCTCCTGGTAGGACCATTCAAGCCAGAAAGGTCTGAGAGGAAGAGTCAGACTAAGAAGCAGTCTTGGAGCTTTTACATCCCCCTGTGCAAGGGCAGCAGCTTGCACAGTACCTCTGTAGGTGGTGATCATGTGGATCTGAACAGCTACAGATGGGTAATCACTCTTGTGAAACTGTGATGAGGAAAGCAAGGGAAAACTACCTTATTATATTTCCCATGATAGGCTGAAAAGCTGCAAATACCTCTATGGATCTCTCTGGGGTAAAATATTCTGGAAGTAAAATAGCCCCCAATCGGATCTCCGGGTGGGGATTACCCTAGGGGATGCATAGAGGAAATGTAACATTAATAAGAAGAAAGCAAGTAGTGAGAAATTAAGAATAGGCATATGGAATGTTAGGACTATGAATTCAGGGGGAAACTAGAGAACTTAAAAAGGGAAATGAGAAGGAATAATGTAGGTATAGTAGGTCTTAGTGAAGTTCGGAGGGAAGGAGAAGGTGAGATGAATTTAAGATTATTTACTCGGGAGGAGAGAAAAAGGAAAGGGGAGTGGGGATTATGAATAGAAGAGAGATAGCTGAAAGAATTAGCAAGGTAGTGACAGTTAATGATAGATTAATAGCTGTAAAACTTCAGATGGAGCCAGTGGAAATGCTTATAATTCAAGTGTATATGCCAACAACTAATGCTGGTGACGAAGAAGTAGATGAAATGTATGAACAGATTACAGAGATATTGGAGGAGGAGGGAAAAAGAAGGATCACCACCATAGTGATGGGAGACTGGAAGTGTAGTCAGAGAGGGACAGGATGATAACATAGTGGGAAAATATGGGCTAGGGAAAAGAAAGGAAAGAGGGGAGAATCTTGTGAAATTCTGCCATAGAAATAGATTGATTGTAACTAATACAGGGTGTAAGCACCACCAACGGAGACTTTGCACATGTAGAAGCCCAAGACGATACCAGATAGATTACACACTAGCAGCGGCGAACTTCTGCCTAGGCAAACCAGGCAGCTGCCTAGGGCCCCAACCAGGGGCCGAAATGGTACACATTGAGGACACAGTACACGGAAAATAATATGTCAATTTTTCCGAACAAAATAGAAAATAATTGACCATAGTTAATTTTTTACAAGTCAAGTGGCAACACTGTTTGTGTTCTTTGTTTGTTTTGCATCGCACCTGACTTCTTTCTATAACTTGTCACTACTTGTCAGTTCGCGTCGTCACTGGAGCTATACAAGTACATCCTGGATAAAGGCTTTTTGGACATTTATCCAAACGTGGGAATAGCGCTCCGGATGCTGTTGTGTACACCAGGGTCAAACTGTTCGGCAGAACGGTCGTTTTCAGCGCTAAAGAGAGTAAAGAATTATTTAAGGTCTACCACAGAAGAGAACAGGCTTAATTCACTCTCTGTGATGTACATAGAGTCAGAAATAACGCAGTCTGTGGACTATAGTGAGGTCATCCGTTCCTTTGCAGAGAAGAAAGTTCGTCACGTGGCAATGTAATCTTGTAAATGTAAAAATTATAATGTGTAAAAAAGTATAGTTGGTACTTGTCTATTTCATTTCTAAGTCTGCTTGTCTATTTTCTAAAGTCAAAGTACGTTAAATAAAATAAAAGTAAAGTTTGTTTTTTGCTAAATTACCAATTACTCTGTTAACTGCCTAGGGGCCCTGGGTCTCTATGTCCGGGCCTGCACACTAGTCAATGAAAGATTTAGAAATAGCATTAAAAATGTGAAAACACTACCAGGGGCAGATTTCGATTCTGACCACAACCTTATGGTGGCAAATACAAAATATAGACTGAAGAGTGTTAAGAGAAACTGGGGACATGTTTCAGTGGCTAATAAAGGGGCTGGCGATTTAAAGCATCACATAGAATCAGACAAGCATAAGAAAGCATCTCTTCGGGAAAGGTTACAGGTTTTTTTGCCAAAGCTGTCAGTAAATCAGAATATGATCTAGCTGCTACAGAGGGCACCTTTGCTTTTCATACTGTGAAACATCATTGCAGTTATAAATTGATGGACTGCATGTCTGTCATGTGAAAAAATTCATTTTTTGATTCAGAAATAGCAAAAAAAAATTCCTGTGCTAGAACCAAGACAGAAGCCATTGTAAACTCTACACTTGCAAACCATTCTCTTAATATTGCTTTAACAACTTTTAAAGAAAAAATATTGCATACTGTGGGGTTTCAACTGATGGAAGCAATCATGGTTCTGAAAAGATATTTCCAGTAATTATTCAGTAATCTGATGTGAAGGCAGGAGGGTTACAAACTAAATTAATTGAATTACAGAAAATGCCTAATGAGACAGCAGATACCATTTCTACTTATGTCAAAGAAACTACTGAAAAAAATTGTTTGTATGAAAAATGCATTGCATTCACAGGGGACAATTGCAATACAATGTTTGGAGGACTCAGATGAAATGATTAAGGAAATAATGTCTTTGCAAAATTTAAGAAATTGTTGCAGAATAAGACCTTAATTGAAGTGGGCTACCCTGCACATATTTTGAACAATTGTCTTCACAGTGCCGCAGAACTTTTGGATGTTGATATAGAGAAAATTATTTTAAAATTTACCAGTATTTTCACATTTATACAGTCCGGACTGAGGAGCTTAAGGAATACTGTGAGTTTGTTCAGATTGAATATAGACAGCTTCTTTCCCACAGCAAGATGAGGTGGCTGTCATTATTTCCAGGCCTTACTAGACTTATGCATATGTTTCCAACTTTAAAGGCACTTTTTCTGTCTCAAGAAAAACCTCCCATTGTGATCAAAAGGTTCTTTGAAATAATGAAATCCTCTTCGATTCACTGTGTGAATATGTAAATTTTAGTGCTCTTAAGTCAATGGAGTACATTATAAAATTGCATTTAAAAAATATAAAAAAATTGAGATGTGGAAATTAGACATGTATAAATCTGAAATTCTAATTCCAGTGCCCCAGTGTACATCATATCGTACCATCCTAATTTTTTTATCACATTTTTCTTTTATCCAATTTTCTCTAGCTTTATCTGTTATCCTTCTCAACTCATTGTTTATACGTCTATAGTTGGCTCTACCTTCTCCACTGTTAATATTTTTCCATTTTCGTCTCATCTGTTTTCTCCAACGTTTCCTTAGTGATCCATGGTTTTCTGATTTTCTTCTCGTTTTCCAATCTCTTTATCCAAGGTATTCTTGATACTGGTTTTAATTTCCTCCCATTCTATCTCCACGGTCTTTGGTTTATTTTCCAAATTTCTTAGGTGATCTTCCAACTTCATGCTGACTAAATCGTGCCTTTCTTTCAGTTTTTCTAGGTCCCAAATCTGTCTTTCTCTTCTCATTTTTCTTATTTGTTTGAGCTTTGTACTTACGTCAACTATTAGAAGGCTGTGATCTGAATCAATGTCTGCTCCTGGTAATGTCTTGGCAGTCTTTATGCTGTTCCTGAATCTTTGTTTTACTAGGATGTAATCTATTTGGCATCTCATTCTATCTCCTGGGCTTTTCCATGTGTATAACCTTCGTTTATGGTTTTTGAACCATGTATTAGTCACTACAAGGTCATTGTTGATGCAGAATTCTACGAGTTTCTCCCCTCCTCGATTTCTCTTCCCAAGTCCGTATTGCCCGACAACATTTTCTTCCTGTCCTTCTCCGACTATGCTGTTCCAATCTCCCATTATGATGCAGTTTACCTCTCCTCTTCCGTCTTCTTCGTAAATTTCATTAATTTGCTCATAGATCTCATCTATTTCTTCATCGTCATGAGCTGACGTTGGCATATATACCTGGATTATCAGCATGTCCACTGGGACTGCTTTTAGCTTTATTGCCATCAGTCTATCGTTCGTTGCTATTATCTTTGTCATGCTTTTCATCATATCTTTCCTAAATACCAGAGCTACTCCCCTTTCCCCACTAATTCCTCCAGAGTAAACTACCATGAACTCTTCCAAGTCGAACTGTCCTTCTCCTTCCCATGTAGTTTCGCTCAGTTCTATAATGTCAATTCTATTTCTTCGCATTTCTTATTTCAAATTCTCTAGCTTTCCTGCCTTTGTCATAGTTCTTACGTTCCAGGTGCCTATTTGTAAATTACTTTCGACAAATGTTTTCCACAAGGAGATCTGATTGGGGGACAATTTTACCTCCGGATTGTTATGCAGTTTACCCTTCCTCTTTCGTCTTCTTCATAAATGTCATTAATTTGCTCATAAATCTCCTTGATTTATTCATCTTCATGAGCTGACGTTGGCATATATACCTGGATTATCAGCATGTCCACTGGGACTGCTTTTAGCTTTATTGCCATCAGTCTATCGTTCGTTGCTATTATCTTTGTCACACTTTTAATCATATCTTTCCTAAATACCAGAGCTACTCCCCTTTCCCACTAATTCCTCCAGAGTAAACTACCATGAACTCTTCCAAGTCGAACTGTCCTTCTCCTTCCCATTTAGTTTCGCTCAGTCGTATAATGTCAACTCTACTTCTTCTTTCAAGTTCTCTAGCTTTCCTGCCTTTCTCATAGTTCTTATGTTCCAGGTGCCTATTTGTAAATTACTTTCGACAAATGTTTTCCTCAAGGCAGTCCCCGCCCAGAGATCTGATTGGGGGACTATTTTACCTCCGGATTGTTTTACCTCGAGAGAACTCATATTGTCCAACCATAAAATCATTACTAGGGATTCTAATGTGGTAGTTTCCCTCATGCTTTCCACATTGCAGTGCTGTAGCCATTCAAATTGTCCTGATCACACCTACAGCTTTATTGGATATAGACCCAGCCAAAATTATTTGTTTTCGGCTCTATACCATACTGACAGTACTGCTGCCTACTGTCAGGCACCGATGATAGTTTTTTTTTAAAACCACCATTCATGTGGTCCGAACCCCAGAACTTTGAAATGGGAAGCCAACATGGTAACCACTATAGTGCGTATGATATTAACCCTTATACTGCCAGCCGGCCGATATATCGGCCCTTGGGGTATGTGCGAAAACTGCCACTGGCCGATCTATCGGCCGCGTTTGTTTATGCTCTGTCCCTCTCGTCTCTGTGAGTCAGATGGCTTTCGTAAACACTTATCCATTATTTCTGATGCTTACTCATCTCTGTCAATGAAAATCTCAATAGAATTGCAATACTTGCTTTATTTTTCGACTGGAAGAACATCGGCTGTTTTTTCCGCAGTAGCTCATCTGGTGTTGCTTAGAAAAGGTCGTAGCAGTGATTTATCTTGCCTGTAATAGTTACTTTTAGCCAATTGATATTTGATTTTTGGGTACGGGAAAGGAGTTAATTCATTTCCAGTAATAATAGGTAATGTATTTCCGTGTTTTAAAAAATAATTTTCGCAAAGTACCACGAATAAACTAATATAAGTTTTAAATATTTTTTTGGACGAGCCTAAATATTCAAATTGGTTTTGCAATATACAAACATATAAATAATATGTACATATATTATATAATCTACACCATAATTTATTGGTATTTTAGAATACATATAATTACATAATATATGTGTGGGTGATGGGCGCAATGTTTAATTGAATTAAATGTAATTATTGCAAAAATTAAGCCACGAGCATAAAAATTTGTTTTCAGGTTAAAAACTAATAGCAATAACTAATATTAACAAAATTACTAACGACAATAATTTTCTATGCACAATTTTTATAATCTAGATGTAAATGTTGATATTTTTTTATAATTAAACTTATGAATAAAATATTTTTCCTAAATTTAAACGCAGTGAAAACAACATAATTAAATTGTATTCTATATCCTGCATGTTTAAAGAGAATAAATAATAAAATTTAGCTTCAGAATATTAATATTAGCTTTTATATAAATTTCTATCCGAAAACGTACATATTCATCAAAAAAGCCCTGGCATTTTTTGCATATACCACTTGATGGAGGCTGGCAGCAAAAGGGTTAAAGGATGTAAAGGTGTAGCCTGGAAAGACAGGAGACTGATCAGGAATCTATTTGTGAACCAAGTTGTAAAGGTCAGGTTGGATAATGCGGACACCTGTGGAGGAAATATCGGTAGAGGAGTAAGGCAGGGCTGCTGCCTATCGCTGACCCTATTCAACATATATGGAGAAAGTCTAACGCAGGAAGTGTTAGAAGGCACAGGAGATTTCAAAATTGAAGGAATATAAGAACAGTAAAATACATGGATTAACAAGTACTTCTAGCATGAAAGGAATAGGAACTCCAGAAAATGATAAATAGACTAGTAATAATAGGTAGAAAATATGGTATGGAAATACAGAAAAATCCAAGGTCATTCGAATATCAGGCAAAGAAGAGAATTTGAACATAAGTATTGAAGGAAAGCCTTTAGAACAAGTTTCAGACTATAAATATGTACCTTGGAAACATAACAAGAGAAGCAAAATGTACGGATGAGATCAGGACTATAATAGGAAATGCAAAAGCAGCTTTCAGAAGAAAGAAACACCTACTTACGGGGAATATAAAGGAAGATATCTGCAAGAAGTTCATAAAATGATATGTATGGAGTATAGCTTTTTACGGGGCAGCAACATGGATGCTAAGGAAAAATTACATCAAATACTTGGAAAGCTTTGAAATGTGGACTTTGAGGAGAATGCTGAAGATAAAATGGAGAGACAAGATGAAAAACGATGAAGTGCTACGAAGAGTAGGAGAGAAGCGCATGAGTATACAGACTATTAGAATGAGGAAGGCAAACTGGGTTGGAGATTACCTGAGGAGAGAGAGTATGATTAAGGACGTGTTAGAAGGAAAACTAAAGGGAAAGAGGTAAGAAAAGGTTTCAGCTGATAGACGATTTGAAAGGAAAAGTTATCAAGATATGAAGAGGACAGTGGAAAATAGGAGTATCTGGAGAACCAGGTTTAACCACGAATAATCACGCACCTGTCTACGGACGTACTACCTATGATAATGATATCTGAAAGAAGTTTGATTCGATTTTAACCATTATATAACCTAGAAAGTGGTAGAAATATAGATTAATTTCATCATGAATTTTTAGACTTTAACCTGAGTAAAAAATTAAAAACCAGTTTTGACTAAATGCTTAATTGTCGAGTTGTAACAGTATTTGAATACCTAATCCATAACATATACCTAAGAAATCATTCCATGAAATATTACCAAATACATTTTCAAAAAAATATTTACTCCAAGCAAATTAACAAAATAAATTTGCAAATGCCTTAAACTTGAACATTTAGACGATAGATTGCATAAGAAATGTTTATTATATCAAATGGTTTATGAGTTGCCATCAACAGGGGGAGCGAACTCCCATGTTAAAATCGTGGTCTTAGCTGGCTAGTACAAAAAGTTCGGGCAGGCACTGGCTGGCTGGCGCTGCTGTTGCGTTGTGACGTATGACGTCATTTTTGCAGTCAATCGAAGCGGAAAACAGGCAGCTAGCAGACGAATTTCAGCAGCCTATGGCAGCTTCGTACAGACGGCGAGCGCAATTTTCAAAAATCATACACCAATTTAGTTTTATTCATTCATCATCATCATCATGCTTCTGTCCGAAGACAGGTTTAAACTGAATCGCTGCCTCCATTTCTCTCTCTCCCTAGAAGCCTCTTTTATACCTCTATAAGTATTATATCCCTGCTTTATATTATCTAATATTCCTATTCTTTTTCTTCCTCTTCTTCCACTAATTTTTCCTTCTAAGATCGTCCTTTGTAAACACTGTCTTCTCAATATGTGCCCTATCCAATTTGCTTTTCTTTTCCTGATTGTTTTTATTAGCGTCCTTTCTTCTCCCACCATTTCTAATACTTCTTCGTTTCTCTTCCTCTCTGTCCATTTCACTTTCATCATTCTTCTCCATACCCACATCTCAAAACTTTCTAAATATTTTTCCTCCTTTCTCCTTACCGTCCACGTCTCTGCACCATAAAGAGCTATGCTCCATATATAGCATTTTGCTAATTTCTTCCTTGTTTCTAAATTAATTTTCTTGCTTGTGAGAAGCTCCTTCTTCTCGTTAAATGCTGCTTTTGCCATTGCAATCCTACTACTGATGTCCTGTGTACTACTTCCATCCTGTGCTAAAATACTGCCGAAATATTTGAAACTACTTACTTGTTCCAATTTTTGGCCATTTACCATTATATTTAATTCTTTATGTTCCTTTGAAACCACCATGACTTTCGTTTTTTCTGTATTGATCTTCATTCCATATTGTTGGCCAACCTCCACTAGTCTGTCTGTCATCCTCTGAAGCTCTTTCTCGCCTTCTGCTATTAAGCCCTGATCATCTGCGTATTTAATGGTGGTAATACTTTCACCTCCTATCTTAAATCCTTTCTCTTCCATCAACGCTTCTTCTGTTATTGTTTCTGCATAAATATTAAATATCGCTGGTGAAATAGGACAACCCTGCCTCACTCCCCTCCCTATTGAAGTACTTTCTGTTTCTTCTCCTTCAACCCTGACTCTAATCTTTTGATCAAAGTAAAGGTTTTTAAGCAGTCTTTTATCTTTCCAATCTATTCCTATTTTGTTTAAAATACCCAGCATTTTATCCCATTTCACTCGGTCAAAAGCTTTCTCCCAATCTACAAAACAAAAATACACACCTTTATTGACTTCTAGCGCTCTTTCTATCATCATCCTCATACATCCTATAGCATCTCTAGTCCCCCTTCCTCTTCTAAAACCAAACTGATTATCTTGCAGCTCCTTTTCTATTTTACATTCAATTCTTTTGGTTATTATTCTGGTTAGAACTTTAGCTGTATGAGAAATTAAACTAATAGTTCTGTAATCCTTGCAACATTTTGCATTATTCTTTTTCTCCAGTGGTACCATCACAACATCTAAAAAATCTTCAGGCCATATGCCAGTATCATATACTTGGTTAAAAAATTTTGTGAGTTGCTTAACTGCTTTAGACCCCAAAACCTTAAGAACGTCCACGGGTATATCATCACTCCCAACAGCCTTCCTTCTTTTCATGTCATCAATTGCTCTTTTAACTTCAGACTCGAGAATACTTGGTCCTAGCTGATCTTCTTCCACATCCTCTTCTTCATTTAATTCAATATTTCTTGGCTTTCCTTCTTTGTCATACAGAACCTCAATGTATTCTTTCCAGACATTCTTTACATTGTCTGGCTCCGATACTATTTTACCACTTTTGTTCATGATTCCTTTACGTCCTATCTTTCTTGCTTTTTTCTTGAATAGTTCCCTTGCTTTGCTATACATGAGGTCTGTTCTACAAATTCTTTCACATTCGACAATCTCCTCGCATTTTTCATTTATCCACTGTTCTCTGGCTTTATCTGTTTCCCTTCTTAAAGCATTATTTAACTCCTTGTATTTTCTTTGGCCTTCTTCAGTGTTTATGTTCTTCCACTTTCTCCGCTCTTCCATTTTTTGCAGCATGGCTGCTGTGATCCAGGGTTTTTTGTTTATTTCACCAGTTATCTTTCCTACCTTCTTTTCCATTACATCTTTAATGTTGCTATGGATGTATCTCCACTCATCATCTACATTCTTCCTATTTTCTTCAGCTCTCTCCCCCAACCTTTCCTCCAGCTCAGTCATAATAGCCTCCTTGTTTTTAAGGAGTTCCTCTAAGTTCCATTTCTTGTTAACTCTTATGTTTCTCTTAACGCTCTTCAGTCTACATTGTATATTTGCCACCAAAAGGTTGTGGTCAGAATCGATATCTGCCCCTGGTAGTGTTTTCACATTTTTAATGCTATTTCTAAATCTTTCATTGACTAGTATGTAATCTATCTGGTATCGTCTCTGGTCTCCTGGGCTTCTCCATGTATAAAGTCTCCGCTGGTGATGCTTAAACCATGTATTAGTTACAATTAATCTATTTCTATGGCAGAATTCCACAAGTTTATCCCCTCTTTCATTTTTCTTCCCTAGTCCATATTTTCCCACTATGTTATCTTCCTGTCCCTCTCCGACTACACTGTTCCAATCTCCCATTACTATGGTGGTGATCCTTCCTTTTCCCTCATCCTCCAATATCTCCATAATCTGTTCATAGATTTCATCTACTTCGTCGTCGCCAGCATTAGTTGTTGGCATATACACTTGAATTATAAGTATTTCCACTGGCTCCATCTGGTTTTACGGCTATTAATCTATCATTAACTGTCACTACCTTACTAATTCTTTCAGCTATCTCTTTTCTCATTATAATCCCCACTCCCCTTTCCTTTTTCTCCCCTCCCGAGTAAATAATCTTAAATTCGTCTGAATTTATCTCGCCTTCTCCTTCCCACCGAACTTCACTAAGACCTACTATACCTACATTATTCCTTCTCATTTCCCTTTTTAAGTTCTCTAGTTTACCCCCTGAATTCATAGTCCTAACATTCCATGTGCCTATTTTTAATTTCTCACTACTTGCTTTCTTATTAATTTTACATTTCCTCTGTGCATCCCCTAGGGTAGTCCTCACCCGGAGATCCGATTGGGGGACTATTTTACCTCCGGAATATTTTACCCCAGAAAGATCCATAGAGATATTTTCAGCTTTTCAGCCTATCATGGGAAATATAATGAGGTAGTTTCCCCTTGCTTTCCTCATCGCATTTTCACAGAGTGATTACCCATCTGTAGCTGTTCAGATCCACATGATCACCACCTACAGAGGTACTGTGCAAGCTGCTGCCCTTGCACAGGGGGATGTAAAACCCCCAAGACTGCTTCTTAGTCTGACTCTTCCCCTCAGACCTTTCCGGCTTGGATGGTCCTACCAGGAGAATTCTCTCCCGCCGGCATAGCTCTTTGGTTCGTAAGAGTACACAAACCCTCCCACCTCTGTAAGGTTATGCAGTCCTTAGGGAGGGTTTTATTCATTATTTTTCAATAAATGACGCTAATTTATTTATTTAGCAAATAAAACCTTTTTACGAATAACGTAACCAGAGGAGTAATGGGTGAGAATAGAAAGAATAACAATTTAAATAGTTTTATTGCAGAAGAAATATTGTACATATTTACATATAACAGATATGGTATGGTATACAACATGGCGGATGCTATAGAGGCCTGGAAATGTGGCTCGTGTAAAAGCCATATTTTAAAAGGAAATTCGAGTCTTAGTTGCGTAATGTGCAGTTCAGTTTCTCACCTAAATTGCTCTGATATTTCGGAGGTAGAATTTCACATGATATGTGCAAATAGATCGATTGCATGGTTATGTAAATCATGTACCTCGATCACAACCACGGACCATCAAGAGAACATAACAACCAGAGTACAACGGATAAAATCCTTGAAATTATGAGGGATTTAAAGTTCCGTATTGAAAAGTTAGAAGTGAAATGTGAACCAAATAGGGATCGTATAGATAAATTGCATGGTGTTCACGTTGATAGCCAAATTTCGAGATAAAAAAATCACCCCGACACCGGTAAAGCAAACCGGGATTTGGCGATTCAAGGTGACATTACAAGGAACAAAAACACTGCAAATGATCAGAAACACACCACTAACATAGTGCCCAAATCTTTTGCCCATCTTACTAAAAATACGTGCGACATTAAATCTGGAAATAGTGTTAACCATGCGGATGTAGCTTTGTTGTTGTGCAACATAAAAAACGACGCACGAAAACTCATGTTTACGGAGAAAATTCCACGAGTGATATCTTCAAAGGTGTTCCTAAACGTGCTTGGCTATATTTAAAACTATATGTAAAACCGGAAACAACGTGTAAGGATATCCTCGAATATCTAACAGCCAAGTTTAAAGTGAAGGACTTTACATGTGAAAAACTATACAGTAGTGAAATTAGTTCATCCTTCAAAATAAGTGCTGATTTTTCCATTTTAAATGAGTTAAACAAAGGTGAAAGCTGGCCCTCTGGAGTTCAAGTACGAAGATTTATACATCCAAAATACAAACCAACCCTTGTAAATGAAGCAAACTGCAGTACTTCTCAACGAGCTGACGATCAACCTGATCCTGTATCAGCCAGTGAGACAACAACCTCCAGTGTGATGCAACCCAACATGCCACCCCAGTGCACATCCCCCATTCCTGAGTGTCTCCCTCCCTCTGCACCTGTAAATGTTATTGCTGCTCCCAATGTTGATGTGCCACAGGATCGCGCACCTATCGAAATTATCTCGCAAACTACCCCTCAATCTTCCACAACCAGTGATAACCCAAACACCCTGTGCAATAACTCCCCCACACCCTCTTGTGATGACCAATTATCGTATAGTGAAATCATTACACGCTCGAAAACTGGTGTTACGAAACCTAAAACGAAGTGACTAGGAAACTGCACTGAATCGAGTGAAGTGAAGGGTGGGTCTATTCCTACCACATACTCTGACTTAACCATTTTACATATTAATATCCAATGTTTAAGAAATAAGATACTAGAATTAGAACTGTTAACGAATTTTTATAAGCCTGATATTTTGTGTGTAAATGAACATTGGTTAAAGCCCATAGAACTAAATTCAATATGTCTTCCAGGTTGTTATATTGCTGAAATATTTTTTCGCTCTAATTTTAAGAACGGTGGTGTTGTAACTTTTTTTAGTTGTAACTTAAGTCATGATCCCATCAACTTCTCATACAAATTCCTAAATGAAGATAAAGTGTTTGAATCTTGTGTTACTAGTGTCACTGTCACTCACTTATCTTTTCTAGTCCTATCCATATACCGCTCCCCACTCGGTGATTTCAAGGTGTTCCTAGACAGACTTACCTGCCTTTTGGAATTAATTCATAACTCAATACAGTCCTAATATTATTATTACTGGTGATTTTAACTGTAATCTTCTTGAAAATTCTAATGCTAAAAATGAGTTTATTGACCTCATTAACTCATTTAATGTGAAAATAACGGCCTTTGAGCCTACAAGGATTTCCTCAAAATCCCAAACTTTAATTGACAACATACTTACCAATATCAGTAATATCAACACAAAAGTCATTAGCTCTGATATTTCTGACCATCTCCCTATAATATCTACCATCAAACCTGACTTAACACCAGCAGTCAAATCTTATTATAAACGTGTTTTTTCAGAAAGAAATGTGCATAAGCTTCAATCAATGCTCCAATCCGAAACCTGGTCAAATGTTTATAATGCTGTCTCTTTTGATGATAGCTTCCAACAATTTCACAGCTGCTTTCAATATTATTTTAATCTAGTCTTTCCCTTAACACTTACGAAAACCCAATGTAAAGCAAAGAGTAAACCATGGATCTCAAATGAAATACGCAGCTTTTCCTCCTTCCTCAAAGACCTTGCTGTATCGGTCAATCTATCCAATGATGCTGAATTACAGGACCAATACAAAACTCTTAAAAAGCAATATCGGAAACTCCTAGCAACAACAAAAAAAACTTACAACAATAACAGGATACTTGCAGCGGACAATAAGTCCAAGGCCTCATGGGAAATTATTAATGCAGGCAAAGGAAAATCCCCAGTTCATCCTCTACCAAAAATTAAGGACCCTTCAAATAACTCCCTTCAAAATTATTCAACACTTGCCAATTATTTCAATCAATTTTTCACAATAGATTCCACACCATCTCCAATTTTAAGTACTTATACCGGTTCTCTCCCAAACACTCTTAACTCATTCTTTATTCGACCCTGCCTAGAATCCGAACTAAAATTAATTATTTCTAAATTAGACCAAAAAAATAGTGCTGGCCCTAATGAAATACCAGGAAAAATTATCTTTCGTTGCTATGACTTCATAAAACTTCCTCTTTTATTTCTGATAAATGAATCATTAAAACTTGGTATATTTCCTTCCTCTCTAAAAGTTTCTAAAATAGTTCCCATTTATAAAAACAAAGGATGTACAAACGACATGAATAATTACAGGCCCATAACAATACTGAATGTTTTCTCCAAAGTTATTGAAAAAGTCTTTTATAAACAACTAATCTCCTTCCTGGAAAAACACCACCTGCTGTCCACATGTCAGCATGGTTTCAGACAAGGAAGATCAACTACATCAGCAATATATCATGCTATTGACTATATTCTGTCATCACTTGATCGAAAGCAAGAAACCCTAGGCTTATTTTTTGATTTTTCAAAAGCATTTGATCATGTCAATCATAGTCATCTCATGGTTAAACTAGAAAGAATTGGAGTCAATTGGATAAGATCCTACCTACAAAACCGTTCCCAAGCTGTAACTCTTAACGTGAAAGGTATAAAATATTCCTCCAACTATAAAACTAACTCATTAGGTGTTCCCCAAGGATCTATTTTGGGGCCTGTCCTATTCTTAATATACATTAACGATCTTGCATTCACTTTTAATGAAATAGAAGGTGCAAAATTGCTTTTATATGCTGATGATACCAACATTATACTTTCTGCCTCATCACGCAACAGCCTTGTACACAACTCAAAACTAGTTAGTCTCCATCTTAGCAACTGGTGTCAAGATAACCTCCTAAATCTTAATGTACAAAAATCCCAAATGATCCATTTCTCACATAGCAAAAAGTCAACAGAAAGTCTGTTAATAAAAATTGATCAAAAATCTATCCAAGTCTCTACTAGCAAATTTCTTGGTGTTCACCTAAATGCTAATATCTCTTGGGAATCACACATTGACATTTTATCCCATAAGCTAAGCTCTACATGTTACCTGATTAGGCAACTGAGAGAAACAGTTAGTAGAGACGTCCTCTTGAATCTATATTATGGCACATTCTATTCCCATATCACACACAATATTATCTTCTGGGGTTCTTCATCTCATTCCATCAAAATTTTCAAGATCCAGAAAAGAGCAGTTAGAATCATCTCATGGAAACCATATGACTCTCCTTCAAGGCCCATTTTTACGACTTTGAAGCTTCTTCCCCTCCCATGTATTTATATTCTGTCAGTAGTACTGTTTGTGAAAAATAACTTAAATGATTTCACAGTTAATTCGGACCCTCATCACTACCTCACTAGAGGACAATCTGATTTGCATCTTAATTTAATAAGGACCAAAACCATAAAATTAGGACCTAGAGAAATGGGAATCAGACTTTTTAATAAACTTCCTCCACAACTTAAACTTATCCAAAACTATGATTCCTTTAAGATAAAGGTGAAAAGGTTTTTACAAGGTAATATGTACTATTCTGTTAATGAATATTTAAATGATAGGTCATTGTAATTATGTATGACAGCTAACTTTATATTATCTTTTTTATTGCATTTTTTTACTTTTTGCGTTATTTTACTGTATATTGTCCTATATCATCTGAATGTATGATCCCCGGACCAATAAATTTGAATTAAATGGAATTGAACCACAGATCAATTATTGTTCAATAAATATAGGAAACATGCACACATTGAAAAAATAATACAGTAGAATGTTTGTAACAGACGAAAGAATAAATAACATATGAAAGCTGCAGAAGCCAGCCACCAGACAAACATCATAACAATAATAAAGAAACAAGTCATGACAAAGAATGAACAGAAGTGACTTTTGCCAGTCTCAATGAATCAATAAGCATAGGAATCAAAGCAAATGTTGATTGAAATAGCAATGAAACATTCAAGTTAGTCACCAACCATTAAGTATATGAAGTATTTTACCACTAACGCACACCTGATAAAGTACGTATGGAGCAGCATGAAATCAGCCAGTCAGCCTCAATTAAGGGAAAGGCAAGAGGGCAATTATTGTATAAGGTTCATGCAATGTCCATCAAGCATCTTCAATAACAGTGGCTTTATGTTTGCCAAGCTGAAGCATATGGGTCAAGGTGCATAACTGCAGTTGCAAACTGATCTCCTCAGGAACAAGGAGTCCTTCCATCTAATTAACATGAAAGACTTTCATGCAAAGCAAAATACCCGGTATTTGATATGCCCAAACCATGTCATTAATTGTAATTGTGCCCAAACGATAGCCAAGGCAATACACTAAGCTGGCAAACACCAATTGCAGTGTACCAACACCTCCAATGGATTACCATTAATATTAAGCATTCCGCCACCAGCCACAATATAGGACTTACAATGAATATCACAACACTAGCACCCAAGGCTATCTTATACTGACCAATCCAACACTAAATACAGCATAATGATGCAGCTAACATAATTATCAAAATTAAATGGTTATCAAGTAAATATAAATTTATAATTACAAAATACATCTAACTTGGAATTTCACTTAATTGACAGTTCCACCACAAAAAAAGTATTCCACCAAAATACCATTTGTAAGTCTAATGAATATCTTCAATCATCTGAACCATTTCCTTCCACACAAAGGTTCTTTTATTTAGCACATTACAATGTAATTTATGGAGATAATTGTGAAAAACACCGAGTATTATAAAATCAATTTCTTAAATTCTTTTACAATTTTACTATTTGCTAACAGAATAAACGGAATACTCATTATCTAAAAAAAATAAATGAAATATTAAACAATTAAGCAAACATAAGTACCGAGGCCCACAAAAAGAAAGAACACCAATATCTACAAAGAATACATACATAAATATCACTAATACATTCTAATCCTAAGAACTAAATAAGACTACTTAGCTAATTTTTTACTTAAACTAACGCTATACCTAAAGAGGGCATATTTGCACACTTCCTCGGCAGTTCTCTCCTCGATTTTGTGAGCACTGCAATGGAGCCATAAAAATTCCGAATTCAGGATAGCATTTTTCCCCACCTCCCCAATCCGATCGTCAAGATGATGATTAGGAATTACATCATTCAAGAAAACCAAAGCACACCCCACAGACTCTACAAACCTCTCAGACGGAAAATAAAGCCTGTCCTCAACATGCAGTGGTTCACCCGTTGAAAGTAATTGCTCACACACTAGGGATGGATTGGTTGTCAACTGAGATAGACATGTGGAACAATTACTATCTTGAAGTAAGGCTTTTAGAATGTGACAACTAACACTGGCATCTGAAATGTCTTTCGCATACGACTCAGCTGTCCATATCTGTTCAGCATCCTCATGTAAGAAAGATGTTTTACATACTAGATCATCAGTAGAAGCACTCTCTCTCTCAATCGAACCTTCAAGAAAGCTGGGGCTCAACTGCAGAAAATCTTCGAGATCTGAAATGAAGACATCATCATCAGACTCACAATTGGAACCTCGCAGCAATTGTGATGAAATGCCATTGATGATAGATGTCTTAAAAGCAGAAACAAACTGTTCCCTATTGGGGTTATGGTTAGCCCCTCCATGTAACCTTATGTTCCCGAAGAAATTCTCCAGTGGATCCTGGTTTAACCGCCGAGGTTCTAGGCTGTCAAAACCGGCTTTCTTCAGCTCTTTCCACAGCAGTTTAATAGCCGTAATGGTCATGACCCAACCGTTTTGACATTTGGGCCTCACAATACCCTTAATTTTGGGGTTACCTAAAGTGTCCAAAATTGGATTCCCTTGAGGGTCTATCACATCCTTTTGGAATCTCCAATCGTTAATTTTTCCAACTGCTTCATTCCAAAATTCTACATGTGAGCTACGGTCAGTTAAAGGGGAGCATAATGAATATGTATCAATACCCTTACCATCACCACCATTAAAGCTATTAAACAGCTGACTCACAAAACCAAGGAAAGATGAGGTCACAAACACATCACGACTCATGAATCCTGTCTGAAAGAAAGTGAAAAGGAGTTAATATACAGCACAGTACTATACCCTCAATAAATGCTATTTCTCAAAAGCTGTTGTTAATGCAAGTTACCTATCCCCCCCCATGCATTTAGCACATCCCCAACACTACTCCTGAACACCTCAACAGCCAGTTTCACTGACATTTTCTCTCTCCATTGAGGGTCCAGGTGGGAAGATGACAATATTTTAAACATAGAAGCATTGGGGAATCCACGCTGCTTCTCCACCACGTGACGTATGTGTGACCACCTGCCAATACCTGTCACCATTTCATCTCCCACCAATACCTGCCCCTTAAGTGAATGTTTTAAGAACATATTTCGGGTGCACTTAAGCAGGTGAGGAGGGTCATGAAGGGTGAAAATCTTTTGCCCATTAAAATCAAAAAAAGGATCCATTACTGTACAGCCCAGATTTTTAAGAGCCATGGTGTTGTTGCTTCCCATGTCACACAGAGTAGCAACAATCTTCAGGCCAGTTTCCTGAAGAGCACCAAGGACCTCTTTAATAATTTCTGCTAAAATTAATCCAGGTGTACTTCCATGACTAAAGTAGAAAGCTACTGGCTGCTTCCACTTTCGTCTCAAGCCACGAACCATGAAAACAAGGGCTTCCCCAGCTATAGCATCGGATCTACCTTTGCTTCCATGATCCTGAAATCCTTCAAGGCGGTCAGACTTCGAATTATAAACCACACTGGGCCTTATTGGCATTTCATCAAATAATAGCACGCAGTGCTTATTACAATCCGACATCTGCCTCACACATGAGGAAAGGTGGTTAATTACACTTGGATTAATTCCAGCTTTGAGAGGAAGATGACAGAGAAGAGAAACCAAAGCTTTTTAGAAGGAAGAGTGAATTTAGATTTAAGATAAAGGTGTGTGTGGGGACTTCTCTTGTACAGAGAAAGAAAGAAAAGTTTTTCTTTCAGAGTCCATCTCCTTCCCCTTGGCTTCACCTTACAATTTCGCAATTGCGAATTAAGAAGCAATACTGAACCTTTATCTAACCTACTTTCCAAAGATTTGTTCAAAATTCCGAAATCTTCACTGAATGATAACTTTTCAGGATTAACTCTGCTGCTATACTTATGCTTTAAGTATGAAATTTCCCTACACTTTATCTTGTAGCTAACAAACAGTTGTTTTTTCTTTGGTGTCAAATCCACAATTTTCCTAACATTTATGCTTTTAAAAGGAGAGGTTGCTGGTAATGCTGATGAAGTGCCAGGGAGAGATAGATTAGAAGAAGAATCAAGACTTACATCATGAATCCTAAATGTGACTTCGGGGCTTGGAATTTCACTTGGTAAAGGAGGAGGAAGTGGAGTAGCCAAAGACTCAGCTGATACAGTTGATATTACTAGAGGAGTGCTAGTAGAAGCAGCTGAGGAAACAGTAATGGAAGAGGAAACTGGAAGAAGAGAATGAGGCGTTGAAGGTGATGATGAAGGAACAGTAGAAAATATTGTAGGAAGTGCACACGTAACAATTTGCGTTCTTCATAGGACCTGTATTGACAGGGGGTGAAATGATGTTCGCACAATTATGCCCTTTTGTTCAGTGTCATAATGGGCCTATCAAATAAAGCGGGGTTCCCTGCCCTTGCAACCCATTCTCGGCACCTGGAATGATAACATTACAGAATTATTAACACTTCAACATATGCATCAAATACAACTTTGCTCCTAAAGAGCCTAAAGTGAAGATATGCATCACATGAAAACAAGCCATAGTGAAGTATCTCGTTAAATGGTTACTATTATTAAAGTTGAAAATGCTGAGATACATATCTAACTACAGTAATAACTCGATATGCGAATAATCTGTACACTAAATAAGTTACCTTTTTACTACAGGTAGGCCACGATATATTCGCCGTATCTCGAAACGAGAGGTTTCAAGTTAAAAATTGCAATCCCATAACAATAATAATTTTGATTCATCCCAGGACATATACATATATATATAGGATGTCAAATTGGCTATACTTATTATGCAATAGATATAAGGCCACAGCCTTTCTTAGGAATAAACAAACATCCGAGAGAACGTTCTCAGCCACTTATTAAAGGATCAAAAATAACAACTAAGCTGAGTTGGGCGGTAGAACAAGGTTCGTGTGTTCCAAATTGCAATCTGGATATAATTTCACATACGTAAACACAACCATAGTAAGATTAATCTAAAAAAGAAACGCAACTAATTCTTTATTTTTCTCGGTACGTAATATTTTACACAATATGTAGTACTGTACGTAATAAAATATAGAAGTACATTAATTAATCGATATATTGTTTCAATACTCGAAAACAACTCACGGAGCGCTTCTACTTCGTATATCGAGGTATTACTGCATATAATTCTGTCGACTTTCAAAATTTTTTTTACAAATATAGCTAATAGTACTTACGTAGATTCCGTGCGAGGGAACGAATGTAATTTCAACTTTAGATCTCCGCTCGTTCCCCTCGTATGTTTGCAGTTTAGTGCGTAGCACTTACGTGAATCTTCTCTGCTTGATTCATTTTTGCAAGCTAGTGGAAACGTTGCAACGTACAGAAAATAACTTAATTAACACACACAGAGAGTCACACGTATCACCAGCATATATGAAGTTGTTAACCATTCATTCATATACTCCTCTATAGTCAAAACATCCTTACCTGTACTAAAAAATAACACTTTCCCAAGATTTCCCGTAATGGCGGATAAACTTTCAGTTACGCAGTTACCTAGTGAAACAAGGTGGCAAGAGAAAGGAGATTTTTACAGTGATAAATTTAGAATAATTCATAGTGGAGGTGAAAAGAGAGGAAGGAATGGAATAGCAGTCATTATTAGTAAGAAATGGGCAAACAGTGTTTGCAATACATATCACATAAATGATAGGTTGTTGATGGTAAGAATGAGCACCGTGCCAACGGATACAGTGATAATACAAGCGTATTTCCCAACAAGTAGTGCAGAAGAAGGAGAAGTAGAAAAGGTGTATGAAGAAATAGAAGAACTTATAAAGATGACAAAAGATAAAGATAATGTAATAATAATGGGAGACTTTAATGCTGTGATTGGATCTAGTCGAAATAGTAGAATGGTAGGAAAATTTGGTTTAGGTGAAACAAATGAAAGGGGAGAAAGATTAATTGAGTTTTGTGAACAGAATGAGATGATGGTATCAAACACTTTCTTTGAAGTTCCCAAAAGAAGAAGATACACATGGGAGGCGCCAGACAGAAGGTTTCAAATAGATTATATTTTAGTAAAAAGAAGATATAAGAACCAGGTAAAATCGTGTTATAGTTACCCAGGTCCAGATGTAGACAGTGACCACAAGCTAGTCATGGCAAAATGCAATATTAGGTTTAAGAAAATAAAGAGAACAGTTAAAAAGAACTGGCATCTACAGGGACTGAAAGAGTTACCAACGGCTAAGAATTACCAAGAAAAAACAAATGAGTTGATGAGAAATTATGAAGGACAACTTAGTTGGGAGGAATTTAAAAAAGGGGTTATTAAAGCTACAGAGGAAGTTATTGGAAAGAGAAAATTGGAGCCTAGAAAACCTTGGATGACTGAGGAGATACTGATTTTAATTGAAGAAAGGAACAAGTTGAGGAAGAATGGAAATGATGAAACTTATAAAAAAGTTAAGAATGAGATTATTAACAAATGCAGAGAAGAAAAAGAGAGATGGACCAAAGAGATAGTGAAGGAAATTGAGGAAGATACAAAGGGAGGAAGGCAAGACAAAGCATACTTCAAAATTAAAACTCTCCAGTACAAACCAAGAACTAAATCGGCAATAGTTAAGGATAAGGAAGGAAATATGTTATGGGAAAATGAAAAAGTATGTGCTAGGTGGAAAGAATACATAGAAGAATTATATAGTGGAAGAGATGTTGGAGATGGATGTAGATTTATTGAAAATGAAGAGGAAATAAGAAATGACGAGCTAGGCCCAACAATAACCAAAGAAGAGTTTTATAAAGCTATTAATAATCTTAATTCAGGCAAGGCAACAGGTGTTGATGGTATACCTGCAGAACTTTTGAAGAACTTAGGGGAGGAAGCAAAAGAACATTTCTTTAAAATTATAAAAGATTGTTACGAAAAAGGAAAATTACCTGATGACTTTATAAAAAGTAAAACTATAAGTTTACCAAAGAAGGGGAATGCAGTGGAGTGCAGTAACTACAGAACAATTTCACTACTTTCGCACGCCTCAAAAGTTTTAATTTATATCGTGAAAAACAGAATAAAAAGGAAAATAGAACATTATATTAGTGAAGATCAATTTGGATTTAGAAGTGGGAGAGGAACGAGAGAAGCTATATTAGCCCTCAGGGTGATAATGGAAAGATGTTTAGAAATGAACAGGACATTATATTTAACGTTTATTGATTTGGAGAAGGCCTTTGATACAGTTAATTGGGAACTGTTGTTTAAGACTATGAAAAAAATAGGTATTGATTGGAGGGACAGAAGATTAATTTTTAAGCTTTATCAAAATCAAACTACAAGAATAAATATAAATGGATTAGAGAGTGAAGCAAAGATAAGGAAAGGAGTAAGACAAGGATGTCCGCTATCTCCATATTTGTTTAATATGTTCATTGAAGAAAGTATAGAAGTTATGAAGGAAAAGACAAAAGGCATAAAAATAAATGGAGTTAGAATACACTGCATTAGATTTGCAGATGACATTGTAATATTCAGCGATTCAAAAAGAGAAATGAATAAAATGCTGAAAGTATTATCGGACACGTTAAAACAGTGGGAATTAAAGATAAATATCAAGAAAACCAAATTGATGGTTATAGGCAAAAGTAATGCAGGGACAATATCAAAGATCAAAATAGACAATCAGGAAATTGAGCAGGTGAAGCAGTTTTGCTACCTAGGTAGTACAATTACTGAAGATAATAGATGTGTACAGGAAGTGAAAAGAAGAATAGCACTTGCAAAGCAAGCTTTTCAATGCAAAAGGAGCCTACTGACAAGCAGTCACATGAATTTGGAAGTAAGGAAATCCTTTGCAAAAGCTTTTGTCTGGAGTACCATACTTTATGGTAGTGAAAGTTGGACGTTAGGAAAGAGGGAGAGGTCCCGTCTGGAAGCGACAGAAATGTGGATATGGAGAAGATTGATAAAGACAAGTTGGACAGAGAGAAAGACAAACCTTGAAGTTTTGGAAGAGGTAAAAGAAGAAAGGAAACTGATTAGAGGAATGGAAGAAAGGAAGGCAAAATTTTTAGGCCATGTGATTAGACATAATGGATTAATTGTGAACATCTTGGAGGGGAAACTTTTAGGGAAGAAAGGAAGAGGCAGACCAAGAAAGAAATACCTAGATGACGTGGAGTCAGTGATGGGAGTTGAGAAGTACGAGATGTTGAAGAGAATGGCAGAGGACAGGAGTTCATGGTTGCAGAGACAAGGCTTAGCCTTTAGATGAAGAAGAAGAAGTTACCTAGTTCAACCGTTACAACTTCTCCACATGATCACTTCAAATTCGGCTTGGCGCTCACTCATTGGCTGCCTTGCCATTCAAATTAGAGCGACGACATCGCTCAACAACGCCTGCCCGAACTTGATGTATCTGACGAGAACCAAATCGCCCCATAAGAGTTTCCTCCCCCTGCTAAATATTTATGATAAGATTTATCTCTTTTATCTACTTGCAACACCAGGCATGAGAGAATTCTTTGTCAACACTGACATTTTCAGCTTATCCACAACAGTATGGCGTGGCAAAGAGAAAAGTAGAATGAAATGTCAGTATTGTGTTCTTGAGTCATTTTAACAGGCTTGCAATTTTTAAAGAGAAAATGAAGTGCTGACTTAAAAATCTTGTAATAGAATATTTAAAACTAACACTCCAGCTGATTGCAGATGTACGATTTTATTATTTAAGATAAATGGAAATTAGTTTCTGAAGGAAATCATATATTCTCAAAATGGATGTCAGACAATGTATCCTGTTTTAACAACCAAGTGACACATGCTCCTCGAATTTTAAAAAATTGTTTGGCATCTACATTTGGAAAAAAAAACAAAAATAATGTCATTATGTAGCCGAAACAATTCCCATAGCAACTCAATCGTACATAATATGAAAAAATTCAGAAATCTTCAGTCATTTATCACAAATACTCGAATAATTTGGCATTCAGAAATGTATTGAATCCCACAAAAGAATTATGGATAGCTCTAAAAAACTATATATAAAACTTCAATATTAAAGTCACATAAATAAGTGTTCAGAAGGTCATGACTAATGAAAAAAGAATTAGCAGTATGGATTATTATAGTTGGCTGTCATAGTAAAATTATCTTATTACGGGATAATCGAACGGGTTATAAAGATACTACACTAACACCCTGAAATTCTCACGTCCATAGAGAAATCACATACAATCAATTAAAAGTACATATTTGCTTCAGAACTGTTTTCGATATTTAATAAAATGAAAAACTGATTCCAATTTAACTTACTAACGACATGATCGGCACTAGGGATGCGCCAAAAGTAACAGAACAGGTATTTTTAACAGGTAGAGAATTTTAATAGGTATCTAAAATACCTATTACCAGATTACCCCTGTTATTACATAATAGGCACAGTTAACGTATCCGTATCATTTTCTTAAGAATTCTTCTAAAAAGTATCAGTTCAGTTTCACAATGCCTGTTTTTAAAAGAAACCACATTTTTTCATAATACCTATTCTAAAAACAATCCGTATTAGTTTCATGATGCCTTTTTCTTTCAAAATATTCCCTTCATGATACCTGTTCTACCTATTATTTCCACAATACCTATTCTACCTAATATTAACAGGATACCTGGCTTATAAACATTGTACTTGCAGAATTTGTTTTCTACATCCTCCTGCTGCAAAGGCAGTTAAAAATAATGATTCAAAGTCACCTTTCAGGAGATGAATTGCAATTTTATAGGGTACCTTTCGATAGTGGAAGATCAGGGATTTGTGGAATTCGTAAAAGCCCTAAATCCTTCGTATTGCTTGCCAAGTAGGAAGACCATTACTGCATGCATGATCCCGTCCTACGAATGTTGCATGATTTCTGTTCGACAGATTTTAGAATCTGTGACTAGTGCGTGTTTGACAGCAGATGGCTGGACTTCGAGGAATGCAGATAGTTATTTGGCAGTAACTGCTCATTATATTTCTAAAGACTTTGATTTAAAGTCTCTTTTATTGGAATGTTCCGTAATAGATGGATCTCATACTAGTGCCAACTTAGCCGCCTACATCAAATGCATTGCTGAAAAATTCGCTTTGTCGGATAAGATATTTGTAGCAGTAACTGATAATGCTAGCAATATGAGAAATGCCATAAGGGAAGACCTAGGGTGGAAACACTTTGGGTGCTTTGCACATACATTAAATTTGATTGTACAGGATGCATTGAAAGGACCAGTGGCGGCTCGTAGCTAAAATTAGTGGGGGTGCTGCTCCAGAAAATTTTTAGCCTTTGTTTTAAAATTGTGTAAAAGGAAAAAACATGTATAAAAAGAAAATTTATTCAGGAATTTGATAAAATCTTAACAAAAAAAACAAACATTTTTTACTTACTTTAACTTAAATTGCTACAGTTCAAGCTTGATCTATTCATTTAAAAATGAAATCCATTCTTCTTGTTTTAATTTGCGCAAAAAGTTCAATAATTTTCTCCTTGATCTCTGGATGACAATTGAGGAAATTTTTCTCCATTGAAAGTACTGCAAGCGCATTTAGTCTTTCCGAATTCATAGTGCTTCTTAATAAAGTTTTTATTCTTTTCAATGTTGAAAAGCAGCGCTCTGCCTCTGATGTAGTCATGGGAATTGTCAAGAGGATTTTTATCAGTTTCGTAATTTCACTAAAAACATCATCTAGATTATTTTCCAAGATAAATTTCAGCAGCTCAATTAATTTGCAATATTCATGAATATCAGTCCTACAATAGAATACTTTTAGTTCAGCTTCAAGCTTTTCTTTGTCAATCATGGGATAAGCTTCAGTGGTCAGTACTATCTCTTTTGTGGGATGTTCATTCTTAAATCTAGTGAAGCATTTCTTGTTGAACAATTTAGCAGCTACTAAGTGTTTAGTGGAAGAATATCTGTCCATTATATCAACACATATATAGTCACACACTTCCTTAGCTTCTGCCATGAGTGTCTTTGAAGGATTCTCACAGTACTTTGAGTTTCTCAATTCTAAAATAGCAGTTTTGAAATTTGTTATATATTCATTAACTTTAAACACACTAATTTCTCGAGATTGCATTTGGTTGTAAATTATTTCAACATGAGGCATAATCTGATGAAAAAGCTCTAACCAAAACTTGAAATTGTCATCATTCAGGTATTTTAAAATTCCTGTTGCTTCTGCAATGGTTTGATCTGCATTTGATGTTGACTGAATTTCAGTAAGGCAGTTTTTTAAAGGTTGCAAATTTTCATGAACTCTGCTTATGGTCCGTATGTTGAAATTCCACCTTGTAGAGGATGGACGTGGAATGCTGACATCCATATGTTTCTTGAGAATGGGCACACGTTGTGGTGATCTTGAGAAGAATGTTGGAATAGCCAGAATGTTAGAGAAAAATATTCTTGCGTTTCGTGTAATACTTGCTGCATTTCTCATTATTAAATTAAGTTGATGTGCATAACAGTGAATGAAATGTGCATTACTATAAACTGCTTTTATTTTTGCTTGAACTCCTGCTTTTTTGCCTTTCATGACATTTGCACCATCAAATGTCTGAGCTATCAGTTTTTGTCCATTTCCTTGAAGGATTATGTCCAATTGTTCTAAAATACGTTTTGATATGCCAGCTGCAGTTTGATTTTCTGGAATAAAGAATCCCCAAAAACGCTCAAATATTTCTTCATTCAATAGGTACCATAGAACAAGGACCATTTGAGTGTATTCCGAAACATCTGTTGTGTCATCAGCCATGACAGCTACAAAGGAAGCTTTTCTAATTTCCGTCCTTATCTCCTCATGGTATATTTGTAGCAGGCAGTCAAGTATCTTATCAAGTATATTATCGATAACATTTAATATAATGAGTCCTTTTTTCTTTAATTCTTTCTTTATTTTTGTAGTACAATATATATTCCTTAAGCTTAATGTCAGTACTTCAGTAGCCATCCCCCAGTTTATGAAAAAGATACAAAAATCTTTGTATGGAACTGTGCGCTTCACAGTGCCAGCGACGTGGTGTTTGACTGTTGTGCGCATGCGCACATAGGAGGGGGGGTGGGGAGGAAGGCGGGACTGCCAGGTAGAGAGAGCACTGTTGCTCTCGCAGTGCCGGCTCTGGCGTGATGGTGGAAGGAAGTTTTTTTTACTCAGCGTGTGTTGTGCTTAAAAACCGTGTACCATATTCTTGAATGTGATAAAGTGTAGAAGAGTGTAGAATTAGATTATTATTCTGCTTCCAGCTATTCTATTTGATTCATTTTTTTCGGTTCTTTTATTTAACAGAAAACTTTAACCATGGCCTTGCATCCCCAAGAAATAAGTTCTGTGACTGTAAGTGAACTTCAACAGCTTAAATTTTCACAGCTATCTCTCCATGAGAAAGTTACAGTTAAGAAAAGAGGTCGTTCAACACCTGATATTCTAATATCTCAGCCAGGCAAAAGCAACAACAAGAAATATATTCATAGCTTTAATTCTGAATGGTACCAACGGAAAAGTTGGCTTTGCGGCTGTGAAGTAAAAAATGCACTGTTTTGCTTCCCGTGTTTGCTGTTTGGAGGTGATGTACCGTGGACAAAAGATGGTTTTAGAAATATAAACAAAATGAAAGAAAAAACTGAAAAGCATGAGAAGTCAAAGAAGCACGTTGATAATGTTGTTTCACTGTCACTTTTAGGAACCGTAAGTATTAAGGAGAAACTTAGTGAGGCATACAGACTTTCAATCAATGAGCATAATATAAAAGTTAAAAAGAACCATGAAATTTTGTCCAAAATAATAGACTGCATTTACTTTTGTGGAAACTTTGAAACTACCTTACGTGGACATGATGAAAAAGACGATTCAGTAAGTAAGTAAGTAAACTGATAAAAATCCTCTTGACAATTCCCATGACTACATCAGAGGCAGAGCGCTGCTTTTCAACATTGAAAAGAATAAAAACTTTATTAAGAAGCACTATGAATTCGGAAAGACTAAATGCGCTTGCAGTACTTTCAATGGAGAAAAATTTCCTCAATTGTCATCCAGAGATCAAGGAGAAAATTATTGAACTTTTTGCGCAAATTAAAACAAGAAGAATGGATTTCATTTTTAAATGAATAGATCAAGCTTGAACTGTAACAATTTAAGTTAAAGTACGTAAAAAATGTTTGTTTTTTTTGTTAAGATTTTATCAAATTCCTGAATAAATTTTCTTTTTATACATGTTTTTTTCCTTTTACACAATTTTAAAACAACGGCTAAAAATTTTCTGGAGCAGCACCCCCACTAATTTTAGCTACGAGCCGCCACTGCTTATACCCTTCACTGGCAAAATTAGTGGTACAAAAGTTCAACATGCTGGCAACCTCAGTTCCATGCGAAAGACTTTTCCAAGGCCGGTATTGTTCTAAGTGAACGGCGCAGCCGGCTTAGTGCACGCCATGTAGAAAAACTGTTTTTAAACTCGAATTCATATTTATTATGAAATTTATTCATTACAATAAATATAGTTCGGAATACTTTATGGGACCGAGTTAACTTCTTGTCCCGTGTTAGTTTATTAATGATACGAGAAGCAGAATGATCATGTATACTTTTTGCAATGTTTTTCTTATTCTTAGATATCTTCCTGTAATTATAAGTAATGGATGTAGCTGAATTTTATGACCTGAAAATGTTAATAAAATTGAAGTATGTGTTACCAAGATTATTCGCCCCTCATGAGTTCAGTTACCATCTAGTGGCGTTTTGTGAACTGCGTATCCGTAAGTCTTGTTTGTAGTTTGACGACGATACCAGAAGGTGGAATGAAAATACAAGGTGGCCTGTTATTTTGGAACAGGTAATTTTAGCGGGAATTAATTTTTAATAGTAATAGGTAGAACAGGTATCGCAAAATAACACTTTCGCCCATCGCTAATCGGCACTCGGAATGCTCGTCAACTGTTTTTACAATTATGAATGTACACGTTTTTCTTTTGTTATCTCACATTGTGTGATTTCAAACACTCGTATAAAGTGTAACGTAAATTATTTGTTATATGATAAAAGTATTACTGTTTTAAACATTATGAGTGAAGAAGACAATTCTAACCTTAACGCTGAGAAATGTCAAGCTCTGGTGGATAAATTCGTGGAAATTACAGCCACTGATGCAGCGTGTGCACAATTCTATCTTCAGGATAGAAATTGGAATTTAGAAGTAGACATTTTCAGTTTTATATCAGGGAAATTAATTTCTTTGATCATAGACACTTTAGAAAGTTTAAAATGTGCATAAGAGAGAGTGTTCGATGTTTTAAGCGAGTAATATTTCTTATTTTCAGAGATCAGTGTCCGATTTTTTCGAAACCAAGAATTCTCCTCGCGCTAGCACCAGTACGGAACTGGAATTGTCCAATGTTGGGTATATGGATTTCCTTTATAATATTTGAGTTACATTAGGGTGTAAAATGGTGTGTGAATACGAATTCTACTTACAACAGGCAGGAACTCTTGAATGCTCTAGGCCCAGATTATCAATTGACTACAGTCCCACCACCAACTTTCTACTTTGCCTCCTGGAACTTGGATGGATTACAAACGAGAAACCTTAAAATGAGGACGAAGGCAGTATGCAAGATATTATTTGCGTAAGCTTTTAAATGGCTGCAAATTTTGTTTGTGCTGCTTTTATTTCTTAGTCTGTGGTTAATCGAATGAATCATATGGGAATATATAATTATTATTACTATAAATGAGTTTGTTCAAATATAACTAATTTCATTAATTTTATGAGTTTTGAATCAAGTGTGTTTTTTTTCAATTTTTTGCCATTTGGTGTCATAGTGAGGAGGATTGCAACCTCTAAAAATTTTACTGTAGATACTGAATAATTTTCATCCATTATAAAAACTAAAATGTCCTAGATTTTCAAGGAAAATTTGAAATTTTTCTGTACTAATTGAATGACCAAGGTTTTTATTATTCATAATTTTTGCAGTGAATATATTTCCATTACCTGTTTTCAGATATTTAATCTTTAATCTTCTATTCATCTTTAAAATTTCAGATGAAGGGAACTTTCGCCCTTTGATGATATTATGCTAATTGTGGTTAATGTTTGAATGAATGTGTAATGATTGAAATAACACATTATTAGGTCTACCATAATTTATTCTGGCATCTATTTTAAGCATTTAACTTTATTCTTAATTGTTTCTTAAAAATGAGAAAATAAAGGAAAATATTTTGAAGGCAAATACTTTTTTGTTTGAAAATATGCCATTTAAAAATATTTCATGCTTAATTATTTTACTTTTAATTGTTTAAATAAGTTCTATTAAAATTTTCTGGCTCAATACTAGTAATGTGCATTATGTTAGACATTTGTTAACTATAATTAGGGTATGGATTTCTCGGGTTTTACCCAATTTTTACTATCCGATTGCCATTTTACAAGTTTTGGTAAAACCTGAAAAATACCCAAAATTATTAGTTTTCTTTAAACACATTTTTTTAATATTTGATCACAGAATTTCTATTCTGGCGCTTGTAGGCACCTCAGCACATGAGTGCAGTCCGAGATATTTGTGATTAGTTTGTTTATTCTCTTTGTAAACAATTTATTCGTAAGCTTACTTTGTAACACTATCTTAATCTCCTTGGTTTGCTCGCGCAACTAATAGTCAAGGACGTCGCCTTAGCTATATAGTTGCTGCTATATCTTCGATGGGATAAGGAAAAAAGAGCACAAGTGTCTGTTAGTTGAAAACACTGCAAAAGAAAAATCATTTCACTATTTTTTTTGTAATATCTGGTGTGTTTTCAAAAGTTGTTGATTGGAAGCAAGATATTTGTGCAGCCTGCGAGGTGTTCCTCTCCAACTGGAGGCGTTGAACACAAGATATCACACTCTCAAACTTACTTAAGGTATAGTAAAAAGTTTTGATTGTTCAAACTTTTAAATTTTTAAGCAAGATTTTTATTTTAAAATAATTTTATCCGAATTACAAAATAATAAAACCCAAAAATTACCTGAGTTTGAACTTTTTTAAAACCTCGAAAAATCTCTAACTTATTTATACCCGATTTTAACCCGAATGAAAATAATAAAACCCGATATTTGCCTACCGAATGAAAAGGAAAATAATAAAACCCGATATTTGCCTTCCGAATGAAATTTTTTTAAACCGAAAAATCCATACCCTAACTATAATGTAAATGAAATTATAGTTTACTCAAGGGTTTTTATACAAAAATGGAAAATTTTTAATGTAAAATTATTAGGGAAGTCATTATGAGTTTGGAAATATCTTCATTATAGAAAAATTTGCATTACAATAGTATTCATAAGAGTGTGTGGTTTTACTGTAAAAGCTTTTGGATACATGGTGAAAGTTGAGATAGATGCTTTTGTCTAATTAATGAATTTGAGAAAAACTTTTATTGCTCTAAAATTACCTATGTTATTTATATAACCTTATAATAATAATTGATGCCTCAGTTAATATTTATATATTAGAAAATTCTTTAAGTTTTTGAATTCCATTTCAGAGAGAAGGTGGACATAGTGTTTTTGCAGGAATTGATTCCTGAGACTATTGCATACATTGAGGATCGCTTGCCAGAGTATCATGTGATATCAGGTCGTATGGAGGAAGAGGACTACTTTACTGCAACTCTTCTCCTCCGTTTTACCACACAATATGAATCTCATAAGATCATCCCCCATGCAACATCTCTTATGAAGAGGAACCTCCTCTGTGTCAAGGTTTTATAAGTTGTTAGTGCATGTTATTCTGCAAGCATATTATGGTTAATTAAAGAGTGCAATAAAATTTGACATTTTTGGTTCAATTATTTACAAAAAGATAAATGAACTTATGGTTCAAGTAATTGTTAGCTATGGTCACTGAAGAGTATTGCTGATTCTTCAACAGCTCTTTAATTTTTGTGTTAATTTATTGTCATTTATGATCATTTTCCTTAAAGGACTTAGTATTAACTCATATTGTCACATTTTGGAATATGTCATAGTGACTGTAATATCAAACATTGTATGGAATGACTTAGTTTTTTGCAGTTGCAGTCCAATATAAACTGCACACCTTAATTCACAATATGATCTATTTTTTAACATCTCAATTATATGTTCAAATTAACATTATCACATCACCTTAACCTTTAAGCACTGAATTTATTTAGGGTATTTCAAAGATTTTTGTTAATTTTCTGGAAAAATCACGAAGCTCGTGAAATATTGGTGATAAAATGTTTAAATAAAAAGCATTTTATAGTAAAAATATTGAAGAATTATATGCGTTTTTTAGAAGAGACATATTGGAAAAATATCAAAATTATGAAAAGATTACTACCAATCTAGTTAGATGACTGAATAAGTTGGCTTACAAAACGCAAATGCTCAAATGGAAGTAGAATACTATGGGAGAGCATTACAGGGTTACGTTTATGGCTTCTCAAATGTGAAAGCGGGTCTGAGAGCCTGGGCCTAGCTCTAGATAAGTCTCTGTTACTGCTTGTCTGAGGTCTCCCATTCTATAAGCCTTCGAAATTCTTGCCTTGATCTGCTGTGATGTAATTTTTCAGGATGTTCTCATCCCAAGCCTCAGATTCCATATCATATACAACTGCTGTAACCAGTCTCTAAACTAAGCAAAACATATATGGCACATTCGTCTGTGAGTGATCACATTTTGGGTGCCCGTGCAGGCATGTTCAGCATTTAAAGGATAATATAATTTCAATTTTATAAAATTCATGTGTTGTATAGTATAACCTCTAAAATCCAGCATTCTAAAACCCAGCTCCTCAAAAAAGCCTACTATTTTACAAAATATGGCTCAATGTCTTCCAATAGAAGGTTACTGTATCTTCCTGGCCAATGATTGTTAATTTAGAAAAGGAAAAATATGGTGATTATTTGAGTTCAATGAAAGATATTGATTTTGCTATTTATTTGTTAATCGACATTACATGTTTCCATATTCAGTAATCTTAATCTCAAACAATGTGGTATTTTCTAATTAATAAATGATTCCAAGCTTTCTATAGCTAAATTATTCATTTGGCATAGGCTTCTGAAATCTGGCAATACCAATAACTTGCAACTTCCTAGTTCTTGTCATACTGGATTTGGAAAGTTTTAACTATTTTTTCGTATATTTCCTGGGAAAGGGTTTTATATTTTCTGTGGAAGTTAAGGATAGTTTTTTAAATCCTCTTATATATATATATATATGTATATATATATATATATGTATATATATATGTGTGTATGTATATATATATATATATATATATATATATATATATATATATATATATGGGGTGCCGGTGGTGTAGTGGTTAGGACGCTGGCTGCTACTCGCCCAATGCTTGAAAAAGTCATCGGGTACGAATCCTGCGCGAGTAGGATTTTTTCTCAAGGTCACCCGGCCCCCTGTTTGCGTGGTTTGAGGAGACCGCGCAAATTCAGCTGTTCCGTCCTTCGGAAGGGACGTTAAGCCGTTGGCCCCCCTGGTGTTCTTCGTAAGAGCAGGCAAATGCCGGCACCGGGTTTCCCTCCTCCCTTCTGTGTGTGAGTCCGGTGTGGAAGGCAACGGGAAACCACCACACCGTGTATGTATATTCCCTAGTCAAAACCAATTAATTAATTAATTGGTAGGACCTGTCGCAAGACAGAACACGAATGAATGAATGAATATATATATATATATATATATATATATATATATATATATATATATATATATATATATATATATATATATATATATATATATATATATAATTCTATATAGACGTTTCTTACAGAGGAGGAGAATATAACATACTAGTAGAAGGTGCTTGCATACTATAAGCATTTCATCTCACCTTGAAAAAACATTGACTTTTCAGACAGATATTTCATCATTACAAATATTCTAAAGATTTCACCTCCGCAGCGATTTTCGTTTTTCCCACATGTTAAAATAATAGTTTAAAACAATCCCCAAATGTTGCAATTTTAAACATTTTACACTCTCCATTATGGGGTACTAATGCTACACATTTCAGCTAAATTTTAAAGTTGTAGCACTTCTAGAAGTAAAATAATATTTTTCTAATTGTTTAAAATTTAAACATTTTTAACGGTTGCCGCAATATATATATATATATATATATATATATATATATATATATATATATAGAGAGAGAGATTGAAATGTTTATTTGTGCAAATGCACTGTTCTGTAAAGAATTTGAAAATTGCAACTTCCTAGCTCACCCCGTAGTACCTAAAAAATTATTAAACTTTAATGTTCAAATGGGGTTAAAACAAACCCTAAAATTTACAATTTTAAAATTTTCGATTTTTATAGTTGGTTATGAGAAACATTCTATAATCTTGCAAAATTTCAGCTTCCTAAACTTATTAGATTGGTCTACACACTGGATTGCGTTTTCCCATGCTAACTTATGGGAGATATTCCTGGGTCTCTGTAGTCGAACCCGGGACACTGTAAGCAAAAGGGACAATAATTCCTAATAGATATTGTGGCCATCTAGCAACACTGAAAGTTTCATTATTCCTGCTTACCGGCAAGTGCCCATAATTAATTTACAAAAATGGCGCAATGCTTTTCTTATGGGAAAAAACGCAACTTTCGGAATTACTGGAGTCGAACTCATGTCACTTAGGTAAGAGGTCTCATTTTATCTGTAGGTTTCTCCATCATATCTACAAAAACTAAAACTTTCAGGTTTCTAGCTCTTGTAGTTTGGGCTGGACATTAGTATCCTCCTATCATTATCATTCTATATAGACGTTCCTTACAGAGGAGGATATAACATACTAGTAGAAGGTGCTTGCATACTGCAAGCATTTCGTATCACCTTGAAAAAACATTAATTTTTCAGACAGACATTTCATCATTACAAATATTCGTTTAATTCTAAAGATTTCAACTCCTCAGCGATTTTCGTTTTTCCCACATGTAAAATCAATAGATTAAAACAATCCCCAAATGTTGCTATTTTAAAAGTTTTACACTTTCTTCATTATAAGGTAATAATGATACACATTTTAGCCAAATTTTAAAGTTGTAGCACTTCAATAAGTAAAATAATATTTTTCTAATTGTTTAAATTTAAATCATTTTTAACTTTAACTTTAAGAATTTTTAACTGCCAAACAAATTAAAATATCAAAATTTGTATAATCCCGATTTCATTTTTTTATGAATTCTACTTATAAAAAAAATTTCAACTCCATAGCACATGCGGAAATACATAATCCATGAAAATTTGTTTAAACAATTTCGAATTTTAGCGGCCGCAGTGTTGCACTTTTTCAAGATTTTCGTTTTTTCTAGTCGGTTTTGCACAAAATCCTATCTTTGAAAAAAATTTCGAATCTCCGGCACATCTGGAAGTGCCTAAACATTAGTATCCTCCTATATGTTATATGTTATCATTATATGTAGACGTTCCTTACAGAGGAGGAGGATATAACACACTAGTAGTTGGTGCTCTCATACTGCAAGCATTTCATCTCACATTAAAAGAACATTCATTTTTCAGACAGAAATTTCAACATTACAAATGGTCTTTTAATTCTAAAGATTTCATTTCTGCAGCGATTTTCGGTTTTCCCACATGTAAGAATAATAGTTTAAAACAATCTCCAAATGTAGCAATTTTAAAAATTTTACACTTTCTTCATTATAAGGTTCTAATGCTACACATTTTAGCCAAATTTTAAAGTTGTAGCACTTCTAGAAATAAAATAATATTTTTGTAATTGTTTAAATTTAAATAATTTTTAACGGCCGCCGCAATACATATATTGTAAAATTGAAATGTTTATTTATGCAAATTTACTATACTGTAAATAAATTGAAAATTTCAGCTTCCTAGCTCATCCCATAGTACCTAAACAGCTATCTATTTGTTTAAACTTGAAGAATTTTTAACTGCCAAACAAATTAAATATCAAAATTTGTAAAATCCTTTTTTCGTTTTTATAAGAATTCTATTTAAAAAAATTTCAACTCTGTAGCACATGCGGAAATACATAAACCTTGAAAATTTGTTTAAACCATTGCGAATTTTTAGCGGCGGCATTGTTGCACTTTTTCAAGGTTTTCGTTTTTTCTAGTCGGTTTTGCACAAAATCCTACCTAAGAAAAAAATTTCGAATCTCCAGCTTATCTAGAAGTGCCTAAACATTAGTATCCTCGTATATCCTCCTCCTCCTCTGTAAGAGTCGTCGATATATAATGACTAGTAGAAGGTGCTTGCATACTGCAAGCATTTCATCTCACCTTGAAAAAACATTAATTTTTCAGACAGATATTTCATCATTACAAATATTCTATTAATTCTAAAGATTTCACCTCCGCAGCGATTTTCGTTTTTCCCACATGTAAAAATAATAGTTTAAAACAATCCCCAAATGTTGCAATTTTAAACATTTTACACTTTCTCCATTATGGGGTACTAATGCTACACATTTCAGCCAAATTTTAAAGTTGTAGCACTTCTAGAAGTAAAGTAATATTTTTCTAATTGTTTAAATTTAAATAATTATTAACGGCCGCCACAATTCATATATGGTTTAAATGGGGTTAAAACAACCTCTAAAATTTACAATTTTAAAATTTTCGATTTTTATAGTTGGTTATGGGTAGATCGCGGATTTTTAGGTTCTAAAAATTAAGTTTTAGGCGACTAAAATAGGCTCTTTAAGTACCTTAATTAGGCTTTATAAAACGTAAAATAGGCTCTAAAAACTACTTCCAAAAACTATGTCCAGTAAAACAACATCATTTCTGTCAACTATCAACTTTAATTCACGAAAAAAGACTGAAACATGCACGCACGCAAAAATTGCCCGTAAATGAAACTATTGATTTGTGTTTTCAAAGAACAAAAATATTTTACTACTATGCATTGAAACTTATTCTTATGGTTAATATCCCATGCGTTACCGAGAAAATACTATCTACATTACATATAGTAATACTGACTGAAAACACTATTCAAGTATATATTTAAGTACTACGCAGAGTGTTTGACAAAGTGTTTCATTCGAAATTCCCATAATGAATTTGTCACCTCTTTGTGTTTATTTCACAAATTTCCCGTAATTGGCCTCACAATAAATAACAAGCACCTTTTCTAAGTTTTCTACCACAAAACTATGGCGTTTGTCAGTTAATATCATTTTGTAAGCAGAAAAAGAACATTCGACATCAACTGACGTGACGGGGGCGAACTTCAACTTGGGTACATGTTGAAATGGAATTTTGCACTCAACTTCACTGGATTTTCCTGCCAGTATATCTGCTGCTGTACATAGGCTCTGCAGTCCTGAGTTCTTTTGTAGCAACTTTTCTAGTTTTGCTTTTACTTTTTCCCTCACTTCACCTGGAGCTTCCTTTATTTTTTGTTTCACTTCATTCAGCATAGCAGTTTTTTCGTAGATGGGTTTTCCTGAGCCCTCTAATTCAGCAATAATCTGCACAAGGGATTTATAGTGGGATCTAATATATGCCAAATCCTTGGGAATGGAGGGATCATCTAGCAACATTTTTGCCGAAGTGACGCAGGCAGCATCCTCGGCTAGATTTGTCACAACTTCCTTGACATGAAGGATATGCTCGCTGTAATATTCAGCTGCTTTCAGCCATGTGCCCCAGCGGGTGAGCACAGGCTCAGGTGGCAGAGGGACATCGGGCAGTTTTTCTCGAAAAGCCTGTATTCTTGTTGGTGCCTTGACGAAGACCTTCTTCACGGTGGAGATCAATTTGTTCACCTTGGGGAATTCCAGTCTTATTTGCTCTGCTACGCGGTTCAAACCATGGGCAAGGCATGTCACATGCACAAGGGAGGGATAGAACACCTTGAGCAACTGCATGGCAGCAACCATGTACGATGCAGCATCTGTGTATAGGAGCAGCACTTTCTCTTCGTCTAGATTTTTGGGATACAGCACTTTCAGTCCGTTGTTCACGAAGTGTGCTATTGTTTCCTGGTTTGTTTTGGCAAGTTGCTTCGTGCAGATGAGGTAGGCTCTGGATGGCGCATCTGGGTCCAATTTCCCAACAACCAAGTTGGCCATGTATCTGCCAAGAGCATCAGTGGTTTCATCGACCAATATCCAAATATGTGAATCTCCAATGTCCTCCCGTATCCTGCGCATTGCGTCATCGTACGTGGGTTGCACGTAATTCTTGCGTAGCGTTGACTCGGAAGGTACCGACTGATGGCAGTATCGTTCTAGGAACTCCTTGAATGTTGGATTTTCCAGTGTTCTGAATGGAATGTTGGCTGCCACAATTGCGTGACACAAATCTGCATAAAACTGATACTTCTTGCTGGATCCCTCAGAAGTTTTTGTTAAAAGCATTTGTTTAATCTTAGATTTGTGTTCAACATTTGCCTTATGTAGCACTCCTTGGATGTGCTGAGTTAGGTGGGATTTTTTATCACTTGAAACCTATAAAGAAAAATTATGAAGAAATAATTAACCTTAAAAATACGGAAATAATCTAATAAATATGGAAATGGGACAAAAATATAAAATTTACTTTACAGCTACGAAGGTCCACAGCTGGATTGCTGGACATTTTGAATAACCACTTCTATAGTTACCATAAAATGGCTCGTATAAACAAAAGATGTGGATGGTTTTTGCCTCAAAGATGACAAGCAATTCACGGCCAATAATTCGCTGCAAGCCAGCATTACAATGTACTTACCTCCTTGTTGCATGCTTGACAGAAGATAATTTTTCCATCCGTTGTGAAGTACGGGAACTCTTGTAACCACTGACGTATTAAATAAGCTTTCGAACTTGATACTTTAGGCATTGCACTTTCACGTTCACACTTCTCACCTTTACCCTCTGCAGTCTGGAGATGGACTGCGGGGTTATTCTCGTTTTCCCATGTCGCACGATATGACAATGTAACAACGAGAAATAAACGCAACATCAGATTAAAGGCATTGTTACATTGTCGTATCACGTGACACTGGGAAACAGAATAACCCCGCCGAACGCGAGACAGGTCCGAGCTGCTGTTCGCCACTTGATCGTGACCGTGGTGTGAAGGACATTTCCAACCCATGACTGACCATTGTACAGTCAGTTTAAAAAATATGAATAATACCAAAATCTGCTTTTATAGTCGATTATTTTAGAAAATTAGCCCTTTTTAGGCTTTTTTTGCATGAAAATGACAAAAATAAGCATTAACGTCGAAATAGGCATTTTTAGACATTAATGTCAAAATAGGCATTTTTAGGCACTATAAAATATACGTTTTCGGGGTTAATTATTCATGAAACGTATATATACAATTGTATATTGAGATATCTACTCAGGAAAAAAATAGGTTTTTACCTAAAGATCCGCGGTCTAGTTATGAGAAAAGTTCTTTAATCTTGCAAAATTTCAGCTTCCTAAACTTATTAGATTGGTCTACACACTGGATTGCGTTTTCCCATGCTAACTTATGGGAGATATTCCGGGGTCTCTGGAGTCGAACCCAAGACACTGCAAGCAAAAGTGACAATAATTCCAAATAGATATTGCGGCAATCTAGCAACACTGAAAATTTCATTTTTCTAGCTTACCGGAAAGTCCTTATAATTAATTTACAAAAATGGCGCAATGCTTTTCTTATGGGAAAAAACGCAACTTTCGGAATTTCTGAAGTCGAACTCATGTCACTTAGGTAAAAAGTCTCATTTTATCTGAAGGTTTCTCCATCATATCTAAAAAAACTAAAACTTTCAGGTCTCTAGCTCTTGTAGTTTGGGCTGGACATTAGTATCCTCCTATCATTATATATCGACGACTCTTACAGAGGAGGAGGATATAACATACTAGTAGAAGGTGCTTGCATACTGCAAGCATTTCATCTCACCTTGAGCAAACATTAATTTTTCAGACAGATATTTCATCATTACAAATATTCTATTAATTCTAAAGATTTCACCTCCGCAGCGATATATAATATATAATGATAGGAGGATACTAATGTTTAGGCATTTCCAGATGTGCTGGAGATTCGAAATTTTTTTATTAGGTAGGATATTGTGCAAAACCGACTAGAAAAAACGAAAATCATGAAAAAGTGCAACAGTGCGGCCGCTAAAAATTCGCAATTGTTTAAACAAAATTTCAAGGTTTATGTATTTCCGCAAGTGCTACGGAGCTGAAAATTTTTTTATAAGTAGAATTCTTAAAAAAAAACGAAATAGGGATTATACAAATATTGATATTTCAATTTGTTTGGCAGTTAAAAATTCTTAAAGTTTAAACAAATAGATAACTGTTTAGGTGCTACGGGATAAGCTAGGATGCTGAAATTTTCAAATTATATACAAATTAATGAATTTGCACAAATTTACATTTCAATTTTACCATATATGACTTGCGGCGGCCGTTAAAAATTATTTAAATTTAAACAATTAGAAAAATATTATTTTTCTTCTAGAAATGCTACAACTTTAAAATTTGGCTAAAATGTGTAGCATTAGTACCCCATAATGAAGAATGTGTAAAATGTTTAAAATTGCAACATTTGGGGATTGTTTTAAACTATTATTTTTACATGTGGGAAAAACGAAAATCGCTGCGGAGGTGAAATCTTTAGAATTAAAAGAATATTTGTAATGTTGAAATTTCTGTCTGAAAAATGAATGTTTTTTCAAGGTGATATGAAATGCTTGCATTATGCAAGCACCAACTACTAGTATGTTATATCCTCCTCTGTAGGGAACGTCTATATGGAATGATATGTTATATGTTATTTGTTATATCCTCCTCTGTAAGAGTCGTTGATATATAATGATAACATATAACATATAGGAGGATACTAATGTCCAGCCCAAACTACAATAGCTAGAGAGCTGAAAGTTTTAGGTTTTGTAGATATGATGAAGAAACTTTCAGATAAAATGAGACTTCTTACCTAAGTGACATGAGTTCGACTCCAGAAATTCCGAAATTTGAGTTTTTTCCCATAAGAAAAGCATTGCGCCATGTTTGTAAATTAATTATGGGCACTTGCCGGTAAGCTAGAAAAATGAAATTTTCAGTGTTGCTAGATTGCCGCAATATCTATTTGGAATTATTGTCACTTTGTCTTGCAGTGTCTTGGTTTCGACTCCAGAGACCCCGGAATATCTCCCATAAGTTAACATGGGAAAACGCAATCCAGTGTGCAGACCAATCTAATAAGTTTAGGAAGTTGAAATTTTGCAAGATTAAAGAACATTTCTCATATCCAACTATAAAAATCGAAAATTTAAAATTGTAAATTTCAGGGGTTGTTTTAACCCTCTTTGAACATTAAAGTTTAATAATTTTTTAGGTACTACGGGATCAGCTAGGAAGCTGCAATTTTCAATTTATTTACAGAACAGTACATTTGCACAAATAAACATTTCAATCTCTCCATATATATATATTGTGGCAACCGTTGAAAATGTTTAAATTTTAAGCAATTAGAATAATATTATTTCACTTCTAGAAGTACTACAACTTTAAAATTAGGCAGAAATGTGTAGCATTAGTACCCCATAATGGAGAAAGTATAAGATTCTTAAAATTGCTAAGTTTTGTGATTGTTTTAGTCTATTATTTTTACATAAGGGAAAAACAAAAATATTTAGAATGAGAAAAATATTTCTAATGATGAAATTTAAAAAATGAATGTTTTTTTATGTTGAGATGATATGCTTGCAGAATGCAAGCACCAACTACTAGTATGTTATATCCTCTGTAAGAGTCGTCGATATATAATGATAGGAGGATACTAATGTTTAGGCACTTCTAGATGAGTTGGAGATTCGAAATTTTTTTCTTAGGTAGGATTTTGTGCAAAACTGACTAGAAAAAACGAAAATATTAAAAAAGTGCATTAATGCGGCCGATAAAAATTCGCAATTGTTTAAACAAATTTTTAAGGTTATGTTTTTCCAAATGTGCTACGGAGCTGTCATTTTTTTAGAGGTAGGATTTGTAAAAAACGAAATATGGATTATAGAAATTTTGATATTTTAATTAGTTTGGCAGTTAAAAATTCTTAAAGTTTAAACAAATTGGTATATGCTTGAAACTACGCCGCAAGTTAGGGAGCTGAAATTTTTAAATTATTAAGAAGTTAGCCTATGTAAACGAATAAAGATTTCAATTTATTCATAAAGTTGTTATTTTGGCCGTTAAAAATTATTTAAATTTAAACAATTAGATAAATGTTATTTCACTTCTAATTGTACGATAAATTTGAAATTTGACAGAAATGTGGGAAACGTGGGAAAAGTATAATATTCCTAAAATTGCATAAATTAGCGATAGTTTTACTCCATTATTGTTCCATAATGAAAAACGAAAACCTGCCCAGAGGAGAAATCTTATGAATATGAAAAAATATTTCCCATGATGAAATATTTCTCTGAAAAATTAATATTTTTTTCAAGGTGAGATGAAATGCTTGCAGTATGCAAGCACCTTCTACTAGTCATTATATATACTTGTTCCTTACAGAGGAGGATATAACATCAAATATATATATATATATATATATATATATATATATATATATATATATATATATATACATATATACATATATAGGAGGATACTAATGTTTAGGCACTTCCAGATGAGCTGTAGATTCGAAATTATTTTTTTCTTAGGTAGGATTTTGTGCAAAACCGACTAGAAAAACTTGAAAAAGTGCAACAATGCGGCCGCTAAAAATTCGCCATTGTTTAATTAATTTTTCAAGGTTTATGTATTTCTGCATGTGCTACGAAGTTGAATTTTTTTTATATGTAGAATTCTAAAAAAAACGAAATAGGGATTATACAAATTTTGATATTTTATTTTGTTCGGCAGTTAAAAATTCTTAAAGTTTAAACAAATTGATAACTGTTTAGGCATTACGGGATGAGCTAGGAAGCTGAAATTTTCAAGTTATGTACAGAGTAGTGCATATGCGCAAATAAATATTTGAATCTCTCCATAAACATATTGCGGCGGCCGTAAAAAATGTGTAAAATTTAAACAATTGAAAAAATATTATTTCTCTTCTAGAAGTACTACAACTTTAAAATTTGGCGTAAATGTGTAGCATTAGTACCCCATAATGGAGAAAGTATAAAATTCTTAAAATTGCAAAGTTTTGGGATTGTTTAAACTATTAATTTTACATAAGGGAAAATCGAAAATCACTCTTGAGGTGAAATATTTAGAATTAAAAAAATATTTGTAATGATGAAATATGAAAAATGAATGTTTTTTTATGACTCCCTTCTTATTGGCTATCCACCCTTCCTACTCCCCGCCTCCTCCAATCATCAACCTTCCCACATCACCCTGTCATTCTCCGCCCAGTGTGTCACTTTCAGCTACTCTATCGCTGAAGAAGGGCATAGGCCTGATAAGCTTGCGTGTTTTTTTGTGTTCGTGTGTTGTACGTGTCTCTTTGACGCCCCCAGCAGCCTGCCAACTTGGTAAGTGTCCGCTGGGCTTCCTTCAACACCTTGTTGCCACCCTCATCACTACCTTTTCTTTTCCTTAAGTTTATATATATATATATAAAAGATTATATTTTGGTAAATCCTTTATATACCAAAGTATGATGAATGAGTTCATAACAATCATTATTAAATATTGTTTGAAATTGGAATTATTTTCAAGTTTTTATTAATTTATTTTTTTCTGTATAAAGCATGCTAAAATCTATAAAAGCCTTCTTCTGTTCCTTTGTGACTCACTCTATAAAAATACAAATAACTTGATCAAGGATCAAGATACATTTTTGAAATTTGGCAGGTATGCTCGATTTACATATTTTAAGGTGATGACAAAAAATCTCAAAAAATCCTGGATTTACTCCAAGGTAGACATTTACATTTCCCATAAAATAACACATAAATAGAATTTTTGACTTGGAGGCTTTTATTCTTTTTGAGATCTAAATTAGAAAGAATTATCTATGATCTTCAGATCTTAACCATTTAAAAAAAACTATAAAGTTTCTTTTTCCCATCTTTTTCTGCATACAGTTTAAAATCTCTCATGTTAAACATTTAATTCACATATTTTGGGGAAATGTTGGCATTTTAACAGGATGTTGCCTTGCCAACCAATTACATTGTTTAATCTTGAAATCCTATTATTATTTCAATCCTTATGTATTAAAGCATTCTTTGAATGCTTATAGTACAAGATAGATAGATAATCATCTTTATTTGGGTGAAATCTGACCATAGGTCCATTCTTAGATTTAAGAGATTGATTGATTGATTTTGTCTTTATTTGGGGCAAGATTGAGACTAAGAAGTCCCATCTTCCACCTAGCCCCTCATCATAAAACATATATAATAATACATAAAACATTAGCAATGTAAATACAGGTAACAATAAAAATGCAAGTATTTGAAAAGAAAAGATGTTATTCTGTGGGAAAAAATATGGACTGCTGAATAATGGAATCCATGGGGAAGACACCCACAAAAGAAGGGGGTGTGAAAAACCTGCAAAACTTACTGAGACATGACATAAATGAGATTTAGAACAAGTTATAAATAAATTAAAATCATAAAGAGATAAAGAAAAATAAATTGGCACAACACAAATAGATCATTGATAAAATAAATATATAAAAATGACAAAATGGATCGATATTAACAATGGTGTGTCTGAACAAAATGGAAAGAAGAAAAAAAAATCAGTAAAATACAAACATTTACAATAAATATTGTTTTGTCAAAAACAAGATATTAAAAAAATAAAAAATAAATAAATAAAATTGAAACATTAAGCATGTTTAACTGTTCCTTTGCAAGGATAAGAGAGATTGATAGTAGTGTCGCTTGGATGAGGAGAGCAAGTGCGAATTTTTTATTGTTTGGGGAAGGTCATTCCATAGTCTGCAAGCAGTTACAATGAAGGACTTGTTGAAAATTACTGGTCTGTGATGAGAAATAAGGAGTTTATGCCTCCCTCTGATATTACGGCTATGTACAGTGTCTATACTTCTAAATTCAGCGGCAAGATAATGCAGATTGTTGGAATTAAGTAATTGGTATAGCAAGGAAAGCAAATGTAGGCGTCTACGAGACTCCAAATTTAGGCAGTTTAGTTTGAGGAGTGACTCAGAAATGTGGTCTGATTTCTTCAGATTAAATATATATCTGATACACCCATTATGTGTTCTCTGAATTTTTAATGAAAGTTCTTGAGATAAATATTGGTGCGCTAAATCAACATAGTCAAAATGTGGAATAATTAGTTAGCAGATGCTTTTTTAGAGAAACCAGAGTACTGCTACTTAACTTCCTAAGTGAGTGAAGAGATGAGTTTACTGCTTTACACACATTTATAACATGTGGGGCCCAAGAGTTTCATCTATAAGCAATCCAAGATTCTTTACCACTTTATAATAAGGTATAGTTGAATTTGCTATGTTAATCAGGATTCTTTGGGATTGATTAATAGCTGCTAATATCTTAGGGTAACCAATTAAGATTGCCTTTGATTTTTCTGGATTGATACTAAGAAAGTTTTACTCCAGACCTCTAGTGTTTCTAAGTCCTTATTGATATTTTTTAGGATTGTTGCGAGATCATTTGCAGTAGAATTTGTGTATATTTGCAAGTCATCTGCATAAAGGTGATGATTGCAGTATTTAAGTGACACGGAGCAGTCATTTATGTATAAAGAAAATAGTAGAGGACCCAAAATTGAGCCCTGTGGGACACCTCTTTCGTTTATAAGACAATCGGGTGAAAAATCAATGGAAATAACTTGTTGGGAACGATCGCTTAAATAAGAAGATATCGAATTTATGGCCAAACACGAGAAGTTTATTGTTAGCAGTTTCAAAAGCAGAACATCTTTGTCTATCTAGTCGAAAGCTTTACTGAAGTCCAGTACTACTAGGATTGTAACTTCCCTTTTATCCATAGCACGGCGAATGTCATCGGTGATTTTTACATGAGTAGTGGTGGTGCTGTGAGATTTACAAAAGCTAGATTGAAAGGGATCTAACAATTGATTTTCGTTGAGAGAGAGCGTGATTTGTTTATGCGCTAATTTTTCTAAGGCTTTTGATAAGATAGCTTATTGGGCAAAAATCGTTGATTTCTGTTGATTTTGATTTCTTTGGTAATGGCCTTATGAAATTGCATTTCCACTGCAATGGAATTTTTTCTTGAGATAGGGAGCAATTAAATATATTAGTTATTATTGGTAGAATAATATGTATCAATTTCTTGATAAAGATAGTGGGAATGCCATCGGAGCCTTGAGCTTTAGATTTGATTTTTCTAAATGCATGGAGCACTTGTAATTGAGTGACAGGGATGAACTTAAATGAGTTAAAATCCTTATTTGATTTACACTGTGACAGTAATCGAATTTATAGTTTCCCTTTTTATTTTACCATCAATGACATTTGGGGGTGTAGAAAATTTAGAATTCAATGCATGTAATGATATGAATGGAGGCAGTTTAAAGTCATTTTGTTTGCCAATACCAATCGACCTAATTTTTTTCCAAATAATCGAAGGTGATTCATTCAGACTAGTTATTGAATAAATGAATCTAATTTTTGCATTTCTGATTAGCTGTTTCATTTTGTTTCTAACGCGTTTATATTTGTCGAAAATATCATTGTCTTTAGTTCTTTTGAACAAACAAAAGACCAAATTGCGATGCACCATCATTCTTTTAATATTGTCATTAAGCCATGGCACGAGAGGTTTGGAAATGCAAATGGTTTTTTAAGGGGCAAAGTGGTCAAGCAATTGCATTAATAAAGTGTTTAATGCTTCGAAATTTTTATCAATATCCTCTATAAATTCAATAGAATACCACGGAAGAGTAGAAGCATTGTTTATTAAATCAAAATCATCTATCCCTTTTATATCTCGGTGAGGCATAAAAGTTTGTTTGAATTTTGGTGAATTGAGTGAGTATGCTATGAAGATTAGGTCATGAGAAGAAATTCCTGGGACTGGCAATTGACCATGAGTTATAATTTTTCAAGGTTTGTCATAGTGGCTAAGTCGATCCAAGTAGAGGCTGTTTTTAGTCTGATTCAGCGGAACAATATTGAGACCATGCGAGGTAAAGGAATGTTTTAAATAATCAGTATCATGGGCGCTAACAGAGAAATTGGCATTAAAATCACTGGTGATTATAATATGTTCATAGTAGCAAAATTCGAAAATATGTCATCTAAGTCTGATAAATGAGCTATTTTAGGAGGTCGATAAATTGCTCTGAGTAAAAGTATTTTTGCATTGACACAATTTCAAAGAAGAGGAATTCAGGCCTTCTGGCAAATTGAGGTTCACTTGTTGCTATCACTTTACACTTCAAATCCTTTCATATGTAAAAACCTACACCACCATCACCTTTGCCTAAGGGATCATTACGATACAGACAGTACCAAGGTAACTCAATTGTAGAAGAAGAAATAGAAGGTTTGAGCCAAGTTTCTGCGAGGGATATGGTATGGACATCATTAGAGGGAAGGATGGAATGCAATTCATCAAAATGCTCTGTGAGGTTTTGAACCTTGAGATAAATCAGCTGAAAGATTCATGGAAATGGCTTGAAATTAGGAGCAAGCAGTTGTTCAGTGGGAAGAATGTCAGGGAGGTTGTTATGAGGAAATAGCCTTGAACTGGGATCTTTAAACGGGGGCTGAGTAGAAAAACGGGAAATTTTAGGGGTGCCAGGTATAAACTATGGGGCGCAAGGGTTACCCTCTAAGCTCAGCATGTGGCGAAAAGTGGGTAACTGGCACAAACACTGGTGCATAGGAATTGAGAGAGGTCCGGGTGAAGGAAAGAGATAATGTGTTTGTTTGGTATGAGGTGATTCAAGCGACATGACAAAATGAGGGTAACAGAACACAAAGAATTGGGCAAAGTAGCAGAAAAAAAATAATTAGCAGTTACATAATTAACACTTCAGTGAACACTGATTAATAAAAATAGTAAAAACTGTTAATGAAAAGCAGTAGCAGTCAACAGGTAATGCAATGGCAAAACATAATGGAAATTATATGAGTCACTAGAAATAGGCCCTAATTATTGCTCAGGGCAGGGAATTGATGGAGCACCTGATGGGGAAACTCACTCAACTTTATAACTTTGGGAGAAAAATGACACTTCACTATGATATAGGAGGGTTGCGCAACTATTTGCCCTATTACTTCACTTGCTAGAAACTAGGAATCACAGATGGGGCTACGCTACTTAAACACACTTAAGAAAATAAACCACTTCAGACACACTCTCACTGATCAGGGATAGGAGGGCTATTTGAACTAAAATAATGCACTTATTATAAAAAGGGGAAGAATGGGGAACACAATCACAACACTTAATGCTTCAAATGAAGATCTTCACCACCGCTGTAGTCTTCGTCTGCGACTCCAGAAACTGCCTGTAGTCCGCTGGATACACTTGCCCTTCACAGTGCTAATGGTCTTCGTCCCTCGGAGTGGATTCTTGTGGCATCCAAACCCGCTTCAACTCATCTATATCTCTGAAGGTGGAGATGAACCGCCTGGAGCCATTGTGTAGGACGACAATTTTTCCATCTTGTATCCATACACCTCTGTGGCCTACTAGTGACTTTACTTCCTGCAGGACCTTCTTTCTCGTGGAGGTGAGCGACTCTGTGATAAGAAAGTTGGTCCCTTTTAGGAGTCGCTTGCTCCTCCAAACCTTGTCTCATTCTTGGTAAGATATGAATCTTATGATGATGGCCCTGGGGTGAGGACTTGAGTTTTTCATGCGTCCGATTCTGTGCGCTCTGCCTAGATGCTGTAATTCGACGTTAATCTTCAGTTTTTCTCTGAAGAATGTCGTGGTGAGTGATAAGCAGTCCTCATACTCCTGCTCTTGGATGCTGTGTATGAGAAGACAGGTACGTCTTGAATATTGCTTAAGAGTGTCCTGCCTCTCATCCAAGTCAACGCATTTTCGCTCTACTTCACTCAGGCGCTTGGAGAATCAGCGTAAGTCTTAAAGAACTTATGTCCTGAAAGATGCGAATCTTTCCTCCATAGAGGAGAGGTTCTTTTTCCTCTTAGGTGTTGTCTCTTTTTGAATTTGTCCTATTTCATGCTGGAATGAGGACATCGTCTTCATCGCAGTCTCCATCATAGCATGACGATCAGTGCTCTCAACGTCGAGGTCCTTCTTTATACTCTTGGGCGGCATCTTTGCAGGTACTCATTGATAATAGGAAAAGTGAAAGGGACGGAGCGACCTAAGGGCACGTCAGGCTCCCATGAGGATAAGACTGAGGGAGAGAGAAGCAAAGAGAGGGAAATGATTTTCATAGCAGCCAATGTAAACAACATTTGTTGTGACATCTATGAGAAGGAATACATTTGAATGTAGAACATAAATCATTTGCATATTAAAATTACTTATTGTTAGAATCATCATAGGGGTTTGAGACTTAAAACAACGAACATCTAAAAGAATGAAAATTTGTTTTCCTGCCATCGATTTTTTTAATATGCATTGAATCAATCAACAGATCAGTTTTTAACGCAAAAATTTGATGTATTCTTAGTGATTTGTTAGATAAAAAGATGATGCTTAAATTCGAATCCTATGTGTTGCAGTCATGCTTAGTGAAAACGTTTACAATAATTAGATGATGATTTTGCTTTAGAAAGTGAATTGTTTTTGTTTCATTTTCCACTTCATGTAACTAAAATTACTAAAACTAAATTACTCTTAAAAATTATGACTTTTTGACTTCTTTTGTAATTAATCTTTTAGGCATGTATTGGGGACACAAAGCTTGAATTAATTAACTCACACCTGGAGAGCACAAAGGACCATATGGCAGAGAGGGTTAAACAGCTCAGAACTGGTTTCAAATATCTAATGTCCTCTTCAATGGATCGCACTACTATCTTTGCTGGAGACCTCAATCTTCGTGACAAAGAAGTAATTAATTCTTTATAAATACTAACATTTTGCACCTGGATCATTGAGATTTCAATTTTTTTGATGCATGCATTCTACGCAGATTATAGTAATTTTTGCTTTTCTTACAGCTCATTCTTTTGTTGTTTATATCTTATTCCTCCTAGTAATATTAGATAATAAAATTTCACATTTTCAATTTTATGAATACCTTTTAAATGGTAAAAATTAAATTATGCTGGAACTGAAGGTTTATCTATTATATTTAAAACACTGTCTGTGTGCATGAAGCCTTATATGAGGTTAAATGGGAGAATAAGAAAACTCAAAAACTACCCATTTTTTTCTATCAAACTTGCCGGTATTACTTGCCAACATGACCTTTAACTTTTAAAATGCTCACCATCTACATTGAACTCATGGATTTGATTCCAAGAGCCTATCTTTCCTACATTTTAGTAAAATGGGAAGAGATGAAATGTTGTGAGCAAGCCTTTCTAAAGTTGAACTTTAAAATTAGTTAGAATTGCAATACAAACTTGGGAATTGGACATGAATAATAAGGCCAAAAGAATAAACTTTTGCTTTTTACATCAAAGAGAATAAGAATCCATGCCTAATTTTAGTTTGATGGCTGAATTTACATCCATGATTCAGATTTTTTTGGTAATCTTAGTTACCATAACAACCCACATTGTTGCAAGCTGAAGGCTTTAGTTTGGTGAAGATAGGATTTACATATTTATACAAATGAAGCATACGGTATGGGAGAGAACGGAGCTGGGTAGGTAGGTGGCAGGGTGGGGGCATGGGTAGTGAAGGGGCAGGGAGGGAACAGGGTGGCGTAGACAGTGGTAAGGAGATGACGGAGGGAGAAGGGTGGGAGCAGGGGGGGGCCAGGGAGAAGGCATGTTGAGGATAGGGAGTGGAAGAGGAGAGAGCTGGGAAGGGATTGGGAGGAGAGAGGGAGGGGGCATGTAGATGGTAGGGAGGGGATACGGAGGGATATTAAGAAAGAAGGGAGGCAGGTATTATATATTACCTTCGGTTTAGTGACCTGTCAGTCATTTTTTCTGTTTGTGTTTTAAAGAGAATGTCATGTGCTGCTACTTTTAAATTAATGAATTTCTCACGATTCTCTTTTTTCTGTTATGGATCGTTTCTAAATTTCCTGTTGAATGATAATGGTCATTTCCTCTAGATATTTAGTCAACAATGATATTCTTAAAGCAGGAATCTTTGGTTATGCTCTGGCTTGCCTTTATGCTGTCGAATTTAAATAAATTGAGTTACCTCATGCTCACTTTTTAGTTATCTTGCTGATGGTGAGGATTATAACACGTAAATTTTGCACACCATGGGCAGCTATATGTGATCAAATATTAATGTGCTTTATTAATTAATGTGAGTTTGGATGTACATGGTACAGAAGTGCTTTTCAACAAATTTGTTGATGTGCTTTCTTTTAGCGAGTTTGGATGTACATGGTACAGAAGTTTATTATATTGTTTACGAAAACAGAGTATTATTTTGCCTTTTATTGTGGAACCCTTGTTCTTTAGGTCTGCTTTAAACATCTTCATTTCATTATGGTATGTTGTACAAATCTTATATACAAAATTTAGTTGAAATCTATTCAGCCAATTCCTTCCAATTTCATAAATTACTGAAAGAGTTTAATTTGTAATTGTGGCACCTCTGTTTGGCTGATCTGGCCCAAATATGCTATTATGGTTTTGTATATATGTGTACATTATAAGTATTAAAAAGGGTTATAATTGATGCGTACAGTTCAACACAAATATGTGTAAAAAGAAATATTATTATTCCTTGTATTGTGGCAGCCCTGCTTTCCACATCTATACTAAACATCTTGATTTTGTTATTTTATGTTGAATGGCTACTTCATACAAAATTTTGTTTAAATCCATTCGGCCAATTTCTTCCAAATTCATAATTACAGAAAGGTTTTATTTTGCAATTGTGGCATCTCTGTTAAGTTGATCTGGTCCAAATATGTATTTATGTAAAGATTCTATGTGCCAAATTTGGTTGAAATCGGTTCAGCCAATTCTTCCCTGATGTATGCATATGGACTGATGGACAGACGGTCATCACAAAGATAATAGCACTTTTCAGCAATGACAAAAAGCACTAAAATGTTAGTTTTGTACTACATACAGGTATAATAATATCGTGATGATGATAACTTGTAATTTTTGCGCAGCATGGGTAGCAAGTAAATATTAAAATTCCCTGAATGCAAGCTGTAAATTAATTACTAGTTAAAAATCAAGGAAATTTTTAACTGCCTTTTAGAAGTATATGGTGTAAAAATTATCTTGGCATGAAATTAACAATAATATATTTATGGATATCTCTGAAAAGAAATGAGGTTTACCGTTTGGCTCTATTGATTAATATTTTTCAACTAAAAATGTTAAGGATGCATTCAGTTGTAATGGCATTTGAACTGGTTTATGCAATTGTCCTGGCAAATTCCATTTTTTAGTTTTATTAAATTCCACTTCAGGTAGACCTAGCTGGAGGTTTACCTACAGGGGTTGTGGACATTTGGGAGTCATGTGGATCAAGACCTGAAGTTAGATACACTTGGGACACCAAGAGAAATTCTAATGCACAAGAGCTGATTGCTGGTGCTGGTTTCAAAGGCTTCTGGCCAAAGATGCGCTTTGACAGAGCTTACATTAGATATTCATCAATTAGGCAAGTACACGTCATGAATCAAATTCCCCTTTCTAAACCAAGCCATAATGTTTGGGATAATAATTGAGGCAGTTTCCTGTTACCTTACTCAAAGGTGTTTTAATGTGATACCATCACTTAATTAGGTCGACCTATTGAGTACAGACACCTTTTATAGCTACATTTCTGAGGTACAGACACTGCATGGACTACTGATTTCAATTTTATCATTTTTCTGCAAATCTGCAGGTTGAAACGTTTAATTGGATGCATCAAACGTTAAGGTGGCTGTTACCTTTGCTTTAAAAACCTCATTTTTTTATGGTATTAATGTATATATTATATGACATAAGGTAATTTATTTAGTAATTAATGAAAAAATGTTAACTTTCTATCTCTATAACCATTAGCTCAAAATCTTAATTTGAAGATTTTGAAGGTATCCTCTGCCCCCCACCAATGTCTCCAAAATTTTCTTTGACAGCGTAATAAGTGGCATTATAGATCACATACTCCCTACAAATTTCAGTCTTCTATCTCTTACAGTTTAATTGCTGTTTTAATTTGAACGATTGCACAGAGGGATGGATGGACGGACAGGGTGAATACATGAGTGCGTTTATAAAATAAAATGTGCTAATAAAATGTCATTTAATAAAAATTTCATGAAATTTGAATAATATGCATAATTTATATCTTGAGTTATTTTTAGTTCCATAAACAGATCTTCTTAGAGTATGCCATTGAGAAAATAATAGCGTTAAAACTGGGAATACCAGGCATTTAAATTTGAACCAGAGAGGGTTGAGGATGTCATACATGAAAAGTCGCAAATTTTGAATGTTGGTAAAAAGTGTCACAGAACAGGAAAATGTTGCCAACTCCAGCTCTAAGGCCTAGAGCAGCATTTCTCAACTGCTGGCCTGCGATATTCAATTTCTCTCATAAAAGTTGTATAATGGGCTCTGCTGATTAATGAGAGGTGTTGTTTGTGCTCAGTTGTCAACTGGCTAATGAAGTGTAGAATTAATAACAGTTGATTAAAAACTGACTTTACTGATCCTTGGTAGAATATTCAGAAAATTCACTGTTAGGTGACAGACTTTTGCTTGAGAACCATTAACCTAGAGCAGTGGTTCTTAAACTTTCAATTGTCGTGACCCCCTTTGAATTGTAAATAGTAAAAATAAGAAACTTCATTGCAAATTCCTTCATTTCATGTGACTATTAATAACTTTTATCACATCTTATTTCCTAAAATTCCCTGATAAAATTTTATTAATCGTGAAAACTTGATTTTTCGACCTTTCACCTTGCATCCAAAATAATTGTGCTGCCCCCTGGGGGGCTACGGCCCACATTTTGAGAAACACTGGCCTAGAGTGTCAGTTTCTTCTGGATCCTTAGACTGAAGATGGTAGTAGGCCATTCTGCTGCTTAATTTTTTCCATGAATATTATGAACAAAGTACTAGGGCCCTCAAGCATATCTCTCTCTTTCTCAGCCATCTAGAACCCCTCATCCAAAGTTTGAACAAACCACATTAATGCAAACCATTTGCATTGTCTGAATTTTTGGTATTAAAACCAAAACTTTTCTAGAAAATGTGTTATAAAAATTTGAGTCATATGAGGACCGGGTGTAAGTAAAACATTCAACCTGTTCAAGCCATTTCTATTGTTGGTATATACACACTGGACAACATCGTTTCAACTCAGCAACTTTCAACACCTTTAGCAACATAATAGATGTTGGTCGTGTGTTGAACAACTTGTTGCGCATCCACACAGCAGACGATTTCTTCTTATCGCAGACCAGTATTCATCATGGCCTCAACGAATCAGGAAATTACTGTCAATTGCTGTGCTGCTTATGTAATTACTGCAAAAAGAAAGAAAATATGTCATTGGTGGAAAAAATAATTTCTGGTGTTGGTCTGATGACCAAACTGCAAATAAAGGACAGTGGTGCATTTTATAACTTTTTAAGAATTTCAGCATCAGATTTTGAACATATTTTGCTCTTGGTGGCACTGTTAATTCAGAAGCTGAACATGCACTATCGTTCTGCAATACCGCCTTCCATCCAGCTAGCAGTTACACTGCATTTTTTTAGCAACAGGTGTTTCCTTTGCTAGCCTCAACTACTTATTTAAAATATCAAAATGCAATTTCAACGATTGTACAAATGGCCTGTGAGGCTATTATACGGGTTCTCAAGGAATATGTCAAGGCAATACAAGCACAAATAATACAAAGAATAATTAAGTAGAATAAAAATATAATTTTTTAAATTATGTACAATGTTTTTGCTTGGCATCAGATATTGATTGACAGATATTAATATTTATTTAGCTTGACATAAGATATAGCTTACTTCTTCTTCTGATTATACATTAAGTTCAAATGTTAGCAGCCTTCAAATTTTGCGATCATGACACTTAGGGGTCTGATGAAAGAGGCACGAGGGGCAATGAAGAATGTGTATCTACTCTGTACAGGGATTAGGAACGAATGGTAAAATGAGCTGACATAATACTTGAGTTTGGATGATGCAATATAGATAGTAGATGCGCTGGGAGGATTGGGTGGTGGTGGGGTATGGTATGGAGGAGAAGAAGTTGCCTTGTTTCTCATTTTGAACAAGCAACATTTCAACAAGTTTGAAGTTTTGCCGACCGATGTTGCTGAGTTGAAAGGATGTTGCGAGCAAGTTGAACGGATGTTGGACACTTGTTGAAAGGTGTTGCAAGTTACTGAGTTGAAATGATGTTGTCCAGTATGTACATACCTTATGACTATCATTGCTTATAAATATGAATTTCACAACTTTTCCTTGCTTTATGATAATTACCATATTTACTCACATAATTCCCACCATTGCGTGATTCCCACCTGTATTATTAGCAGGAAATAAAATTTTTTTTCTGATATGGCCAGTTTTATATGATATGGGAATACCACGTGTATGTTCCCCACTTTTTTGGTGTAAAAAATCATGCAGAAAAGTGGGAAAATTATATGAGTAAATATGTTATATTATTATTTTTTCTGCTGTCTTTTATTTAGACATTTCACTTGTAGATTTGGTTTGGTATAATATTAGCAAGAACATAACATTTACTGGCTTGAATTATGAAATTACTGTCATTTAAATAGTGCTAATTTTTTAATATTCAGTCTATTAATATTTTGGTGATGTTCATATAAAATTGTATTTTTATTTAAGGGATGTGGTCCCACGTCATTTTGGTCTCTTGGGCCTTCAAAAGGTTTCCGGAATCCAAAGCTTTCCTAGTGATCATTGGGGCATAAGGGCTTGGTTTGATATCAGGAGAGATGCAGATTTGAAGGTCAAAAGGGAACATGTACAGTGTGATTTTGGCTCTGAAAAGGGTGGTCCTATCAAAAAGGCTAAAGTGAAAGTTGAAGAGATTGATTTTGATGCAGTTGACTAGAAAGGATTTGTTTACAAAATAAATCATTCATCGGATGGATTTTGGGTTGAAGTCATTTACAGTAAAATGTAACTAAAACATGGCAGTATTTGAAATTATCCTATTATTGATTGATTCAGAGGTTTGTGATTTTTTAAAAAGATATTTGGTTTTGTTTACTGAAATTGAATAGTGCTCACTCTTTGTTTCATATGCTTAAATTATAATTTTCATAATTTTTATACATTTTAAGAAATCACTTTGATATGGTATGATTATGATTTAACCTGACAAAATATTTTTTTAAATATCTGGGTTTCTGCATATTTCATATACGGCATATTTGCCGTTTGTATGTATCCTGTCATAATAATATAGAAATAATGGCATATGATAATAAAAATGGTAACTTGATAAAGTTTTATTACAAAAAGGCAGTAGCAGAAATAGCCAGATGTTATTACATTTACTTTAATTCTTATGCATTCCATAAAGTTTTATTAACCCTTTTGTTATCAAAATTATTTTTCTATTTCTTAATGCCCTGCATTTTTTGAGTTTTTGTAACCTATAATTGTATATAAAACTAACAAATAAAGAAGATATTTGTTATTAGTATTTCTGTGATGATTTAAAAATGTATAAAGATATCATTCATACTAAATAAAATACTTTTTATTTAATATTAATAATTTTGCCTATTTCCATGAAGCCACACCTGATTCAATTAATTATATAAAAATATCCTAAAAATGCTCAAGTTAGAAAGAAGAAAGGCTTAATTATACATGATAACATAGTTCTTATGGTTTCCTTGCATAGCAGTCTCTCCTGTAATTATTCAAGAGAATTTGGTGTTGCTATGAAAATCTTAACACCAAGTTAATCATTCATTTTTGTATTCCATTCATAAGACAATTAAATGCATTTTGATGACAAATGGAGCACATGGCTTGTGTGCATAGATCACTGACTTCTGAATTCTACCTACATTTCAGATTTTGAGATTGGCTCCAGCTGATTCGGATTAAGGTATAAGCTACATAACTAAGCTATAGCATAGGCAGCGGCTACACTGCAAGTGGATCAGATCCGACCCGACCTCCAGACTCGATCCGACCGGCCGACTTGACAGACCAAGGTGGCTACAGTGGTTCAGACTAGTCGGGCAACTTTGTCCTTTGTAAATACTGTGAATCATGAGCTCCTCAAGTTTGACGACGAGTGGGATGAGTGTTTATTTGAAGATATCCTTGATTAGGGGAATACGATTAGGCGGTTTTTGGTGCATGATATTTGGCAATTACATACAGAGGGTGAATATTTTAAAACGTGTGAAATTAAGAAACTATCCAGGAAAATTAATAATGTTTTATTATTAACTATTAAAGTTCCTTACATTGTGCAAGCATTTCAGCTCACTTTGTTAATTTTATATTATGAAATCTCGTGGAAAATTAATATTGAGAACCTTAATGAAAAATTATCATTAGAATGAATATGCGCATTAAGAAGCGTAGTGGGTGATGCTTGCTTGTTTTCCGCAACTACTCGATATCTTGGCGTGATGACATCACCAAGAATCAGGAACATTTTATTTTGCTTTCCCTAGTCCTTATATGATCTGTAAGGTATCTATTAAAAATTTTATTCAGGTAGAGGACAACATTGGCTACAAAAAAATCCATGAGAGCTTGTATCTACCACTTATAATTTCCGAGATAAAAATTATTAAAATGTAATAATCGTAAAAAATACATATAATGATCGCCAATTGCCTTATATGATCTGTAAGGTACAGATTAAAAAATTTATCCATATGGAGGATAGAATTTGCTAGAAAAATATGCAAAAGCTCGTACCTAGGATTTATAGTTTCTGAGATAAAAATTATTAAACTTTAATGTACAAATGGGGTAAAACAACCCCCAAAAATTAACAATTTTGAAATTTTCAATTTTTCTGTTTGATTGTGATCAAAAACCTATAATCGTATTAAATGTCAAGGCTCTAGCTCCTCTTGTACCATTTTTATTAACGCGGATTACATCTCAACATTCAACTGCGCAGTAGAAAGTCGGGCGAAAAATCATACTGGTTTGGTTCCTTCCGACCATTTGAAGTGGTCTGGCGAAGTCGGGTCAAGTCTGTTACAGTCAAGCAGTACCAGTGTAGCCACTCAAACCTAAAACGATATGTTTGATTCCACCTGACAAGTCTTAAGTCAAATCTAGAGGTCGGGTCGGGTCTGATCCGCTTGCAGTGCTGCCGCTGCCTTAGGGTCTAGCAAAATAAGGGTCCTCTAAAAATAAAGACTGACTCCATTTAAAATTTAATGAAAAACTCATTGATAAGTAAAGGAGATATGGGAAAAAAGAAGATCGGCTCAAAATGTAGAGTTATTTTCAAAAATGAAAAATTATGTAGTTTCAAGGAATAGTTCATATTGTGGAGTATCCATGCTCAAAAAGCTAAAAGATAGAAAGAGATTCCCCACCACACAGTCTTTACTTCGATGTTTTATTACATATTTCCCAAAATAAACAGGATGCCTATAACACAGGCATTCTTTGTCTCATGAAACCCAAATTATAACTGGATTCTATGGCATTTTACTAACTAAATTCCACTATTTAAATGCCTCAGGAGGGAAGGAACATGGAATGAGACCACATACCCTTGGCTTTGCTTAGGGACTCAGAATATCTTAATCCACCCCTGGGCTCCAGCCATAATTCACTTGAGCAGATGAAGGAGTAAGGCAGAGAAAGAATATCTTGGCAAACAATCTTATAATTAATTAAAGGCTTGGGTGACTAGAAGTGCTTGAAAATCTGGAAGTCTTAAGATTTTGTCTTCTAGTGCCTTGATAATATTTCTGCAAATATTTCCTTTGATGATTTCTTTATAAGAAAATACATCACAGAAATTTATAAAATGCTTATCTCAATAAGCATTGATTGGAATTAGATAATAAAAATATGTAAAACTCGTTGTTTTATGTTGCTTGCAACACTCAATAGTTATTTGGAAAAATCAGTCATATGATGTGATGTAATTAAAGTTCACAAGAGTAATTGCCCATCAAAAATGATGGTATACATGAATAAGCATTAAATTTAAATTAAGACACTTTCCATTCTCCCTCTCTCTCTCTCTCGCACAATGTATAGGTTTGGGGAGGGGGAAGCCAAAGGGTCTCATATATTTACTGTCTGTTTAATCATCTTAATCGTGAGATCTACAAAATGTAGCAGTCAAATTCTAGCCCTCAATTGGCTAGGATGTATCGTTTGCATCCATTTTTACTTTCTCCATACGTAGTACATATAGGAGAAAGTAGTTTTCATGAAAAAATTGATTTTGAGATTTCAATGGAAATACACGTTTTGAGCTCCCCTGAACATGTTTTGACCATTTTCTCGATGATGTTTGTGTGTATGTGACAGTTTTTTGTGGGTGCTCTAACTCAAAAACTATTTATCAGGTTAACGTGAAATTTTATATTTAACATTTTTATGACAGTCACAAGAACTGATTAGTTTTTGGTGAAGATCAGTCAACTCATTTATAAGAAACAAAAGAGGAAACTTAATAAAGTTAAATGAAAGACGAATGATCAAGTTAGGTATTTCATTACTACTAGAACTAAACTTGGAGCTTAGATTCTGAACAATGTTTTTGAGCTCCATTTCATAACAGGGAGATAAAAAGAAAGATTTTGAAGAGCTAGGAACATTTAGATAAGCAGTAAAATCTATGGGAGTAGTAGGTACTGGTAAATGGGTAAAATGCTCATTAAAACTGGATGCTAAAAGTGATAAATCATTAATAAATTCACCCGAGTGAACCATAAGTTTCAGTGGTGAATTGGAATATCTATGATTTTTCGAGCTATTTATAATTTTCAGGTTTACTTAGTTTTGTTATCAGCATTTAGGAGTCTTCTATTATTAGGGGTGCCGGTGGTGTAGTGGTTAGGACGCTGGCTGCTACTCGCCCGATGCTTGAAAAAAGTCATCGGGTACGAATCCTGCGGGAGTAGGATTTTTCTCAAGGTCACCCGGCCCCCTGTTTGCGTGGTTTGAGGAAACCACACAAATTCAGCTGTACCATCCTTCAGAAGGGACGTTAAGCAGTTGGCCCCCCTGGTGTTCTTCGTAAGAGCAGGCAAATGCCGGCACCGGGTTTCTCTTCTCCCTTCTGTGTGTGTGTTTGGTGTGGAAGGCAACGGGAAACCACCACACCGTGTATGTATATTCCCTAGTCAAAACCAATTAATTAATTGGTAGGACCTGTTGTAAGACAGAACACGAATGAATGAACGAATTATTATGAGTATGTTTAGCAGCGTTGCTAAAGTTGCAATAGTCTTTTCATGGATTTATATTGAATTAGTGCAGCAGTATTGTTGCATAATATACAATAAAGGTAGAAATCCTTCAAATAAGTAGAGAGTTGACGAATTTCATTATTAATCCAGTTTTTTTTGGAATGACTTAGAAATACTCTTCTATCAGTAAGGGGGAAAGAAGCATTAAAGTAGAATAAAAATTTTCATAAGAAAGACTAAAACTATCATTAAACAATAGTTTGTTTAATCTCGTTGCTATGATGAACGCTTGTCTATCTTCCCACGTGAATTCAAATACACATTTATTGCAGCACCAAGTTAAGGATCTGGTGGCCGAGGTGACTAAATGTGATGGTGAGGTGAGGTGGTTCGAACCCTGCAAGCAGCTTTGGATTTTTTTCAGATTAGATTGGGTCCAAAACATACATATATAAAGTGAAGTTAATATAAAAGAATACCTATCTATAACCAAATTGATAAATACACATTCAAATACATGTTCTTCAATCAGATGCTTGTAAGGTAAATTTATGGCATCAACAATAAGATGCTCTTTTACAAGTATCAAAACACCACCATTTTTTAAATTAGCTCTACAGAATGCAACAAAAACATTATAACCAGAGACTTTAAAACAGTTTTACAGCATTAACATTTAACACAGTAAAAACATGTTGCTGCAAGTTATTACTGCATATAGCGGTATCGTCAAGTTCATTTTATTTGGATTTTCTTTTCATTTATTTTTTGTCATCGCTACTATTGTATGTTCTTCATTTTTGTTGCTTTTTAAATGTATAATCTTGGATTTGTTTTTTATTTTAATCAAAAGGGCCATATTACATGGCCAAATAGAAAGAACACAAGAGCCACAAAAGATTATGCAAAGAGCCACATTGGTTCACAAGCCATAAGTTGCCCAGGTCTGCTGTAGAGGAAAATGGCGATAAACTTGATCTAATTCTATCAACTATAATATTTTGTGGTACAAATGACTTGGCTCTGCAGGGGAAAGACAGTAATAAAGGAAATGTGCAGCAGCTTTATGCTTTTCGAATGGACGCGAAGAAGAACTTAGAAAAGATATCGTTTGCTGTAAATAACTAGCCAATGAAATCGATGATGGTGGAACTCCATATTCAGGAAAATGAATAAAATGTTTAGTAAAGAATCCACTTTAATAACTCGCACAAAACAAACCACCGGTTTCAACTAACACTTACCGTAAATACCCGCGTATAACGCGCAGGGGGGTTTTCAGCCTCGTAATCTATGATTTTTCTATATACCCGCATATAGTGCGCACAGATTTTTTTGAGCGTTACCGTTCCAGAATAAAGTAGATGGTGTAACTTGTTCTAAAGCAATGATCGAATTATTGGTATTATGTATTGGTAACATAATGAAAGTGCGAAATAAAATTTTAGAATAATGTCCCAAAAGAACGTCAGCTAACTCAATCATTACATACTCTATGTTTACTTACAAGGTGATATTAGGATATACACGATAAATCGAATTATATTAATTTCATAGTATGGCATATGACATTCTTTGAGCTAATAAAATGAAGGAATTACGATAATCCTAGGTTTTTTACATACGTTTTTGTCACGCCTGAGGGGGACGGGTTCGCCCAACCTTCAGTTTTACTCTTATTAGAACATTCTGAATCACGTAAACACGATAGCAAATACCATAATTAACTACAGACTCGAAGAATAAATCACGTATGAATGCTGAGAGAAAGGTAGGGAACGATAACTTTATTTAGTTCTACAAGAAGCATCAACTCCCAGCGAACTCAAAGGCATCAGCTGCCATTGTTTCTAATTGTAACTAGTACCAGTACCTCACTACCAGGCTACCAGGCCGGGCGCCGGTGTAGGGTGACGTCATGCGTAAGATGACGATTCCGATAACAACATCGAAGAAGAATGGTCCAGTGACGAAGAATTTCTTGGCTTTTAAAATGAATAAATTCTGAATTCATTTTTTTCATATCTAATTAATGTATGTTTATAGAATTTGTTAATAAATTTTTACTATTATCTATCTTACAATGGAAAAGATAACATCGAAAATCTTAATAAAAGCGGCATTTACAAATTGAGTTGCAATGATTGCAACAAATTTTACATTGGACAAATAGGAAGAAATTTTAAGACCCGTTGCAAAGAACATTTACGTTGCTTTACTTCCAACTCCCGAAAATCCCATTTTGCAAAACACCTCATTGACCACAAACATTCTGCCAATTTTTGTCCAACCATATTGCATCTCGAAAACAAAAGCTGGAGACTGAACCTTCTCGAACAATTAGAAATCCTCCACCACGTATTTCTTTTATTAACTTTAATCCATTTGGAGAAATAGGAATAATTTTGAAATGAGAAATGGGTTTAAAATATTAAGCATAACAATCCTTATAATGCCATAGAGAAAATAAAAATAAGACGTATTTATTACTCTATGACATTGAGTATGTTTATTAACTTATAGTTTTTGGTTGACACCGGTGGAGCAGTGGTTAAAATACTCACCAATAGTTTCAAGTATTGCGGGTTCCATTCTTGGTTGAGGTCAATGGTATTTTATGATTAAAAAATATGACAAGTGTTCCTTTGGAGAGGAAGTGAAGCCATCGATCCCATGTAGTGTACAATGTCAATGGACTCCAAAGAACCTCTTTTCACAAAGAACATTGGGTAGTGGCAAAATTTCCAAGTGTAAGACTAAGCTCCTGGTGTCTGTGATTAACTTCCCTTAGGGGGGAGGAGAGGTCTCGGAAAAGCTGACATTTGCTGACTTGCAGAAGGGGGTATGACCAATGCTTGTGAAAGATTTTTTATTTAAGAAATTTTTTACATGTGATTTACATGTTGCGACAGTTTGTCCACAGCAAGCTTCCTCTTGCTCGTTACCTGTGTTTCGCCATTTAGAGCCTGAACTGTGTACACAACTCATGCTTTACTTAACAAGTAAATACATACAATATACAAAAATAAGCATAATATTCTTCCCTAACCATACGTAACACCCAAGAAGTGTTGACACATGAGAAAATACATTGGCCTAAGAGCGAGAGATGTCTGAAGGTATATAATCATAGTCTATATCTTGCACTGGTTTTTGTGCTGAGAAATGCATCTTCTCAATGTTATAAAGCCATATTGCAGAAGTCGCAATTTCCTTTTTTGAGTTCTTAACATGGATCTTGGACCCCCCCCCCATATTTCGGGGGCAATCAGTACACCCTTGAATCTTGTCTTGTAAAAATGCTGTCATGGCTTGGTCCTTTGGGTATGCGCTTAATTGTTCTGCTTTTAAAGATGCTTTTATCATTAAAAACAATTTATTAAAATTCTCTTTAAATAATTTTAGATGATAACAGTATTATTATTATTATTCACATAAATGCTACAATTGGGAGCAGGTCCCGGTGGCAGCGGGTCCCCATCACAACTCAATGCATAATACCCAAATTACATAATAAAAATTGGGTTTACTTAATACAAAAATATAACCTTTTTGATACCATTTCCTATACACTATATACTACTACTTAACTTCAAGTCACAGGAACTCCCATCACAACAGCTTAGGTATCACTCAATACATAATGCCCAAATTACATAATAACAATTGAATGTACTTAATACAAAAATATAACCTTTTTTGATAGTGGTTCCTATACACTATATACAACTTCTTGACTTCAAGTCATAGGAACTCTCGTCACAACAGCTTAGCTACAAACTACAACATGTTTCATTTGTTATTTGTCCATACAACTACAAAAATTTAGAATAAGTAAATAATCTTCTTCTTTAAAAAAAAAATTCAACCATAATTTGCCATTAGATAGTTATTTGGAGTATTGTGATTAAATTATAACCCAACTATGTTTATTTACAATAATTAACGCCGCTTGGTGGCGCAAGTCCTATAAAAAACTAAATAAAATACTAACCTACAAAAACTCATATTAAATATTAAATACTAAAGTTTTTAACAATTTTACTTTTAAATGCTTTCTTGGTTTGAGGAAAGGGCATAAGAAGTTCTTTAGGTAATTCATTCCAGTTCAATGCTGTTCTATTGAAAAATGAATATTTACCAACATCTTTTCTTCGAACGTTTGTACGAACTTTACACGAGTGATCATTTTTACCTTTAAATGTCAGGGTTTTAATCTTAAGTTTTAGTTCTTTCCAGGCCAGTTTACCGGTATACACTCGATAAAAACAAACTAACCTTTTCACTTTCCTCCTCTTTTCTAAAGTTTCCCACCCAAGCTCCTTTAAAATATCTGTTACACAATCCTCTCTTCCAAAACGACTCATAACAAACCCGGCTGCCTTTCGCTGAACCTTTTCCAATTTATTAATATGTATTCTGTCATGAGGATCCCAGACTCCTGAAGAATATTCCAATATAGGCCTTACTATTGTTTTGTATGCTAATTCTTTAGCTTTCCTACTACTATGTTTTAAATTTCTCATAACAAAGTTAAGTGCCTTGAAACCCTTTGAAACTATACATTCTGCCTGAAGACCCCATGCTAAATCTTTCGTAATATGTATTCCAAGATATTTTATATTATCAACCTTCGTTATTTGTATCCCTTCCATATACTAAGGAACATTACTCTTTTCCCTTTTCATAGAGAATAGAATATGCTTGCTTTTCTTAACGTTTATTTTCATTTTATTTGAACATACCCAAGACATCAGCTTATCTATGTCCCTCTGCAGTAAACCTCTGTCATTTTCATCTTTAATGACTCTATAAATGATGCAGTCGTCTGCGAAAAGTCTCACTTTTGAGGATATTTGACTTGGTAAATCATTTATGTAGATTAAGAATAATAACAGTCCTAAAACGCTTCCCTGAGGGACACCTGAGGTGACATCTATTTCATCGGATAAACTATCTCCTATCCTAAGCCTTTGTTTTCTATCTGCTAGAAAGGCTTCTATCCATCGCACTACCCTCATATCTATTCCTAGAGCGTAAACCTTAGTCAAGAGTAAATCATGAGGTACTACACCAAATGCTTTCATTAGATCTATCACTATACCTTCCGCTTCCTGGCTATTGTCTAATGTTTCTGCAATATCTTCACATAACCCTAGCAACTGGAGCTTGCAGGAATGACCCTTTCTGAACCCGGCCTGACCTTCAAATATCATACAATTGTTTTCTAAAAACTTTTGTGTATAGTCCGCCAGACATTTTTCCATTAATTAGTAAACAACGGACGTTAGGCTTACTGGTCTATAATTTGCAACTTCTGTCTTATTTCCGTCTTTATAAATAGATATAACAGTGGCTGATTTCCATTCTAATGGGATACAACTGTTTGCTAAGGTAACAGTAAAGATGTGATTTAGGTATGGTTAGCGGTGTGCTGCCAAATACTTAACAACCGGCTCGCTCGTATCGCCGCCCCTGGCAATTATGTATCCCACCTGCCATGTAATTGATGACGTTTCTGATGGTCCTGAGTTTGCATTATCTGTTCTTTGAAAGAATATGAAAATATTTCCATATAAACAAGATAATATCGTATATACAAATTGAATATTTATTTTAAATATTTTAATAACATTAATGATTATTATATTGTATATTTAATACATTTATAACCAGTGGTGTGCTGGTCAATTTTTAACAACAATGAATGCATATAGATACATAAGTTTTTTATAAATTGTACTGATTTACAACAAAGTGGAGCACAAATTTTTCAAACAATAGTAAAATATTCAATATTCTTTATTGTAAATTCCATATAGCCAATTGATTCTCACAGAATGCTTTCGTTGATTTTTGCCGAACTCTTGTATCTGTAGCCAATCTATGGTTGCGATTCAACCATGATTTGACAAATGGAGTTGCATCCCAATTCACTAACTCTTTTCCCAATAAATTTATCGTCATTAATTCCGATATGTGATCTATTGTCAAACTATTTCTCACCCTCGTACAAATTATGTTCATTAAACTAAAGCATCTTTCAGCTTCAGCACTACTGATTGCAATAGTGCTAACTATCTTTTTAACTTTTTGTATAGTTGCAGGAATTGAAACATTGCGTGATTCTAGATTATTATCTACAAAATCCCGAAAATCGTTCAAATCAATTTCATATTTTAAAATTTCATTTAAATGATGCAATTTTTTTCACCAGCTATCCATGGTGAAGTTAGTTCTTCATAAGGCCAAGTAGATGGTTCTAATAAATCTAAATAATTATAAATGCTTTCATCATTATGAAAAAGTTCTTCCTTTATGATGAGTAAATTCCACAGGGATGAGCCTGACCTCATTATTGATATTTGCTTTCATCATTGTTTCTGTCTGATAATAGACGGAAATTCATGTGTTGAATTATATTTTCTAATAACATATTCCTAGGAAGAGCATTGAACTTATTATTTTTATTAAATGGAATATCTTTAAACTTATCTGACTTCATTAAATCTTCCACTTGTGATTCATGCTTTCCAGTACAAACCTTTAAATTTTCCAAAGCTCTTATGGTGCGTTTGATTAATTTGTGCGCTTTCTGAATGTTAGTTGATCTTGACTGCAGTGCAATTGAAAGTAATGAAAATTCTTCAAGAATGTCAATCATTAAAGCAAGGTCTTGCAAGAAATTAATGTTAGCTAACCTCTTTGCCAGACCAGAATAAGAAGAACAACGAGAAAAATGCATATATAACGCAGGATATGAGTGCCATACAGCAGTAGCAGCTCGTAAACTACATGCCGCCCATCTTGGTCCCAGTACCCGACCAATTTTAATAATCTCAATTTCAAGTTCTTTAGCTACAGTTTCTAGCTTGGTTTGATTTTTATTAGATTGGTGATAAATACTATAAATCCTATCTAAAAATATTTTTAAATGATTAACTTGTTTTATTTCGGATATTGAATCGTCGAGTGATAATTGCAATCGATGATTTAAACAGTGCCAAATAACAATTTTAGGAAAATCTTCTAACAACTTGGTAGCTACTCCAGACTTTCTTCCCAACATTGTATTAGCACCATCAGAACAAAATGCGATTAAATTAGCTTTCAAGTATTCGTTGTTAAATCCACAATCATTTAAAGTAGAAAGTAATGAAATAAAAATACACTCTGCTATGGTTGACATCAATTCTTTTAAAGCGACAAATAACATTACTAGTGTGGAAGCGGATTGTACTGCGCACTGGAGATTAATCACTAAAGTGCTTTTTTCTAAATTGTAGATGCTTCGTCAATTAGGATACATATTTTAGCATTCACTTCTATAATATTCTTAAATATCTTCATTTAAATTTCTTTTGCTATATGTGCCGCTATTCTTATTGCACTGTATCGTGAATGCAAACAATTGCCTATATCTACGCCATTTTTGTTTTGTAATTCTAATGACGCCTCAATATAGGATAAAGGCCTCTTATGTTTTATCCAAACTGTAAACAGTATTGAAAATTTTTACGGTAGCATAAATATTTTCATTATATAGTTTGTGTACTAAATTAGAAATTGAGTCATTAGCCGATTCTTTTAACAAATCTTGAATTTTAATATGGGCTTTAGAAACATCGTGTTCCCTATTTTTTTCGTAGAGAAGCTTGCCTAGTACTTTTATTACTGTCATTTGGGATTACTAAATATGCGCTCTATTCCTTCGACAGATGGACAGTCTTTTCTGCTGTCACTCCTAAATGCTGAACTATTGAACAATTCTTACATCCTAATTTACCTTCCTTTACTTGAAGCCATTTGTACTGTTCTATAAACACACTTGTTTGTTTTTCGTTCCAAAAATCCGGGAGGGCAAGATTATCTATTTCTTTCATTGACGAACATGACGGTTTATCTTCACTGACTGGTCGTTCAACTGGTTCGAAATTTGGTTCTGTTGGCTTCGACGCTCCACAATGATTTTCGTTACTATCATTATATTCTGTGTCTGTTTTCACCGTCTTCACATTTTAAAAACTTAATAGATTACTCTGTCGTTTTGGATGCGATTAATGCAGTAGCATTTTGTAAATTAAAAGTACGACTTCTAATTTTAATTATGTTAATTTTAACAAATAATTTCTAACGATTAAGCAACATTTTTATTATTGTTCAACATTTTAACGTCAAAACTTCTGTTAATGTTAATGATTTCTTTGTATAATTTAAAAAAGAACGGAAATGTTGAGCTAAAACACCTTATTTTTCATCTTACACCCATAACTTCCGTTATATGAAGAAATCAAGATATTATGACAACACTTTTCATGAAAAGCATTGCAACTTACAAAAACACTAAATTACTCAATCACCATATACAAGCTTTTCGCTCAAATGCCTCTCAAAACAGTTCGTTCTGTGGGCGAAAAGCCGAATGTAGTCAGAAAAAATATTTCGTACGCATTTCTGAACATTTGGTTTAATGTATCATTTTATCTATGAACTCCGATGCAATTGTATGGCAAATTGCACTGTTTCTTGACAGAAAAACACGATTTGTTTACAATGTGTGAGTTTAGAAGGTGAGAATATAACAAAGTCCCGAAATACTTTTACTCGTGCGTCGTAAGTCGGAGAACATTACTTTGTATTGGGAAGGGGGAAGAGAGACGAAATTAATAATGAGACACGGAAAGAAATTGCACCTTTCCTAATGTTAATGTACTGCGACCTTGTCAGGTCGTTCTCAACAAGAAGCAAGCGCCAGCGCTTCTTCTCCGGTGTATAGTGTGGGTAGTAATGTTGATGATTTATAAGCTTTTTTAAGTTTTATAGCTCGACGAGGAGTTGTTTGAGTGACTTCTTTCATCAATGCTGCAGCGTCTCGTTTTCCTGAAATATGACGAGAATGTTGAGCCGAGAAAACGAATTCTTTTTGCGTATGCGATTCCATCAAAGGCCACACTCTCGCTCGTTTAATATAGGATGCTTCGTATCCAAATCTTCAATACTTGTCGCTGGATACGAACATTTTCGTGCTATCTGGGTAGATAATAGTAAATTGTAGTAAAATAAAATAATTAGGAAGTGATGAGTTTTGAGTTTTTAATACCTATGTTATAATATAATTTATTTAATTGTATATTTTCATTCCTTATGTTTATAGTCATTGCCGTGTTTAACAACCGGCTCGCAAAATTCTTGAAAATTCAACAACCGGCTCGCGCGAGCCGGTGCGAGCCGGCTCCAGCACACCACTGGGTATGGTATAATCGCTTCGCTCCCTAATTTTAATGCTCCTGATGCAATATTATCAGGTCCTGTGGACTTATGCCAGCTAAACTCAATTCTCGGCCCACTTTCATTTGGTAATCTTACTTTGCCTAAAGCATAAGTTTTCACTTGGAACACTTTGGAGTACCATTTATTAAATTCGTTTGCCTTTTCTAAGTCGCTTATGATTAATGCCCCTTCATTATTTTTTATATTTTTAATCTTTTCTTTGGTATCCTTCCTTCTCCGTAAATACTTATAGAAGTTGTTGCTATCTTTTGAGTTTAATATATTTAGTAAGTATCTATCATGCGCGACCATTTTTTCTTTATTTAATTCTTTTAACAACTGAGTACATGAATCTCGTGAACATCCGCCAGTGTTTAGCTTCCTGTGCGCATCTCTTACTTTCCTTTTCAACCTCCTAATTTTCTTATTGTAAAATTCAGGATCAGGATTGTTTTGAATACATTTTTTTGGAACATACTTCTCAGTAGCTTCGAAAATTATTATTTTGAATGCATCCCAAATATCATTTACGTTTATTCCGCTTTTTACCCATCCTATGAAATTTTCCCTAAGGTAATTTTGGAAGCCTAGTCTGTCCGCTCTGTGATATCTCCAAATGACTTGCTTACGATCCCTTTTCACGCGGTCAGTTTCGAACTCCAACTCAGCTAAAACCGCCTTGTGATCACTAATGCCTTAGAAGGTTTCACAACTCACGAATGAGTCAGACGGTCTTAGAAGAAAAATGTCTAAAATATTTTCCCCTCTTGTTGAGATATTGGTTACCTGCTTAAGCCCCCCATGACCTATGAGGTTGTATACCAGTTCCTGCACTTTACCTCCTTCCATAGATGGCCCGTCCCAGTTGACCTTTGAGAGATTTAAATCTCCTGCAATTACTACTCCATTGCTAACCGTTTTTTCATTTACATGGCTATAAAGGGTCTCTAGAATGTTAAAATTTTCCCCTAGTTTTCTGTATCCACCTATGGTATTTAAGGCTTTATTACTCTTTCTTCCGTATATTTTTACGCACAAAAGTTCACTATGTTCATCAACCCATATTAAATTACTAAGAATTTCATCTTTTATGCATATAAATACACCTCCACCCTCTGGTTTTGATCCCTTCTATAAGTAGTGAACCCGCCTGGAAAGATTTCTTTAGAATCAATATCATTTTTTAACGACAACTCGGTACCGACAATTAAATCTGCTTCTGTTGTCTCAACTAGGGTTGCAAACTCTTTACATTTATTTAAGATACTCCTACAATTTACCTGAAGAATTCTTATTCCCTTACCTGGATTTTTGACTTCTTTATTATATGATATATGGCCCCCGTCTTCAACGTCTTTCATCGTCTTCTTTGTGGTGTCAGCACCTCCGTGGTCCTCTTCTAGACTGGAGCTTAATCATCCTTTCTTATCCTTATCCTGATGTTATTAGTGTTGATTCGAGTACATATTTAGTCAATGTTCTAGACAACAAATATTTTCCAATAATTTCCTATATTACTATTGATCACATCCACAAAATATACCAAAATCCATAGCTTCGTGTTGCTAAACAATACCCAGGATTAGCTAAAAGGGTTGGTGGCAATTAGGATCTCCATAAGATAATGAGAAAAAATTCAAAATGAACCATGGGCATCGGTATGTATTTGGATTAGGGCTGCAATTCATTAAAAAAATTAATCAATTAATAAAATTTCTTTAATCAAAAATTAATCGATCAATTCGAACAATTTTACAAATTATCAAAAAACATAAATATCATTTTTTAAACCAAAAAGGACTTTTTAATGTTACTTTTTATAATGTTATATCATCCTGAAAATATAATGAAAACAATGAAATTACTCAAAAAGTTAAAACAAAACAATTTGTAATTATTACCCATACTTGCCAAATTCCATATCATAAACTCCTAACATAGCAAATGCTCTTGCATTCAAGCAGAAAACAACAAATAGCACTGAAAAATGTAATACTTTTGTCAAAGACTTAATTTCAATTTGTAAGTATTAGTTTATAAAATGAAAAGTCAAGATGCTTGCATTTTGTTAACAATATACGCAGATGATCTAAACAGTCATTTGCACGGTACAGATGTCACTGGGACACATAGAATTGTCTTTGCAAAAGTAGCTAACAATGGAAAATGATGTTGATTCAGTTTCCACCATTTGAGAGGATTCTCTGTTTCCAGAATCCAATCTCCTCTATGTAACAAGACAGTTCTGGTATTCCCACGCATGCTTGTGTATATGGTAGGGTTGCCAACTTTTTGTATCTCTAAAGTTGGACATCTTGAATTTTTAAGAATAGAAAATAAATATTGATTTAATAAAAGGGGAAGGAGAAAGGTAGTGGCTAATTTTATTGATCAAGTTTATAGAATTTTTTTCAACATCACTTTAAAAACCAATTTTTAATCGATCTAATATAGTGTATTCATATTATAGTAATTAAAAAAAAATATTATTTGGTTAATAACATAAGTAAATAAAGAATTAAAATGAAAAATATATATTCAAAAAGCTGGCGAATAGCATATATCATACTGAAAAACTCAATAAACTAGTATGGTGTATTTATTTTTTCTTTAATTTAACAGAAAATGTTTTTAGAATATATTTTTTAATGTTATACTTGTTCTTCTTTAATAGATTTAAGAAACGTTTAATAATTTTTATCAAATTTAAAAATTCAGTACTATTTTCTGAAAACTTAAAAAAGACTAGCAACTCATCTTCGATTAATTTTATAGAGCAGGGGTTTTCAAACTTTTTTCTCTGTGGCCCAGTAAATTGTGAAAATATATATGTTGCAGCCCAGAAACAGTTTTATTCAAAATTACTACACATAAATTAATAATTAGTGAATATGCAACACAAAATAGCATAATTTAATTAAATCTTTCACACAGTGTTCAAAAAGTAATATTTCATATAAAGAATATATGTATGCTGCTTGTAAACCAGAAATGCAGAACTGAATTTACATCTTAAAAATGAATCTGCATATCATTGTATCATTATATATCGACGACTCTTACAGAGGAGGATATAACATATAGGAGGATACTAATGTTTAGGCACTTCCAGATGAGCTGGAGATTCGAAATTTTTTTCAAAGGTAGGATTTTGTGCAAAACCGACTAGAAAAAACGAATATCTTGAAAAAGTGCAACAATGCGGCCGCTAAAAATTCGCAATTATTTAAACAAATTTTCATGGTTTATGTATTTCCGCATGTGCTACGGAGTTGAATTTTTTTGTAAGTAGAATTCTTAAAAAAACGAAATAGGGATTATACAAATTTTGATATTTTAATTTGTTTGGCAGTTAAAAATTCTTAAAGTTTAAACAATTGGATAACTGTTTAGGTACTACGGGATGAGCTAGGAAGCTGAAATTTTCAAATTATTTACAGAGTAGTAAATTTGCATAAATAAACATTTCAATTTTACCACATACGATATGCAGCGGCCGTTAAAAATTATTTAAATTTAAACAATTACAAAAATATTATTTTACTTCTAGGAGTGCTACAACTTTAAAATTTGGCTAAAATGTGTAGCATCAGTATCCCATAATGAAGAATGTGTAAAATTTTTAAAATTGCAACATTTGGGGATTGTTTAAACTATTATTTTTACATGTGGGAAAAACGAAAATCGCTGCGGAGGTGAAATATTTAGAATTAAAAATATATGTGTAATGATGAAATATGAATAATGAATGTTTTTTTATGTTGAGATGAAATGCTTGCAGTATGCAAGCACCAACTACTAGTAACCACTATTTTCTTCATCGTAATTCTTCACCGTAATTCTTAACGAACATAATTTTACGGATCACCCATTCGCTTTACCATCTCGTCATGTATTGATCATGATTTAAAGTTCTTATTTTGATGACTCTCGGATCGCGATTTTCAAAGGGCATTTTCTCGTAAACGACGTCGAGTATATAGCACACTATGACAACAGGTAACTGAGCGTGATACCAGAAATGAGGAACATACGAGCGGGATTCATTACATTGTAGGATTTACGGTTTCCTTGCGGCCGCTACCGTCTTAGCAGACAATGTAGCCGCTTGCGCGTGATGAGCCATTCACAATGTTTTGAGCGTATATAGTAATTTTTACGTACAATATGCTTCTTTTCTGATTTTTTTGCTCATGAAAAAGTTTTAACGTTCTTATCTCGATGACTCTCGGATCGCGATTTTAAAAGGACATTTTCTCGTAAACGAAGTCGAGTTGGCACCTAGGAAGAAATAGGAGTCCGTTATTTTGCATATAATTTCATTCTGCAATGTCGAATTCCGATACGAGTGTCACACCTTGGGGGCTACCCTTGTGAGACATGTCAGCTGATTACTCCGATCCCGATGACGTAATGCCTGTCCCCTCTCCGTCTACCTTATCTAGCAGTTCAACTCTTCGTTGTGCTGCATGCCTGTTCGGCGATCACTGTGTAAACCTGAAGCAATTGTGAAAAATATTCTTTCTACTATTTTTATTCCTTAATAATGGCTACTAGTAAAAGGAAGAAGCTGACAATTACGGAAAAAGTGAAAATCATTCAAGAAGTGGAAAAGAACCCAAGCATGCCTGCGATAGAAATTGCACGCAAATTTAATCTTGCACCGTCTTCATTGTTTTGTATAATGAAGAATAAACAATTAATACTTGACGAAGAAGTGAAATGTGGGGGTAAAGCCATCAAAAGAAAAAATATCAAATCATCACCATATGATGAAATGGAGAAGATATTGATAGAGTGGTTTGTGGGAATGCGCTCCGCCAACCTCCCAATCAATGGTGTACTGTTGAAGGAGAAAGCAATTAGGGTAGCAACTAGGCTTAGAATAGAATAAGGGTTCCAATGGATGGCTGGACAGATTTAAGAAGCACCATGGACTTGAATATAAAAGTGTTTGTGGCGAAAGTGCTAGTGTTGATGAAGGAGCTGTTGACTACTGGAAGAGTGTAACATTGGTAAGGTATTTAGAAGGCTATAAGCCGAATGATATTTTTAATGCAGATGAAACGCATTTTTTTCAACCTTCTTCCATCAAAAACTCTTGCTACTAGAGGAGACAAGTGCCATGGTGGAAAGAGAAGTAAATATAGGATAACTGCACTTTTATGTGCAAATTCAGATGGCAGTGAAAAGTTGACGCCTCTAATAATAGGTAAATTTGCCAAGCCAAGGTGTTTTAAAAATGTACAGGCATTGCCATGTAAATATGCCAGTAATAAAAATGCATGAATGACAACGGATATATTTAAAACATTTTTGAAATCATTAGATGCAAAGATGGGTGGTGCAAATAGAAAAATTCTTCTATTTATTGAAAAATGTCCGGCACACCCTCCAGATACTGATTTTCTTCACAATATTAAAGTGGTGTTTTTTCCAGCTAATTGTACTAGCCATCTGCAGCCACTTGACTTGGGCATTATTCACTCCATGAAAGCAAAGTACAGGAAGGCTTTGGTGCAGAAAGCAGTATCCTACATTGAGATGAATAAACATTTGATACTGAGCGTCCTTCAGGGTTTGCATATGGTAACAGCTGCATGGAATTCAGTTACACCTCAAACAATATCAAACTGTTTTCATAAGGCTGCGTTCAATTGCAACAATGCTATGGAAATTGATGTAGATATCAATGTGATTGACCACGAAAATTGGTTGAAAATTGCACCTGATATGGACACAAATTTTGAAGAGTTTGTCCGGTGTGATGATCTTGAGAGTACGTCTGGTCCTCCACAAGACGTGGAAGAAATCTGTAATACCAAAGAGGCAGAGGAAGAAGAGGCAGTAGTAGAAGAAGAGGCAGTACAAGAAGAAGAATCAGTTCCCACACTTGGTGAAGCGGTTCAGGCACTTGAAGTGGTGCGAAGATATTTAACTTCTTTTGATGTGAACAGCACTACTATATCAAAAGTAAATTCTTTGGAGCGAGAAGTTCTGAATGTTCAGAGCACCTGCCAGAAGAAGCAAACAAGTTTGCTGGAATATTTTAATAAATAATTTTCTTGTAGCTATGTATGCTTGGTTTTTGAATAATTTTGATATTTTTTGTGAAATTCCAAATATATTTTAATATTTTCTATTTAATGTTGTATGATGAAGCTTTTTAAAGGAGGGATGAAAAATTGTTTCAAGATTTATGTCAATTTTGAAAATACTTTGAAAATTTTGAAATTATTTTTTGTAATCATATGAATGATGCATTACAGAAATTTTCATATTCAATAGCAATAAGGCTTGTTTGTCACTGGAATTTGTTTATAAATGTTTATTTTAAAAGTATTAATATAAGTATTGTGCATACAAAATTGAAAAATGGATTTTTATTATAGAGACCATTTTCAGTGGCCTTATTCTGGTATTGTATAATGGAACTAATACACAAGCAAAAAAGATAAATTTAACTCATTTTAATTGAAAACCTCCATTTAATGAAAAGATCGATTTAGTGAAATATATTCTAATCCCCCAGCGATTCGTTAAATAGGGGTTTTACTGTATTTATTTGGATGCTAGGAAAGAGACGTGACACCAAAAGAAACTAACGCTTGGGAATCACTTAGTATTACATTTTTGGTATTTTCAATGAATCTTCAGCATTTTTAGGTAGGGTTTTAAATTCGTCAACTATCCATTTAATGAGATCAGTGTGGAAATCAATGCATGACACAATAGGTCTCATAGAAATTTCAGGTTTGTGGAATGTAATATTTAGATGGTAGGATTTGAAACTGTAATCTTTCAACGTAAGACAATTTAAGCAGTTTCTATGATGACAAGTGCCCTAACAGCAGGAATGGGTGGGAAATTTTCTAAGGAAGGTATTCGGCTGATTTAGTAATAACCATTTTACCTATAAGGCACTATAAGCTTTGTGGGCAAGGATCTTGTGGCCCATTTTCAACATTTTGCGGCTCACCATTGGGCCATGGCCCATACTTTGAATAAACCTGTTATAGAGCACTGATTCTTTTCATCCTGCCTTTTTGTACCCATGATACTGAAAATCCTCTTGCAGTAAGCTGATGTACTAGGTATGCTCATAATGTAAGAAATGACAGAAAATATTTTCAAATTCAAAATTTGTAGATTTCAGGATGTGTCATGTTTAGCTAGAATACACTGCTTCAATAGAATCTTTAGTTTTTTAAATCCATCAAAACTTGTTTTTATTGTTGTAATTTCTTCAAACAGTTAATTCATATTTAAATTTGCTTCATTTCCCAAATTGAAACTTAATAATTTCCACAAAATCTTCATAAGTTGGGAAAATATTTTTTTAACGAGAACTTTGAAAGATTTTCCATTATTTCGTTTTCGTTGAAATGGAACCATTTAAATAATGCAGTGCAGATTTAAAGAAATTTTTAAAATCTGCTTTTATTTTATTTTTTTTCCTGTTCCTCTAGACCAGGGGTCGGCAACCTTTTCACCTATGAGTGCGCAATTTATATTACTGAGGACGTGAAGGGCGCATATGCAAGATCAGTGGTCGGCAACCTCTTTATCTATGAGGGCACAACTTTAATTATTGTGGGCGTGAAGTAAAGCAACAATAGTAGATCTGTACCAATATTTATTAAAATGATATTTTTGTATATATAAGAGAGAAACTATTAAAGAATTTATTATAAAAACATGAAAAATAAATCAATGTGAAACTAGGGACTGCATATCTTCAGCCAACTTGCTATAATTTGGCACAGAACTTGAGATACCTGATCTTAGGCAGTTGTCTAAATTGTAATTGGTGAGTCTTGATCGGTACTTGGATTTCAAGTGTTTCATGCTTGAAAAAAATGGACTCGCAAGTGTATGTTGAAGCACAGTAAGAATATATTTTTAGGGCACATTTTCTTAATAATGGATAGTGATTTTCGTCAACTAAATTCCAAGTTTTCATAATTTTTATGTGACTTTAAAATAATATCATTCTGCATATTTATTATTTCCATTTCTAAGTCCTCAGTGTTAACGATATTAAAGTAAGCTCCAATATTAACAGACATATCATTGTCCATAAAATTGAATGGATTAGCAAAGAATGTTATTATGGGTTCCACTTCAGAAAACTGACGAAACCTAAAATTAAATTCCTTCAGGAGAGTTTCAATGTGTAGTGAAAATGATTCAGTCGTAACATTTTCATCAGTCAGACTCTCAATAATATATTTTATATTCGGGAAATGTGATAATGAATTTCTCTCTAGGTGAGACTTCCACAATGCCAATTTACATTTGAATGCATCTACTGCACTTATCATTTTTGCAATGTGTTGATTTTTCCCTTGCATCTCCATGTTCAGTTCGTTCAATTTTATAGTTATATTAACAAGAAATCCGAAATCCATCAACCAAGCTTTGTCATCCAACTGTGCATAATATTCATTTTTTGACGTGAGAAATTCTTGTACATCCTTTATGAGATTTATAAACCTCACAAGTATTTTGCCTCTGCTGAGCCATCTAACTTCGGTATGTAAAAGGAGATCATCGAATTCGGCAAATTCACCTTGTAAAAGCAGTTTCAACAATCGGTGTTGCATTGGTATGGCTCTTATGGAATTTATTATTTTTGTTACTGTTTTCATGACATGTTGAAAATGAAGAACTTTTGCGCATAACATTTCTTGGCATATAATGCAGTGATATGAAATAAATTTTGGAAAGAGAGGGTCTTCTTCAAATAGCGCAATAAATCCATTTTTACAACCTGTCATCGAAGGTCCATCATCTGTAGTAATTGCGGTCAACTTCATTAATGGTATATTACCTTCTTGGACATTTTTTAAAAGCTGAAAAAATGTCTTCACCTTTTGTTTGTCTCTTTAATGGAAGAATTTTAAGAAATTCCTTCTTTCCAGAAAAATCATTAAACATCATCTTCACAACCATAGCCAATTGAGAAGTGTCTGATATGTATGTTGACTCATCCAGTTGCAACGACAAGAAAATACATTTTTGTAAATCATTTGCCAACTCTTTCTCCATATTGGTTGCAATAACTTCAATTCTTCTTGTGACTGTTCTTGCTGATAACTGAATCGTGTTGATTGCTGAGGTAATTTCGTTTTTATTTTTAAAATCTTCGAAAAGTGAATCAGCAGTTGCTAACATGGCTTCTTTTACAATCTCGCCATCTTCAAAAGGCTTTTTCCTCTTGGCAAACAAATGCGAAATTTTAAGTGATGCAATCGTTACTCTTTTTGATTGCTGCACTGGTCTGGTAAAAATGCTCTGCTGCTTAGTTAAAATAGATTTCATATCAGAAATTTTCTTTTTCCTGATCTCAGAGTTTAACGGATAACTAGTATTTAAATTTCCATGGACCATATTAAAATGTCTTTCAACATTACTTTTCTTTGAAAGTGCGACACAAGCACTGCACAATAAACGAACACACTTTCCTTTCAAATCAATAAAACAGAATTGTTCTTCCCAATCAATATTGAAGTCCTTGGCCTCTTATTACTCATAATGGGGATGAAATTTTCTACAAATGAATTAATAAACACAACACACTGAATGTCGGGAAAATGTCAGAAATATTGTGAACTGTTGGTCAATTTAAATTGATATATGTTTAATCAAAGAAAGAGGGAAATGAGCTATCATTGGCTGATATTGTAAAAGACGAAGAAAAATCTCCCAAACCCTGTACTTTGTATACTAAGCGAAGAACGGAACTCCGAAACCAACGACTCACAACAATAACTTGAGGCAAGTTATGCTACAAGACGGAGGACAGAACTCCAAAACCAATGACTTTTGACAAGAACTTGGGGGTTTTACGCGACATAGGGAAATAGTTTTCCTGTATCGAGTACCTACCTCCAAATAGCCTGAACCGGCAAATGGAGCTATAGTACATGATGGGTTGAGACAAGGATCTCAGTTAGCCTTGCACCGGTAATAGCAATTGAGGGCGACAGGACACCTTCACCTAGCATAAACTAGGGGCGGAGAATTCCCTATCTTTTCGTACAGTTCATACGAGAACATTTGTATGAATTGTCATCACAGGCACGGCAATCACTCAAACACAATAGCGGCTTCTCCTACTCTCGGCAAGTAATCTCCGAAAAACGCTGTGAAGGATGTATTTATACTAGGGCAGGGTAGGGAGAAGGGATGTGGATAAGCAAGAGAGGGGTAACGGAGGATTATTATATATACAAAATTACTAGTAAATGGTAAAATTTACAGAAAGATGGACAAATCGTGTCCATCCGAAAGATGGATGGTTGGCAACCCTAGTATATGGTTCCTCACCTGAAGAGTCAGTGTCTGTAAATGCTAATATTAATCTTCGTTTTTTCGCTGGTTCTCTGGTACCGTCATCATTCAACTGCTGTTGTTCACTTGTGTTCTCTGATTTCTTTCTGCTGTTACAAAATGCTTCAAAATTCTGTTTAATGGTTTATCTTTGTACATAGTTCAATACAAGAAAAGTACTGCGTCAGAACTTAAGAAAACAAAACATACATTTAAGGAAAATCAAAAGGTACAGAATCATTTCCCTTTACATAAACACAAAAATTGTCTTGAGAAGAATAGGTTTCTCAAGTAGGAATTTCTTTAATTTATATTTAAATGAGGCAAAATCTTCAGTTACAGTTATGACACTGGGGAGAGAATTATATAATCTAGTCCCTTGATGATAATTACTATGGCCATGTAGGGTTGTCCTTTGTAAAACATGTATATTTCTGTTAGATTAGGTTTCATAGGAATGGAAGTCTGAATTTAAATTGTCCAAATAAATGTTTCTTTTAACATACAAAATTAGCTCAAAAATATAAACGGAAGGAAGAGTCATGATCTGTAGAGAAACAAAGTAGGTCCTACAGGATTCCCTGGATGGTATATTCATGAAAGCTTGCTTCTGCAGTTTAAATATATCAAAGCTCTGGCTGGAACCCCCCAAAAGGTAATTCCATATTTTAATAATGACTGAAAGTTTCAAAATTAAACACATTTTAAAATCTCTAGACTAGTGCTTGATCGCAGGAACCTGAGTGTTTATACTTCTTTACTTAATTTTGCTGCTAAAACTGTGGCATGAGAAGACCACTTCAGAGATTTCTCAACATGGATTCCCAAAAAGGACATACTCTCAACCAAGGATAAATATTTGTTAAGCAATGTAGCAGTAGTTGGGTTTTTTGTGAAATTAATGCAAATGGTTTTTTGTACATTAATGGCTAGCAAGTTTTAGTGAAGCCAATATTCCAGATTTTCCGTGGTGTTATTTACTTTGATTTGTAGGTCCTGAAGGGATTTCTCATGGATCAAAAGTGTGGTGACATCTGCAAATAAAAGTGTTTACATTTGTGAAGTATCCAAGCAAATCATTAATGTATAAAATAAACAGTACAGGGCACAAAATGAATCTCGGTGGAACCCCTTGAGTTATGTCTCTCATCATTGAGTGAAAAGTCTGCTTTGTCTTATGGACTTTATCAACGTAGTTAATTTCTACTGTCTGATGCCTTCCACTAAGGTAGGAACAAAACCAATCATAGGCAGTGCCAGTTATACCATATTTGAGTAGCATTTGCTGTAAGATATCATGACTGACAATATCAAAAGCCTTAATAAGATTTAAGAAAATCCCTGTAGTTAATAATGTCACCAATGCGTTTAATGTGTTACTAAAAAAATCAGAGCGCTGATGCAGTTGATTTATGCCTAATGAAACCATATTGATGTGGGCTTATAATGGTATTTTTTTCCTAGGAAGTCTAGAAGACGGGAGTATATTAACCCTTCAAATATTTTTGAAAAGTCAGAAAGCAGGCTTATCGGTCTATAATTACTTGCTTCATTTGCATGACCTTTCTTAAGTAAGGGTTTGACTTCGCTAAGTTTTAACCTCCTAGGAAGATTCCTTCAGTAAATGATAAATTACATAGATATATCAATGGGTCCATAATGTGTGGGATAGAAAATTTAATCACTCTGTCAGGAATATCATCAAAACCAGAGAATAGTTTATTACTGAATGGCTGAGCTACTTTGTACATTTCTTGCCTGGTAACTGGAGCTAAATGGAAGTGAATTTCATTGTCTTTTAAAGCTACATGAGGTGGGACACATTTTTTAATAGGATTTTTAACTACTACCTGGGGCCTCCACAATATAGTAATTTACGATATTATCAACACTTACTGTGTTTGTTTCTAATTTCCCTGCAAAGAGTATTTCGAAATTATTAGCTTTTGTAACTTTTTTCTTATTTGTCTGATTGCTAATAATATTCCGTTGTTTTTGTTTTATTACTCAAGTTTTTAATATGAGAATCGTTTCTTTTTGATTTGGCCTCATAAATGACTAATAAGTTTTTATCTAAATTTTTATAAAACTTTATTTCATCATCACCAGTATATTTTGTGATTGTATAAGTTAAAGTGACTAGATTGTCAAACGGCTGATGCTGGACACATTACACAAATGTTGTTAATTGAATAAACTGTCAGATTATCAAAAGAAATGCTGGACACATTCCACTAATGTTATTTATTTGGTGTTCTTTATAGCTTGAAAAAGAAAATTTAATTCTATTAAAAAGATGAGATAATTTTGAAATTTTAAATCTTATAGAGACTAATTTTAACAGGTTCAAGTCCAGAGATCACAGGAAATCATCACAAACAGAATGTACATAAAAAAATATCTTCCTTGTTCTTAGTCTTTAATATAAAGATACCTTTTTTAAATTATCTGTAGATTTGAAATCCATTCGTTTTCTTTTTGCTGACATTGCTTAAGGCCATAATAAAAATATTAATTAAAACTTTAATATATTATAAATTTTCCAATTGTTGAATATATAAAGTTTAGGTATTTAGAACATAGTTTTACTTCTGCAAATATATTGATATTAGAATTACTAAAATCAGGATCTGTATATATTGTTTCGTGTTTTCGTATTAAAAGACCTTTCCTCAAAAAAATTAAGTGGCCCTTTATTACTAAAAATAAGGAAGAAATACAGCACTTGCTGTCATACATAAATACGTTAATTACAAAAGAGAGCAATCCGCATTATAGCTGGAAAATCCTACTGCTCTCCATGTCGATCAATCTTCAGGAAATTAGGAATGAGTATTTACATACTACACTTTTATGGGCAAACAGTACTTTATCTATCAAATTATTTCGACTCCAAAAGAAGGCAGTAAGACTTATCTCTGCTGTTAATTTCAGAACGCATTGTAAGCCACTTGTCATTAAGTTAAAGATTGTCTCTTCCCTCAATATTTGTTTATCAATGCCTTATGTATATTAAGAAAAATTTGGGGACCTTTGAGGACCATACCATGGTGCATAAATACAAAACTAAGAATAGGCATAACATTGGAACTGACTACTGCAAACTCAGTAAAACTACCAATAGCTTTGAGAGGATATCTACCAAACTATACAATAGCCTACCTCTTAATATGAAGGCCCTAACTTGAAACATTTAAAATTTTCCTTAAAACCATTCTTATTGAAAAATGTTTATACTGCATTGATGATTTTTATGATATTAGTCTTAAGCCAAACTTAACCTTACTGATTAATGTATACCTTTTATTTGTACCTATCTTTTTACTTGGATGATGCTATACATTGTATGATGTCTTAAGCAAAATAAATATTATTATTATTGATCATGAAAAGATAAATAAATACTATCAATGATAACAAAAAACATTGAGTGGATATTGACTTACAGCATGTACCTCCAACAAGTTCAAAGTGTGTTTATCACAGTTCATGAACAATGTCTAGTGATTTTTGTTAAAATTCTCTGCTGAATACCAGATATATGCCCAGATCTAGAAGCCATGTTTTCATAGCATGGAGACCTACAATCTTACAAAGGAATGCTGTTGGACTCCAATCTCTTCCAATTACTTCTTTGATGGTGGTCATGGATTTGGATCAAGCGAATAGATGACTTTTAATGCAACTTTCCTGTTAACAAAATCCACAGCACATACCTGATAACCTCAAATATCTGCTCCCGATGCCCTGAATCAGAAGTTGAGTCAAACAAAATCCTGTAGTATATTAATGTTAAAAACACTGAGTTGTTAAGCGGAAATACAAATAAATACCGCACTGCTAGATGGATAGTAGATGGATACATGTACCAAAGTGGTTGAGATGCTTTCGAAAACTCTTCTTAATAAGTGCACGTGAAATGGTGAAAATAATGAATGCTGGCCCATTGCTGGGACCCTGAGGCTGAGGGGGGCACTAAATTAAGGAGCAGGGACCAAAGTCACCAAACTTTTTTTTGTTTCAATGGGTTACTAAGTTGTAAACTAGATTTATTATTATTACTCTCATTATTTTAAATGATGAATATTAATAATCAATAATACTGTTCACAACCTATAAACTCCCCAAATAAAATCCAAAACAACATCATTCTCAGTTCCTGAGTTAGTGTCCTCTCAGCCCTGCACCCAGAGGCAACTATCCACCCCCCTTGCTATGCCTGTTTTCTTGTGAAATTTAAAAGCTAAAATATTATTATTTATCAATTTTCACAGAAAATCTTTCACATTCATTCAAGTAACTTCCAATTTGAACCTTAATGCTGCCTGCCCAAACGTGTACTACCTAAGGAACCACAGCTGCTAATGCGACCTATCTCATCAAAGGTTTTCCCATCCCTGCTCGAATCGCTCACTCCAGAAACAAACTTAATTGGTCGTCGCCTCCACTTGGGACACTACCACACCAATTCCGTTATCTTGATTTTTCACTTGGTCACTTCCTTATATAAATCAGGATAGACCATAAAAAATAATTCTACAGCCTTTCAATGTAATTCCCAATATACTGTGTTGCCTATAATGCAGGTTTATTGTCTCCTGATACTTGCATTATAACGGGGTTTTACTGTATGCATTTATCAACTTATTTTAATATTGTTATGTATTTTAAATGTGCGCACATACCAATAACTATGTAGTGGTAATTGTTATAACTTAATCCAACAATTTTAAGGGGAAGGGGGTCTGGGGGCAGTCACCTCATTGGAAACTCACCATGCAAAGCAAGGCATGGGTTTGGACCCCAAAGGCATCAGGGATGGAGTGTACAGTACCTATAAAAAATTATTGATGATATAATAGAAAATATTTTTTTTTATTTTTAAAAACCTTAAGTTCTTACTCTATATTTTGTTTTCAATCTCAAGATGAGCTTGATAATTCTTGTGTATGCCAAATTTTAGGTGAATGAAATTTAGAATAAATGTTTATTCTGCAAGTGATGTAATATAATATTATTACTTTCTCCATACATAGTATAGGTGGAAAGTATTGTTTTCATGAAAAAACAGATTTTGAGGTTTCAACAGAAATACATGTTTTGACTGTTTTCTCGATGTTGTATATCTGTGATAGGAATTTTGTGGGTGCTCTAACCAGGGTATTGACCGGAGAATTTATGGGTTTGGTTTGGGTTCAGACAGTTTCAGATTTTCTGGGTTCGGGTTATGAAAACTTTTTTTGAACAGTTCAGTTCCGGTTAAAAACTTTTAACTAATTTTAAATATAAAATTCATTAATTTATTATAAAATGACTCCATTTAAAGAATTCAAACCAACATAAAAAATACATTATATGTAATAACAAACAAAATGAATTACAAAACTAATAATAAATGTTGGTAGAATTAGGAACTGTATAAAAAAAGTTGGGCAACATTTACAACAATTGACAATTAAAAAATCAATAACAGCAAAGAAACAATTTTATTTTTAAAAAAATTTCATTCCAATGGACCAGCAAAATATTTTCAAGTGTGTGTTCCAATATGTGATGATAAAATAAATTTGAATGCAGAGTAAGCTCGCTCAACACTGACCTGTGTCACTGAAACTCACGAGTGAACTGAGAAACAGGATACAAAATAGGACAAATGGTTTTTATTTTCTTCCCAGTATTTAAGAACTTTAATGCCCTTTGGAAGTCTTTGAATTTCCTCACAAACTTCAAATGCCAGTTCTACATTATTTTGATTTCTATAGTCAGGTTGGATTTTAGTATGTGAATTTTTTTGTTTTTATTTCATAAACTGCTCCAGCAAGTTGCCCTCTTCTGCAGTCTGAAAGACTTACTGCTGGTACAGTATGCTTCATGTTTTCTTTTGAGCAGTCTGCATGTCATATATTTTCCAGTAACTTCAATGTTTTAGTAATTTAGATTTTAGCTTTCTTTACTTTCTCTTCATCTAAAGTCAATCTGTAACTAGGATCTAAATATACAGCATCAAACAAAAGATCATTATTTAGAAAATTCTCCTCTCTTTTAAGTATATTTGAATGTAAAGCTTGTGCAAATTATTGAACATTGTTACAGGGGCCCAATTTTAAACGAAGCCAATCACCATAATCTCCCAGCGTCATTTGCAATTTTAAAGTATTTTTTTTACCTGGTGTAAAAGCTTCTATAAAATCTGAACAGAATTACACTATTATCCCCCTTTGTATCTGCCATTGATTCACGATGTGTGAGGAGATCAAGCAACAAATGAAATCTGGAAACGAGAAGTTGTTTTTTGAGAGATCTGAAAATTCGAGACATAACATCTTGTCTCCCTCTCGTTCACTAAACTTCAGTAAGAATTATTTTCTTTTCATTTAGTTATATCCATGGATTGTCTGGAAGATTTTGAACCCATTTTAAAACAGGTTCAAAGTAAAAACAAAATCACAGCTCAGGTTCGCAAAATTGAGTGTTTCGGAGCAGGTTTGGCTAAAAAACTATTAATCAGATCATCGTGAAACTTTATATTTGACATTTTTATTTAAGGGAAGAGTTGATTAGTTTTTGGTAAAAATTGGTCACCCAGAAGTGGGTGTTTATTCTTGTCACATCTGTTTTTTTCAAATATTTGCTCTAACACTTGATCAATGTAAAAAATTGTTGGAATAAGAGTTGTAGGAAACTTAATTTTCTACAACTTTTGTTCAAAATATTTTCCCACGCATTAAGAGATATACATTAAAAACTATATTTTCTAGCTGCTGCCACCACTGCCTGGAGGCAACTTTTGTGTACACATTTGTGTATGCTTAGTTACATCTTAGTAATGCTCCTTTTTATTCATAATTGTTGGAGCTTCATGGCTATATTCAATATCAGAAGGCTACGGTATGAGCTTATTTCTGTTCTTTGTAAAGTCTTGGAATTTTCTCACAATTCCTCAAAATATTTATTATCATCCAACATATTTGTCATTTTTAGAAATATTACAGGTATGGAGAAAGTCATGTGGTGGCCACATAAGATTTTTATAATGTAGCACAATAGTAAAAATGGGTTGTCATAACTACAGTTAGCATTCCCAATCTTTAAAGGTTACTATGAATAGGATAATGATTTTTAACACTTCCATAATACATAAAACTATTATCAAATGGTATTTATTTACATAAAAATATAATTTGATGAATACAAATACAAATTCAATCTAGGAAACTTCAGTTGGAAGCTGATAGAGGACATCAAACATTCCTGTTCCTACTTGAACTGGAATTCCCAAAGACAAACAGCTAGAAGGAGACTGCAAAAGATCCATTCGACCTGAAAATTTACAAATTAACTTAATAATCTTACTGAACTGAATTGCACTTGACAGTTAAATCCTCATTATTCGTTGCCTTGTTCTTCATTGATCAAATAATAAAATAAAACTAGCAGTTGCCCGTCGATAAATCGACTGGTTGGTTAGATTAAATATTGTCTTGGTAGAGGTAGAGAGAGCAAGTGTAATGAGTCTAAAACCGAAGCAAGCATATTGCGAGGTGTGCCTGTATTGTTTACACTTGAAACAAAATAAAAAGGAAATGTTAATGTGACATGTACATTAAAAACAGTTATAATTCATTACCATACTTACTATGTCCCGATAATATTAATTAGAAAATGTTTATAACGTAAAAATGTCAGTTTGGAAACAAAATAAAAAGGAATTATATTGTTTACACTTGCAACAAAACAAAAAGGAAATATGAATCTTAAATGTGCATTAAAAACAGTTATAATTCATTATCATATTTACTATGTCTTGATTATTTCAATTTGAAATCGTTTAAAACAAAATAATTTCAGTTTTATCTTGACACAAATCTTGGTAGTAAGCCTTCTTGTTTAAACATGAAATAAACACATTACCAAGAACCTCAGTGACTTATACTATTTTCCGCTAGGGCCATGTTATTTCCTACAGTGCCATCTTAACATTAACTATTACAACTATGTCCAGCAGAGCTTAACCGGTTAAGAGAAATCTTAATATCTCGTCAACGGAATGACCGATTTCAATTTTATCATTTTTCTGCAAATCTGCAGGTCAAGACGTTTAATTTGAAGCATCACACGTTAAGGTGGTTGTTACCTTCACTTTAAAAACCTCATTTTATTACGCTATTAATATAAAGATAAACCATGGAATTAAAAAAAATATTAATTCAAAAATGGTAAACCCTTTCACCATAAAGCAACCATACAATAACTATACGATACTGTTATCAAAGTGACACATTGTCTCACACATACCCATAAAATGATTAAAAAACCAGACGTGCATTTGGGCTAGAATGACTTGGTGGAAGACATAATGTGCATTTCCCTACCTTTTCAATGATATTAGAGAGACATTGTGTCACTTTGATAATTCAATCCTAAGGAAGAGCTGGATAATTCTCTATTGAGTGTGATATAGTAAATTGTATGCTTTGCTTAGACATGCAAAGGCAACCAGTAGGGACAGTACATTGAGTCAGCTTCAAGACTGTTAAGTATTACATATAAATTAATCTATCTTTAAGATGCATTTTAATTAATGAAATTTATTAGTAATGTACTTTTTTCGGGCAATGGTGTATTTTAATGTATTTTGTAATACAGGTTTCTCTCTCTTTATATGGGTTCGCGTTATGCGAATTCGCTATTATGCGACAAACTTATTGCTACTGGAATTTCCTTTTATGCGTCTTTGATTCGCTCTTATACAGCCAGTGCTATACAAATGAAAGAAAGTTCTCCACTACACCACAAGGTGACCATTCAGTCTCTCATTGTCTCTTGTGCTGTGCGTATTAGTAGTAGTATTGTAGAGTGGAGATGAGATGGAGATTTCGCGTGATACAATTTGAGCACACTTGAGAAGTTTTGTCTCCAACTTATGTTGGGCCAAGACAACCCTCCAGCACTTTAAACTTCCACTATTATGCCACTCACAACAGCCACCACCTGTGCTTGTCTGCTTCCTTTTATTGGCGAGGGTAGTTTAGTGCTAATTGTTTTAATTTTGTATATAGTGCATAAGAAGTCATTATGGAGTGAAAGAAGAACGTCTCGGAGAGAAGTTAGGACTGCTTGTGGAATGTATCCCTATCTTTTACATGTAAATATGGGTTCTGTTTATGTGAATTTGCTTTATGCATCACTTTCGTGGAATGCAACCCCCGCATAAAGAGAGGGAAACCTGTATATTATTGTAAAAGGGATGAGTAAAATTGTCAAATAGTTTATTATAGGAATATTTTACTCTTTGGTATATATTCCATGCATTAAAGTTAAGCCAATAGGATGCTTGGTCCCATTGTTCAGGGCTTTGTTGTGATCCTGAGGAATGCATCCACGACGAATAATGAGGACTTACTTTGTGTATATATGTGTTCATATCATCTTTAGTGAAAACATTAGAAAACATACTATTAATAGTGGCCATCTTCAAGAAATTGGTGCTTGACTCAAATGTCATCTTTTGGAAAGGTGAAACACTGTCCTCCATGCCCTTCCTACTCATTGGACGAAAGATTCCATCACGGGTCATGTAATCCGCAACAAGAAGTAGATGGCGTGGATCCACAACAATGCCATACACCTTGAATACATTGCTAATTTCCTGCATAACACAAATAATCACTACAAAATTACTGAATAAATTGACAAAAATAAATCAATTCATGGTTAATTAAAAACTAATTAATTATATCAGGTAATTAACTGTATAAATTTGAGATAAAAGTTATCCTACCTTAACAATGACCTTGCAAGCAGCTTCTATTCCATATGTTGATGCAACTGCATGAATATCATTTGAGTATAGCTTATTTAAATTCAACATTCGATCATAGTTGAAAATTTCCTAAAATACAGTAAATTAAACAGTTAGGTAAGAAATGGTAAAGCTTCAAAATTAATTTCTTTCCATGAAAATGGACATTTCTTCATGAAATTCATAATTTAAGCTAATAAATAAACCAGGTGAACATTTCTGCCGAAAATTCCATTTTAAGCTAACTTAATGATGATCAAAGTATCACCAAGATTAATGTCTTAACTTTTAAGTTGAGTCGCATGTAATAATAAGAATTAAATTCTTCAGCATGTCTTGAAGCAGCAATCATGCGTCCAGAATAACTTGAAGGGAAAAATTACTTAATTTTATAATATAAACATGTTCTATTTCAAAGAAAAAGTTAAGATATATTAAAACTTAAAAATTGCAGGCAACAGTTAAATATGCAGCTTATATGAAAATAGCTCAGTCACCCTGCATAAATTTACTTAATACATTTAATTATGGTAAAATAGTGGAGGACTATTTATTTTTGTTTCACCGCCTGACTGTTGTAGTTGTGAAACATATTAATATGTACGTATTTTGCCTACGCGTAAGGAAACGCATCACTACGTATTTCACAGCTGCCCTGTTGAGGGCAGCACATGCTGTACTATGTATTTGGGTATCCTTGTAGGCTACTGCCACCTTAAAAATCAGTGTAACTATTATAGCTGGACTGTGAGATATGATAAAGGAAATGCTCCAAGCGTTAGTTCATCACATGCAGTCTCTCATTTGTATCTTTTTGAGCGTTACCATACTGTGATCAATTACTATGATAGAGACTTACAAAACATTTTTGTGTAATTATGACTGCATTAGGATTGCATTTTCAATAAAATTATGTAACAAAAATAAAATATACGAATTGCACTTTTGTACTAACAGTTTCATAAAATTTAAATTTATTTACAGTTACTGTATAATATAGTTACAGTTACTGTTATAATATAGATCGTAATCAGTACCCATTCCAAATTTGACTTGAAAATATTGAGCACTTGGGAAATTACAATAGTTTAAGTATAATTATACATTACAATGCATGTAATTAAAAAATGCTCGCTACAGAGAAGAGGCTGCATGAAAATATGCCCAATGGTTAAGTGTTAATACCTTGACCAACTTCCCAGAGTTAGCCATGAATTTTGTTTAAAAGTAATATTTTCATAAAAGAAACCTACTTCTTACATGATACTCACCAGAAAATTAATTCCATCTGTTTTAAGAATTAAACTTTCTGGGTTGGAGGGATCTTTATAAATGATAGCTTTTTTTATTCCAGGAACTTCTTGCACTATGCACTTCTTTGCAGTCTCTTTTATGATAGAAACAAGATCAATTTTCTTGTAATTCACCGGAAACTAGAAGAGAAATACATTTAACAGGTAAACGTTACTGAAAATGTTTTTTTTTTCATTTCAAGTTGAAGAAAAACAATATGAATATAAACTAGAAACTTACATTTAAAGAAAGTTCACACCACATTTCTTCCTTCATGTCGAAAACATAATTCCTAACGAGTGTACTTTTGGACACTACTAAATTTCTTCTCATTGAAGCAACCTCATCAGCAACTAAATTCTGGAATAGATGACATTAAATGTTATCTTCATCATCATCAATTAGAATTTATAATATATTGGCACATGCACTCACCTCAATTTCCTCCTCTAAAGGATCTTCATTAGGAATTACTCCATCAAGTACTGGTTTTTCAGTCTCTCCATATTCCTCATCATAATCAACATCTTCTTTGAGCTCTTCAAAAGAAATTAATTAAAATTATGAGAACATAATATATTCAGATTTATGGTTTATTTCGTCTCATGACAGCTAATTAGATTGTTGCAAGAAGGCTAGCTGGCCCTGCTGTAATAATGAGACTGTCATGGGTAAAAATTTCAATGCAAGGCAGAGGTATGCCAGAAAATGTGAGGGTTACCCGACTGAATAATATGCTACCCCCCTCCCCGTTGGTATCTTGGAAATTTTCTAAGTTGAATTCCTTACAATAGCTGACACAGTAATAAGAGGTTCCTCTCACAATACTGATATGTTAAGCTATAAAAGTATTTGAACACTAATTAACACAGTTCAAAAATCGAAATAATAAAAATAGACCACTAAACAGAAAAAAATCACACTTCAAAGGATTCACATTGAATGTCAATTGCAGAATTGTGCTTCTATATCACTATCATTTCACACACCGCAATATAATTCATTCTAAATAAATGAATTACACGATCTTTTGGAATCACTAATAAAATTGTTTTTGCATACTTCCACTGCAATTTCGTCCTTTCACTGATCAGCTCTTTCATCAACTGATTCAATATAATGTATTCTTTTCTGTTGACAGCCTGATGTACATAGAAAAGAAGCCTATTTACTTGGTAAGTGACATGAAACAACAAAGAAGCAACTTAGTCTACCTACAGAGGCTATTAAGAGTACACAAAATATATGAATGATTTGGAGTGTTTAAGCTGGGGATGACAATTTTGTCTCTTGAACAATTTCAAGCACTTCGCCCAGGAAAGGGTTGACAATATTTAGGAATAATGAAAACATTCTGGCGCGATTGTAGTGCAGTACATGATAGAATTAATAAAAAGCAATTTAAAAAATTGTTAAATGTATGGGAAACATACATTTTAAATAATTAAAAATTGCAGCATTGCCAATAAAAATATTAGTCAATTGAAAATAATTAAACCTTTTCACACAAGAGCAATTTAAAAGAAGTGCTGCATGAGTCACTATGGTTTAGGTATTTATGCTGGCGACATGATGAATGGTATTCCATACCGAGGTCATCAATGTTGGGTTTTAAAATTTTAACATGAAAATATAATTACAAAATGTATAATTCACAAAAGAGTTAACTATTTATTATAAAATCTTCCATATGTATTAGTCCAATATTTTGGGGTAGAACATTTTTTGTTCCCTCATATCTCTCGAACTAATGATCATATTGAAATGAATGTTCCATAGATCAAAGATGCATAGTTCTTAGACCGTACTCAATTTCGTATACGTTTCAAAAATTAAACTATTAAGTTTTAAAGTTTCCAAACATTTACGTGGTGTAGATGACTCCATCAGCAGGTCTGGAGCCCAGGATTGACACCTCCGCCTTTGTAAAAGTAATATAACTGGAGCATCGCTGAGATGGCTAAGGCACACTCCTGGCAAGTGGAATGTTATGGTTTGAATCCCAGTCGGATTGGAATTTTTCTTCATTTTTTCTTACTCTGCAAGTCAGAATATTTTGCTGTGCAAAAGATTTTTTATAAAATCTTTCCAAGTATTATAAAACCTTTTCTATGTGCTCGTCTGATAATTTTATTGGGGTAGACAGTTTTCTCAGTGTTTTGGCATGCTTGCGGTTCGCAGATTTGGACTTCGCGACAAAATTTTCCATTACCATTACTTGTGTTTCACGCATATTACTTGCATTTCACATTATGCGTTTACGATGCCAACAAGCGTGAACTCTCTCTACTTTTTGTTTCTAAGTTCATTTTAAACTTCAGCACCCTGTTTTTCATTTGCGGTTGTTTTCTTTTATTTTCTGTTAATCTGCATTATTTATGATAAAAAGTGAATTTTTTAGGTTGGCTGGGAACAGTGGCGGGTAACTGGGATAGCAAAGCCTGGTATAGTGTTTTACTGCCATCTATCAGCAGTACCAAGAACTAAAAGCGGATGTCAAGAAATTTTAGCGGAAATGTATAGCTGGGAGTTGGTAACACGTTGGTTGGTTACACTGAATGGGCACCAGGGGATTCCCAGAGGAGCCATATTTGAAGCAGTTAATATTTCCCGTTTAGTCCATTGACAGGTTGACAGCGAAAGTGAAAAATAATTGTTGTAAGGAGGTGTGCAGTCAACAGGAATGATGGTAGAAGACCCAGTGCACAGCTGCATTGATTCCCACGAATAAAAGACAGGTAAGTTGTATTTTATTATGTTGCCATAGAGTAAATGTGTCAAATTAATTATTACCATTTCTTCAATTTTTAATTTCGTTTGCACTTTATTATGACAGCCTTGTTATTACTAGTCATTCCATAATTCACGTTAGCAAAATAAACTTATGATATGCCCCACTTTGTCCATTGATTGACCTCGTGAAAACATCAAGCAATACACAGACAAATTAATATATGTATACATATTCCGCATATAACTCTTTTCCCAATGATTTCATTAGATATGTAAATAACTATCAACATATTTAATGTAAAAATGGAGAACTTCTTGGTGCTAACCCTCAACTACATATCCTAAGCAAGCGAAATAATTCGTCGTGTTTTTGGAAGGAATTTCCAGACATTTCTGTATAGAGGATAATTAATTCATTTATTGCCTCTCATCTCAATAATTTTTAACTGTGTCATCGTAGGCATCCCAAAGAAAGCATAGTAATTGTAGAATCATCGAAGTGTAAAAGAATTTTAAACATGATGTCATTTTAATATGCTTGTCATGCATGTTACCACGGTAAATCAGTTGCAAAAATATACTGTTTGTGAAAGTGCAAATGACAAGAGAAACATAAATATATGTATTTATGTAAGGTTTTCTTAAAACAATGAACATTTACTTTAATGGAATTAACAGTTTTGTTTATCACCGAGTAACTGAACCGGAATGTTTACAAATAATGTAATTGTCTAAGTGATAAGGAATTTCATCGTAATATTTATTGCTAGCCAAAATTTTTTTTCATTTTGCACATAAAAAACACCCATACACGTGTGTGTGTATATATGAAATTTTCCATGCTCCCATGGAAATAGCTCAAAATTAGAAGTTATGCATACTTTGTGTTAGGGATCCTGGAGATAAAAAAATATATTAAGATTTCTTATAATATAAGGAATAAACCATATTTATCCGAATCTAAGACAACCCCCCTTTTAGCAGATTGACAAAACAGAAAAAAGATTTTGACCTAATTTCTAACTGACTGTATTTGGTGTATATTTAAAACACAGATATTCAGTATAGGTATACTAGTTCAATAACACTGGATATCAAAAGAAAACTTTTTCTTACAGGGTAAGAAGATGGTGATTCTTATAGAATTTTTTGCACCCTTTTCAAGTTTGTTTACCAAATTTTTCTATCACCCAGGGTTTTTAAGTAATCAAAAGATGTATGTCATTCAAATTAAAGGTATTTTTATTATATGTAAAAAAATTTAGTATATATTTACTAATCTAAAATGTGGTTGATGTGGATTGTCTGCTGAACTTTGCTTGAAGAACAACCCTTTTAAATGTCCAGCAGTAGTCAGCCAACATTTTTGGGCTCCATTTTCCCTGGTAGTGGTTTTCCATAGCAGAGATGTCCTGATGAAAGCATTCTCCATGTTCGTCGCTCACAGCCCCAAGGTTTTTTGGAAAAAAGTCCAAAAAGTGTATTTTCAGAGACATATTACACCCCATTTCTCTGTAGGCCACAAGAAGCTCACTCACAAGTTGCCTGTAGTTTTCTGCCTTGTAGTTTCCCAGAAAGTTGGTGACTACTTTTTTGAAAGATGCACATGCAGCTGCTTCAGTTGGCTTTCAAACAAAGCATCCTTTATCCATTTCCTTATTTGAGGACCCACAAATATTCCTTCTTTGATTTTTGCCTCACTAATTCTCGGAAATTTATTTTTCAAGAAGAGAAATCCACGTCCATTATGATCCATCGCTTTTACAAAATTTTTCATCAAGCCTAGTTTAATGTGCAATGGTGGTAAATAGATTTTTTTCAGAACTAACCAGTGACTGGCTAACTACATTTTTCTTTCCTGTAGTGAGTTTCTCTTTTTTACCATTGCTTTTTGATGTAGTGGTTTTGTCTATCTCTGCTATCCCATTCACACAAGAAGCAACAGAATTTGGTGTATAGAAGCTGTAACCCAAGTAACAGAGCAATCACTTTTAGATCTCCACAGACATGCCAAGAATACTTTTCATATTGGACACTGATTAGCAGAAGTTTCATGTTTTCATACGATTCCTTCATGTGAGCAGCCTGGGCTAGTGGAACAGATGGGTAATTGTTTCCATTGTGAAGCAGGACTGCTTTTAAACTCACCTTTGAGGAATCTATGAACAAACGCCACTCCTGAGGATTTTGCTGCTGCCCCAAGGCCTCCAGTAGAGAATCAACATCATGGCAATAAACTAGATCTCCCTCTTTAGAAAATAGATGTTCAAATTGCTCTTGACGCTTACAGAAAAAACATATTTTAGTGCCCTGATCAAGAAGATTCCATCCTTTTAATCTTGAAGCTAAAAGCTCTACTTGACTTTTAGATATATTAAGATCACGAACCAAATCATTGAGTTCAGACTGAGTTATCAAGTGAGGGTTAGAAGTCAGGCTTTCCATAAATGCTGGGTCATTCTGTATTTCATCTCCTGAGTCACTCCAGGTCTCGAAATCACCATTATCTTCTTCATCTAAGGTCCATGTTTCTGGTGGCTTAGGTACAGGAAGCTTTGGACCGTGGGACTCAGGTCTGATAGCTGATGGAAGATTTGGATGTTTTACAGTATGTTTAGACTTAGATGTAACTCTAGATATGTTAGTCAAGCAAAAATAGCAATCTGATGAATGGTTCTTAGGTTCTCTCCAAACCATGGGAACTGCAAATGGCATGTGACGGGATACTTTAAGTCAGCCAGTCAGTAGTGTTACACATGAAGCACAACAGATGTGAGGGGCCCAAGATTTGTCCTGATCACCTACTTTGCATCCAAAATAAAGATCATATGATTTACTAACTAGAGGGGTAATATTTCGCCTCTGTGCCTTAAAAGTTAACTCACCACAAATATAGCAAAAATTGTTTGGGTGACTTTTACAATTTCAAGGCATGTTTCCCTTAAAAAACACACATTACACACTAAAAATATTCACCACTAAGCTAGAACTCACAGACACTAGGCATGTTTTACAAATGAAAGCTGACACTCAACTGAGAGCAAAGAGAAGATACTGAATCAGACATTGTGAAAGTGTCAGCATATTTACATTAGTAGCTGCCTACCCAAGGTGATGACTCAAAGCTTTTGGACTACAGTGATGTGCAAACAATTACCTCATGTCAGCAGTCAACACATAAATAAACCAACATTTACGAACTAGCTGTTTCTTTCTTTGAACACAATAAGTAATATTTATTTATATGCTAATTTCTATATACATATTATTATGTCTGTTACACAAAAATGGTGGGCGATAAAAAAATTCTGACTTCATTTTTGAAATCAGCATCTAAAAATACATAAGAAACAGTTGAAATTTTACATTTAACAAAATCTTTGTCGACCAGAGTAATTAATTGAAATGGTTTGTTACAAATTTTTTCTGAAAGAAAAATCATTTTTTAAATGTATTTTTTAAATTAAGTATTTATTTATTGAATTCCGAATCGTAAGTTTGCACTGAAAAATACAATTATTTTATCTTGTTTCATTTGTTTAAAAAAACATCGATTAAATGCATAACCATACTTCCTACGGTTCTATGACAACTCGTTGCAGTCATTTCATCGCGGTTAGTTCATCGCGCACCAATACATCGCACGACAAACTCATCGTGCATCAATTCATCTCTCGAGAAATTCATCATGGTGTCTTGCAACGAAATTGTCATGCGACGAATTTGTCTAGAAATGAATTGACGGGCGATGAGATTGTTGAGCGATGTATTGACGCATGACGAATTGATGTGCCATGAATTGATGCATGATCAATTTACCACGATGTACTGATGATACATATATGACTTTGTAATCGAATTTAAGACGACCCCCGATTTGTGCAAGGTGAAATTTGGAGATAAAACCAGTCTTGGATTTGGGTAAATACAGTACTTCTTTTTTCCATGCCTAAAGAAAGGAAGGAGGCCACGAGGTCCCCTGAACCTATCAGTACACCTCTGGTGCAAGACAAAATTTCATTAATTTAAGAAGTATTTTTGATGACTTTATAAATAATATAATTTGATTTTATGAATACAGGCTCAATATCTTTTCAATTTAACTGAAAAACTGACTGACTGTATGGCTAAAAAATCCAACATGGAAATGTGGCTATGAAAACACCTTAGTGTTCAGTCCGGACTCTCCAAATCAATTTCTGTTCTAATATTATCAAAAAGTTATGCTAGAAACCATTTTCAGACTAAAAAGACCTAAAATATATCATTAATGAACATCAAAGTGCCAACTTCTTCCCTCAGGATTACTCTCACTGGAATCAAAATGGAAGAAGCCTGTCAAGTTGATGGAAGACAACACTGACAAATAAATGCAACATCTTGGGTAATATTACAGGTTTTCAAGCTCAGATGGATGACTTAATGAGTGACCCTTGCATATCAAATAATATTAACTGAATTTCAATTCCATCATACCTTCAGCCAATTCTTTTTGGACATCTTCTTCAGGATCATCGTATTCCTCTGTTTCCTCGTGTCTCCCATGTTTACGAGCGCTTTCTACATCTTCACCTGCCTAAATAAAGCCACATCATGATATAACTATTTAAAGGTTACATCTGTATAATAAACAAAATTACAATTGATTTAATTATCATCTAGTCTTACGAGTCCAAGAACAACATCTTTCATTTTAAAATAATTGCAGCATTTATACAGCTTATGAAATTTTTAACAGTTCCTTCTGAGAAAGTAATATATATTTGCATGATGAAAACATAAACATAATTCAAAACCTGTACCAAATTTCACAAAGAAATTAATTATTGGCTCAGATATTCTCCCATAGGAAATTTAGTAGAGTTTAAAAGGATAAAATGAATTAACTGATATAGGTAATCAGCTCCAAATTCTTTAAAATGCCCAAGGAAGAACATCTTATAGTTGGTTTCATATGAAACAAATGTTCAGGATTAAAAAATATTCAATGGGCTAAGATAATGAGAAACAATGATAGAAAAAATACGTTGTTATTTGTCAACTTACTTCATCTTCTGAACTTTCATTATCATTGACATCTGGCGCTGGAGCAGGTTCTTCAACTGGTTCATAAATATCTTCATCATTACCTTCATTGTCATTATTTTTGCTTACTGCAGCACCCCTTTTCTTTTTATCAAAAAACATTCTAAAAAAATCAGTGATAACAAAAATAACCTAGTTAGGGAAGCAGCAAATTTATATCTATAATTGCTCTAAAACAAATACATGCTAACAGCACCAAAAATGTCAGTCATAAAAATAACATTACCAAGTAGTTTAATTATAAATACTTTCTGCACAATAACTATCAATAAATGACAATATTTCACATTTCTTTTCCTTTTTTTAAACAATCAATAAAGCAAAAATGCATTTAAAAAAATACTAAATAGCTCATTTAACTCACGAAATTGATTTAGTAGATGCTGCCTTACTCAGAGCAGATAACAACAAAGATAAGTAACGCTTTTCCACAGCTCTTAGAATGATTGATGGTTTCACACTAAACTGCTTTTTGTACTCAGATTTTGGAAGAAAATTCATCCTGATATCATAACAAGTAGACCTGCAACAGTACGAGAAATAATGAACACCACACTTATACGTTTCAAGCTCTCCTTACCATAGTAAATAATTATTTACTATGGTAAATAGAGATTATAATTAATGAATGCATTGTTTTCAGTGAATAACAGGTAATAATATAAAAATGAATTTTTATAAATAACTTTTATATAGTTAGGTCTTTATATGCATTAACTTAATTTTGTTCACATTAACTTATGTTACATTATTTACATTGAACTTGTTTGAAACATATATATTCATACTTAGCTCACAAGGGGACCTTACGACATGTTGGTCGCCGATTTGGTTGAAACTTGGTGAGCATGTAGTACCTCCTTAGAGATGAAAAATGCCAAAGCAAGACGATGCACCTCTCAAGCATTCGCGATCAAAGTTGGCGAGCGATCTAGCGTTCCAATGTATAACTTACTATGACACCTAATGTCAACAGAAGGCGGTGGCCTGGGTGACAAAATCCTCGGTTACGGAAGCGAGGGACGTCAATTCGATCCCAGCGCGGGTATTTTTTTAAAAATTTTTATATTTGATTTCTTTCACGTTTTTCATTTTTTTGGGTTTTACAATTTGCTGAAAGTTTATTTGATTTATAATTACATTGTCGCTAATTATGCAAAGCGAAAAAAATTTTCTCACAAAAAAAATTATTTGCATCACCATCAAAAATTAAATGATAATAACTGCTCATAGTCCGTTTATTAGACATATTCAACACTTTGTTTTTACAAGAAACTAATGTTTCATTGAACATTATGACAGTAGATTTACTAACCAGCAGTTGCTGAAGTCTTTATTTCTATCACAAATACTGTACTTTTTTGAATTTGGATATAATTTTTGGTTTAACGTTTTATGTGGTTTTGGTTTTACAATTAGAAGTTGTTGAATATCTGTTTGATGGATAATTAAATTGACTAACTAATAAAGGTATTATAATTATTAGTTAAACCAGACGTACTACAGATCTGTGGTAAGTTTGTTTTGTCATCTGTGAGAACGAGTCTAATGATAAACGAGATACCCTGTAGTGAGGGTTGGGCATGATTCATATATTAGTTTCGAAATCATTTCATCCTCGAATGTTCTTGTTGTTGTACCACCTGATGGGCAAAGGTCGTGGTCATGGTCAGTTACATGTCAGTCCTCCATAACTACTCGCAGAGACAGCACGTGAAGCCTTGATTTAACGAAAGCATAGTGGAAAGAAGTTCTGTGTTACAGAAAAAAAGTATTTTCTTTTGTGAAAGATTGGCAATATTTGCTCTTCAAGCATGTCGTATTCCACGACCCTCGATCAGTCCTTCATCAAAGAAGAGCAAAAAGTGGAAATGTTTAACGCATTTAAACATTGCCAAATTCTGCTAGTGAACAGTAATGTGATATGTGAAGATTCCTCGTCTCCGATCTCGAAACGTTCATTGGCAATTGGAGCAGAGATGTTTAACCGTATAATGGATATGCATGGAGAAATGCAGATTATTGAGGATGAAGAACTCATTTTACATGAAGAACCTGATGTGGATGGTGACTTCGAAGAATGCATGGGGCATTGCAATGATGGAGACGACGATGCCGATATGTTGGAGGATAAGGATGATGAGCTGTATGAACCGGAAGAAAAGATAAGCAGATCCGATTATGGTTTTATTCCATTGGAACATAAGAAGAGAGTAGTTTCATTAGCCCTTTCACATCCGAAGTGGAGTTTGGAAACTTTGAAGAAGAAAGGGTGTTCGTTTTTAACGAATAAGCAGACGCTAAAGCGGTGGGAGCAGGACATCATATCAAGTGGATCCAAACAAGACAAATATGCTGCAATTAATATGGGGTCAATGGACAGATTCGTTGAAGCTAGAGCCGACTTTCAAGAAGTCACAACGAGAACATTGAAGCAGTGGGCGATGGCAGCGGCGTATCAATTCCACTCGACAAATTTCCGCTTCATTGCAAGTGACTCGTAAGTATTTACATAGTAAATAAGGAATGTAGATTAAATTATGTAACAATTTACCGAAGCTTTATTTATAATATAATATAATTAAAAAATTTTCATGTTAATAGGTGGGTTGAAAAATTCAAGAGAAATAATCGGATCCGGCAGCGAAAAATAACTCGGTACATCAGTGAAAAGGATGCGGTGACAATGGAAGAGATGTTGGAAGCAGCTGAAAATTTTCGTAGACAAGTCAAGGCAGTCATCCCGAAATTCGATCCCGATTACATTATTAATACCGACCAGACAGGATGTCAATATCAGTCTACAATCGACAGGTCTCTCACTCATCAAGGAGTAAAAAGTGTTTTCGTTCAAAAAAAAAGTTTAAACAAAATTTCTCATTCTTATACTGCCCAATATGCCTTAACTATGTCTGGGAAATTGCTTCCATGGGTTTTTTTGTGCCTTCAAGAATCAGGAGATAAATTCGGTCCTGTGGTCCAAAAGAAAGTTGATCATTTGACGAGTGAGTTAGGAAATGTAATTGCATCATGTTCGAAATCTGGCAAGCTAACATCAAAGCTTTATAAATTCTTCTTACAGAATACTCTTCTTCCGTACGTCGAAAATAGGCAGTTTCTTCTTCTTGTTGATTCTTGGGGAGGTCAGACTAACCTCGCAATGTACGATGAAGTCTTTGTTGGCGATAATGATGAATCAACGTGCACAGTTAAAATCATTCCGCCAAAATGCACTCCACTCTGTCAACCTTGTGATGTTTACTTTTACAGGCAGATTAAAAATTTCATTAAGCGGATGCAGAATTGTTCATTTTTAATTGAACAGAAACGCGAAATATCATCACGTGAGGATGCAATTAAAATACATTCGTTGATTCATCACCAATTAAGGGCGCCAGTATTTCGTGATATGATCAGTTACGCATGGTTTGCTTCGAAGCTGACAAGCGATAGGAGGGTTTTTAAGAATGTGAATGATGTGTGTTTTTCAGCAAACTCTGTTAAAAATAACTGCGCCTGTCAATCGACTTGCTTAATAACGTGTGCTTGGTGTAAGCTAGATCTTTGTTTTTCATGTTTCTATGATAACTACCATCCGAAATATTGTACATCTTCAAATAATATCAATAAATAAATGTGTGAATTATAATATGCAGTGAAGCATTAGTTTCTTGTAAAAACAAAGTGTTGAATATGTCTAATAAACGGACTATGAGCAGTTATTATCATTTAATTTTTGATGGTGATGCAAATAATTTTTTTTTAACTTCGTGAGAAAATTTTTTTCGCTTTGCATAATTAGCGAAAATGTAATTATAAATCAAATAAACTTCCAGCAAATTGTAAAACCCATAAAAATGAAAAATGTGAAAGAAATCAAATATAAAAATTTTTAAAAAAATACCCGCGCTGGGATCGAACTGCCGTCCCTCGCTTCCGTAACCGAGGATTTAGTCACCTAGACCACCGCCTTCTGTTGACCTAAGGTGTCATAGTAAGGTATACATTGGAACGCTAGATCGCTTGCCAACTTTGATAGCGAATATCTCGCGAATGCTTGAGAGGTGCATCGTCTTGCTTTGGCATTTTTCATCTCTAAGGAGGTACTACATGCTCACCAAGTTTCAACCAAATCGGCGACCAACATGTCGTAAGGTCCCCTTGTCAGTTAAACCTTATTATCATTGGTCACAGGAAATGTTCCCTCTAATTTTTGAAGGGTCTGTGCGGCTGACCAAACTTCATGAGTAGAGAGTGTAAGCAAGTGTGCAAAAATATTTAATGAAATGGACTTAAAAATATTTATAGTATTTGTTGCGATAATTGTTTGCATTATCTAACTTTCTTTTTGCACTCTCATTGTAATGAAAACTGTGGAGAAACTGCAGCAAAGACGTGGCTGTGCATGGAGGGAAAATAGTCGTGTGCATCCACACATGCATTCAGCGAAGAGGGAACACTGGTCATGGGTGTATAGTCACATAATATTTCTTGTTTTCCATACAATCCAATGCAATGTACATAATTGAGCTAAATCAGCAACAATGGGGAAGGATTTTCTCATCCAAAAATGAAAATTTTTTGTGTACAAAAGAAATCTGTGTATGAAATCGATGTGTATTTGAAACTTGATGGTAATAAAATGAATTTTTATTCTTTTAGGCATTCTTTAGTTCAAGTCCCAAGGTTGTACGATTATTTTCAGTAAATTCAAAGAGCAAATAAAAAATATGCTGAACCAAATCTCCTTTTTTCCGATTAAAAAAAAATTCCCATGCCAATTCGGCATGGATTTGAATTAAGTTGTCAAAAATAATAAACCTTATTTTTTCAGCTATAGAACAGTTTTCGTAATGAGTTTCTATCTTAACTTTGAATAATTTTTAAATGGACATTTTATGAAGCCCTGCATAAAATTCCACACTTTTCAAATGGGAGAGTTTTTCAGCATTTTCCGAGAAATTAATAAATTTTTCAGGATTTTTGATTTTTCTGGTCGTCTGGGGAAGGTTTAGGAGTTTCATCTCAGTCAGTGAGGTCCAAGCAACTTTATATAATAGATATTTATGAAGTGAAGTTAACATAAAAGTTATTAAAAAGCAAACTATATGAATGGAGAGCAAGTCAGTTAATAGGTGAAAAAAATTGACTTTTTAAAAATAAGGAAAATGATGAAGTTAAAAATTCACTAATGAACAAAAAATAGAAAACTAAAAAAGTTCACTCAAATACTAGAATTTCGGAAGTTCATTACAAATTCTTCACAACAAAAAAATAGATTTACAACACAATGAATACCTACTAAGAACTGTATCATAAACCGCTAAAAAACATGATGAATCAATATATTTTTTGATTAATATTTATTGACTTAATGGCTATTTTTTAATTGAGTAAATCATTTCAAGCACAACAGTGGAATTGGTCTTTGAATATGGAGGTTATGATCAATATAGGAAAAATAATATTCACTCAAAATTTTTTCTCTCATTTGCATTAAGTATGGAGATAGGAGCCAAATGTAAACAAAATGGATTTCTGACTGCATTTTTCAATGCTTCTTTCAAAGACCAAATTGTGATTATTGCATTTCTCCATGACATAATGTTGAAAATTCAGGTAGCCAGAAAAAATCTGATTAACCTGAGATTTGAATTTGGTAAAAATATGTGGATGTCCCTCGAGACTAAAAACCAGAACATTTCAGCTTACATTAAAGATAAATGATCATTTGAAAGAATTTACCTTGGAGGATTAGTTTCATAATACTCTTTTACATGAATATTCTCCAACACATCTGCCATAGTAACTCGGGCAAACTTTCTCTTCAAACTCTCAGATTGCTTCTTTAACTTGGGAATGTGCCTGGAAAATGGAATCTCCATACTTGGAGTTTTTATGTTTCTGGATGCCACCATCAAAATCTCCCGCAGTCTAGGTATACCGAGGGTCACATTCATTTCCCCTCTTCCGGCAAAATGAAAGGTGTTCAGCGTCATCTGAGTGGAGGGCTCTCCAATGGACTAGAGGAGAGAACAGAAATGTTTTTGGCATGATTATATAACTACCTTTCAATGCAATCAAAAGACTTCAGTAATAAATTACAATTAACTCTTTCACTCCCAAAGAGCCTATCAATCTCTCCCTCTGTTCACTTGACCCAAAATTCACTGTGGTTGATTTTAAACTTAATTATCACAAGAAACATGATACTCCATGCCGACTACCTGTTATAGAACGAAATTTGTACTTCAATAGAAACTAATAGAGGAATAAAATATATTTTTTATGATAACAGAGTTTAAAATTAATAATGGCATTACTTGTACAAGAACATAAAAAACCTACCAAAATTAATAACAACTAACCATAACAATTTGTGAAGAAATTAATAACTAATGAAAGCATCAAAAGCCTTTAAAATGCAATCAAATTAGGAATGACATTATTATACGAAAATTAAAAAAAAATTGAGAATATACATAAATCAATCTCTCTTTAAAATACATCTATTCATGTTGCAAAGAAAAAGGTGGAAAATGAATTGCTCACAAGAAGTAAATCTTGATTCACCTTTATAATTAATGAAATTTTGCATGAGCAAAATAAATAATACGCACAAAAATAAGATCTTATTAACTACGATATATGAGATATAGGTACTTACCGTATGTACTTGTGTATAGGTTGGGTTTTCAAGACCAAATTTTAAGCAAAAAAGTAGAGGGTTGACTTATACACGAATACCCATGACGTTATTGGTCCGGCAATTTTAAAATTTTTATGGAGCAAATATCGATGTATACAAAAGAAAGAGCTAATTTAAGGAATTAAAATGTTGGAATTAAAAATCCATAAAAACCCGCATCATCAGACCCAAATAGCTTGTCCCTATTGTTTTCTTGAATATTATCACCGTATGGTTCATCGAGATGTTCTTCATCAGACATATCATTTCAAACATAAGTGTAGTAAACTATACATAAAGTAAATGCAAAGATTATTGCAAAGACAAATGTACAGAAATTAATTCAATCAATATGAAAAATTTATTTTTTATATTTGACGATGTTTTAACTATTATTTTGACTTTGGTGTTCAGGACAAAATTAATGTGTATCAGGATATACAGGTATCCCCTGATTTACATGAGAGTTGCAATCCTGGAAATCGTAGCGTAAAGCAAACACACATAAACCAAAAATATTTTTCCCAATGAAAATAATGCATAAGGTGTTGATTACATTCCTGAATAGATGCGTTCTACCTTAAATGTGATTTAATAATAATTTTAAGCATTTACAACGACATATGGTGTCCTGGGCAGCATCCACTTTTACAATTCCTTAATTTTTTTGTGCCTTGAGTTTCTGCTATAAAACACAGATGTATCAAAGCTCCTTCTTAATGAATATTTTGGCGAGGGTTTTCCTCCATACAGTTGTTAATCACAATCTTGCTAGAAGAGAACCCCTCTTCAAGACAAAATAAGAGTGGGTAGAAAAATATTGTTTGCTCAAAGAGGGGAATAAGAAACGAGACATTCCACCGCTGCAGGAATTGTCCGGGACACCCTGCTCTGTCCTATAATGCAATGAATGTCTTCAGTGCGCGGATGATAAGGGTAAATAGTAGATGAGCAAGATTCCATGAAATATTTAATAAATAATATAGCAATACATATATACATATTGTGCGAAAAATGAATTGCGTTAATGCAAATACGTGATGCATACATTGAACATGTGTATATCGAGGTATACCTGTATTGTTACAAATAATGAATTTAAATAACTTATTACATTGTTTTACTTATTATAAAAGTATTGTATTATAATGTACTAATGGTACCCGAAAAAACTTGCCAAGTCGGTTAGAAATCTAAATTTTAAAAAGTAATAATAACCCATTTCTCCTTATAAAATTAGACAACTGACATTTTGAATTTCATGTTTGTTTTTATAATTTATATGAGAAATTTTAATTGCTTCTCCCATATGAAAAAGGTAACATTCCAGTATTAAAATAAAGAAAGATTTTTATTTTATTTTGGTCAATCGTTAAAAATGCCCATAATCCACACGGTTTACTGAATAATAATTATCTGCAATTATTAATGTTGCAATCTTTTAAGTTTGATGCAGCTACAACTATAATTTCAATTCTTCATAAAAAGCACAAAGCGAATAACGCAATTCTAGGCTTAATAGACTAATTCAATCAAAGGCAACAATGCGGGTCGCCTTGGCAATACCCAGAAATAGTACAAAAATCCAATTAGATTTCAAAAAGAAATGCGTATCTCTGACAAATTCTTCCGTGTAGCATCTAAACATCGAAAGAATAAAATATTTTATAGTTTTAACTAGAGCTTCCAATTAACCGGAATTTTTGCTAATTGGTTTTTTGGTTAAAAGATCATCAGCTAACCAGTCAACCAGTAATTAACCGGTAAAAATAGAAAACCTCAATTCATTTTTAGACATGTTTATTTAAATAAATTTCAAAGGAATACAAGAATAACTGCTTAGTTGTTGCTGCAAATAAATTTTTTTAAGAAACTGAAGCTCATTCAATGTTTGGTATAACAAAATTTGGAATGGAATACTTACAAGAAAAACAAGTTTTGTATTTCATAAGATTTAAAAATAAAGCTTTATAAATAAACGACATTCAATGTTTTGTATGCACAAAAAATTATTGTTTGTAGAAAAGCACAAAAGAATACAGAAGAAATATTTATTAATGTTTAAAAAAATAATATTTCAGGAATATCAGAGCATCAAGTGATTCGTATTTCATAAAACTACAAATTTTGGTCGAAAAGATATTGGCCACAGAAAAAACTCATTCACTGGTTGTGGAAGTAGGCTGAATACTTGCAATTGTGTTGAAAAGTTTCTCCAATTGACAGCCAAAAGTCAACTGTAAATTTTGATGGACAGCGGCTGCTGGAGACGGTGATACAACTTGAAGCGCAGAGAATGCCGCGCACATAGGGTAAGTTTCCACCTTAACCTTGACTATTCCTACCACACTACTAACCCACCAGTCCCATAATGTACCAAAAAAATAAACGATCTTAAAAATACTTTTTTGTAGTTTCTCTAAAAATCCATTCTAACTGTTCACAAATTCTGGAGTTTTAAATTATATTTTTTAAAAATGAAATGACCCCTTGAGGGGTCCTCTAAGAATACCTATTTATTCCAACAAATTCTTTTCACTCAGATTTTTTGAAACTGATTATGGCAAGCATTTTTTCTCCCTTGGGAGGGGGGGTGATAGGTAGCTCGAACGTCCGGCGTTTAGCGGCACCGTTGAGGGAAAGGGCCTGCCGGGAGGGAGATGAGCGGGTGTTCTCCTGGTGTATTCCAGGCGGAACAGTGCCACAGGTGACGAAGGCGGTTCGGGCAGCGGCAAGTGGCACGGGATGCTCCAAGCTGCAGATAGTGGCGCATGTAGGCACCAATGATGCAGAGGATTGGGGTTCTGAGGAGATATTGGATTCCTTCGAGGATCTGTGCTCTGAGGTTCACCGACTCCGACGGGTCATGGGTATCGACATGCGCCTGACCGTATGCAGCATGGTCCCGCGGACCGACCAGGGTTTGACGGTTTGGAGCCGATGATCGGCTTGAATCGGAGACTCTGGAAGTTTTGCGAGAGCATGGGAGTAGATTTCGTGGCCGGTTCTCGAATCGTGTAGGGTGCCCCTGAACCGATCGGAAGTTCACTATACTGCCGTGGCAGCCCAGAAGGTAGGTGGTAGAATCTACGAGCATTGTAGAGCTTTTTTAGATTAGAGAGTAGGCCAGTGCATAGGTCAATTTCGGGGTCATCAAATAACTGCACTAATTATCAGAATAACTTTATTAACTCGGATAGTAGGTCAATACCTAGGTCGACGTTGGTACTCAATAAACTCTGCGCTAACAATAGCAATGATAACGCCGCTCTTAGAAGTCCCACCATCCATAACACAGAAAAAATTCAGAAGCGGCCCGAAAGCGACTCATTAACAATTTTAAATATAAACTGCCGTAGTATCAGGAATAAGACAGCAGAATTTCAGAATTTATTAGAGGAAACTGAGGCAGATGTAGTGATAGGCACAGAGAGCTGGCTAACTTTGGATATACACTACCGAGAAATTTTCCCCTTAAGATATAATATTCACAGACGAGATAGGGTAAATAGGAACGGAGTTGGAGTTTTTATAGCGGTGAAGGACACGCTTATCAGTTCGCCAATTGAGTTTACGGAAAACAGAATAGAAAGCATTTGGTGTACAATCAGCAGGGGGGGCTTAGGAAACATCCACGTATGAGCATGCTATAGGCCGCCAGGTGCAGATACGGTAGTTTACAGAGAGATTAACAGTCCTGCTGATCAAGCATTACTTTCTAACGACCTACACACAATTCTCGAGTGGTGTAAAGAGTGGCAGTTAGAGCTGAACTTAGGTAAGTGTTCTGTCATGAGATTCCGGAGAAACAGAAATTGAGGCGATGAATTACAGTATAGAAGGCGTACATCTAAAATTAGCCGAATCCGTCAAATACTTAGGTGTCCTTTTAACAAGTAACCTCTCATGGGACACACATACGAAATATATCCGGGAAAGCTAAGCAGAAACTAGGATTCATCAAACGGATAGTAGGTAAAAGCGAAGAAAAAGTCAAAGAGACATGTTACTTTTCTTTAGTTAGACCGCTGCTAGAGTATGCATCGAGCATATGGGATCCGTACGAGAAAGGATTAATCACCAAGTTAGAGAAAGTGCAGCGAAAAGCTGCTAGATTCGTCAAAAATTGTTATGATAGAAATAAAAGCGTTACAGGCTTGATACAGGACTTAGGATGGGAATCACTAGCTGAGCACCGATTACGTGCTAGGTTAAAACTTCTTGAGAGATTTAGAACGTGTACTTTCTCCAGCGACGTCGAAGATATAATAAGAACTCACACCTATATCGGTAGAATGGACCATCCCCGTAAAATAAGAGAGATAGCCTGTAGGACAGAGAGATACAAAGGCTCATTTTTCCCTAGAACGATAGCTGAGCAGAATAAAACTTGCGATCAAAAGTAACCTCGCGTAGGGGCGTAAACCAAGGCCTAATTTTTGGAGTTTTCCCCTTGGTGTTAGTACACCCCCTGCCACACACCCTTGCGGTGGCTTGCAGGGTAAACTGTATATGTAGATGTACACAGGATATACGAAAAATCAAATTTTTTTATAAAAAAGTCAGGGTTAACCTATACATGAGATTGACATATACACGAGTATATATGGTAATCATCTGATTTTTTATACAGAATGTTAGTTGGAAGAAGTTATTACATAAGTAGGATGTAAAAGAAAGAGACTAACCTGAGCAGCAAGAAGACCAACTGGTTCGCCAGGTGGACTGATAGACAGCATCGATTTCAAATAAGCCATGTTCTTAATGTCTTCTATTCTTCGTAAGGAAATGTTTTCATTTAAAGAAACTTTGTCAATATAACTATCTATCATATCCTGAAGGTTCTCACTAATTGACCCATAAGTAGAATCTATTCTGTACTTCGAATTGATAGGATCTGGACATTTTGTTATTGCCATTGCCCTATTGAGAACAAATGCAGTCATAAAATAACACAAAAATGTAAAACAGCAAACCTGGCATTAAAACACATTAAAATGCCATTCATTACCTCTTCCTTTCACTGAGATCATTGCGTATCAATCTCTCCATCCATATATTCAAGCCAAGAGGACATCCTGTGCGAAGATTGATATTTTTCTCATCCGAAGAAAAGGAATTTTTTTTTCCAATGTTGAAGCTAAGAAAAGGACTTATTCTAAAAATTTCTTTTCCTTGGAATTTTGTTCTCCATTCTCGTATCTACAGAAAAAATGCATAGCAATAAAGCTTTTATTATTATTTATTGATTAACATACAATATATAATTTTCTCCAACAAAAAAATTTTCTTTCAAATCATGATTAATCTTATTTATTTTTCCTCTTCAATTGTAAGATGAAGAAATAAATTTCTTATTAATCTAAGTGGGAGCCAATAAAAGAAACTACAATTTCCTTAAAAGTTTTAAGTAATGAAGGAGAAAAGAAGTTAATAAACCTATCAACAATTTCTCTTCATGAATGGCAACATAATTGAGAAGAATTTTAAACTTTCAGGAACTGTCTCACATAGAAACCCATGCATTTCTTCTGGGGATAAAATCCAAAACAATGGGGCAAGAAAACATTATAAAAATGAAATTTCTGGATTTTTCGAATTTTATTATCATTTGTATACCTTGACTGATCTACAATCAAATTTCTATACATAAAAGAACCAAGAAAAATTAAACTAGAAGTTATTCAAATAGAAAATAGATAGAAATAGAAAATCTGCTTGTTTGTAAGATTGAAAGTTTGAAAATTGGAAGATTACTGTATTGTACATTCTGCATCATCAATAATTCTTCAATCTTTCATCACATTAAATTTGAATTGTTGCTATTTTTATTCTTACCTTATCTTTTTGCTCCTGTATTTTTTCCATTTTTGATATATTTTTCACCTGATTACAGGCTTTCATACTTAAAACTACTTTCCTATTATCAACTAGAAATGGAAACAATTTTTCATTCATAAACTTTGATTTTGATATGTCCATTCCATCTTCTCCATAGTAAAACTGAAAGCAAAGAACAATTTGAAAGTAAATGTCAGAAATATGTACAGAAAAATGAAAGATTAACCACAACAGAACTTACTTGAACTAAACTTCCATCACTGTCCCTTACAGTAAGATCATACTTCACAGTTAAACCCTCTAAATGCTTCACTAAACATCTCTGTAGGTATCCACTACGACTAGTTTTCACAGCAGTATCAATCAATCCCTGATAAACAAAATATTACATTTCATCTTTATTTTCTACACACAATGTAATGGTGAAGTGCAGGAGAAATTATATAAATAATAAAATATTTCAAGTACTAAACAAATTTTCTTAATTTAGCTTAAACCTAGAGTACACCTATCAGCAATTTTGAGAAATTGCTGGAAGAATATGGCAAGCAAGTTTATGGAAGTGCGAATAAATTCATCAATATTGAGATGCAAAATGAAAAAATACAAAATAACTTATTTTATGGAAGTTTTTTAATCCAATGAGTGATATTTTTGCTATGCCTTTGATCCTGTTTATTATACTGGCAAGAACCACAAGTTTTCTCAAACTAGACAAGCCCAAAAAAGAATCAAGTAAAAATTTACACTCAATATATAAGAATAGAATATCGTGATATAATGGAATGTAGGTTTTCCATTACTGGCAGAGTAATGCTGAAGAAGTGGATCATGGTTGTAATTAATTTGTCGTCGTATGTTTAGAAACTAAAAGTTTCTATGATAAATAACATTAATTTTAGTTGGTTGTATTAGTGTATTAGATGGTTGTTTAAGTTCCTAAATTATTTCGGAGCAAATAGATAAATTAAAATTTTTTACTGAAAAAACTTTCTTTAAATCTAGGTGCATCTTATTGCTCAGAAAATACAGTAAATAATTATAATTGACTTATATTAAAATTTATTTTTTGCTTAAATTTACTAGTTATGTTACTACTCAAACTATCATTTTTTAACCAAGAATGCTACTGCCATAATAAAAATTAAAAGCCTACAGATCATTACTAGTTTCACAAAAAATTATTAATGCATTTTTTTATGAAATCTGCAATGACAATATATTTTTTAACTTTTCTTTGGCGCACTGAGTAACTCATTGTAAAAATTTACAAAAACACATTTTAGCAATTTACCAAAAAAATTTAGATTACCCTAGATAAAATCAAGCTTTAAAAATAATCTAGAAATAAAATGCAAGGGTAGTACATTATTTGCATACTACTTTTTTAATATTACTAAAGTGATACCTGCCAGCATTTTTTTGTATTATCTCCCTTGTAAAGTAAGTTTATGCATGCATGCAGGCTAGTATGTCGCTTTTAACCTATAAAATGTAATTGAAATTTTGAAAATCTATTCCTCATTATTATGCAAGAGAAATATCCTAAACATACCATTCATAAAGAAAATGACAACATACCTCTCTTCCAGCCATACAATGAAAGAAAAATTCTTGAGGCTTAATGCCAGTCATAAACCGACATTCCACAAAACCACCAGCCCTGGGTGAAATATCAAATGCAGCAAAGCTAGGCAATGACTTTCCTGATTTCATCAGAGGTGGACGCTTTCCTTCAAGTTCAATTTGACCAAGGAGGCAGGATATCTGCATGGCATTGACAGCTGATCCTTTAGCACCAGACTTTATCATTAATTGTAAATTGTTGTCTGGGAATTTAGACAACAAACCATCTGGAATACAAATTCTGAAGAAAAAATGACAAAATTTAAGAATGACGTACAGTATAAAACCTTTTATCCGGATTTCACTTACCTAGAAAGCCAGTTTACTAGATATTTTCAAAACTAATGCATTTTTCCAAAATTTATTAGGAGAAAGAAATTTAAATTTGGCGCCTCGCTAGTAATGACCCATTTCACCATTGTGCGCTGAATGAGCTCCGAGCTTTTGTTTTTTCAGTGTCTTGTTTGTCTGTTTGTTTACTAGTGTTAAATATCTCTTTTTTAATTTGCCCCATAAAATGCCTAAAAATCTGAAGCCCAGGTGCTTTAACGGATTCAAGGTTTTCCTTGTGCACTATAAGGACAATAATAGATTATGTCTTCAGTATTTATAGAGTGGTTCGAAAAAAAAATTATTTATATTGGTAAGTTCCTGATTACTGTATCATTTTTATTATTGTACATTACAGGTATAGTTTATAGAAGTGCTCAAAATAGAAAATATTACGAATCAGAATGTTTCCTCTGGTAGTGGAACTGAAAAAGCAGTGTTTTATTTTTTGCTATTGATAATGAATATACTATGTTGGTAATTAATTTTTTATTCATTGTAACTAGTGTAAGGAAGTAAGCTAACACACCATATTACCATCTTGTGTGTTATTACGTACCAGCATCACGTGCTTTGTTTTAGAATTGTGCCATGAACATCATATCTGAGATTCTCTATCCAGCAATATCTATGTTTATTCTTGTCATCATGTTTTCCATTTGTATTTATGCAATTTTAAGTTATTTTCATTAATATTAAGATTAGGCAATGTTCAGTGTATGCATTCTCCTGTATATTAACCCTTTTGTGACCGGAACTCCCATAAACGGGCTTGTTTTCTTAGTTTGGATGTCATAGAGTACAGTGGCAACAACTTAAACAATCTCCCTTATAACATGAAATTTTATGAGAAAATTCCCTTTTTTCATGACACGAGTGATTTTAGTGGCTAATTGGAATGTAATCCCCTCTTATACAGGGTGGGGCGTGAGGATCTGACGTTTTTCATTGGGCTGCTGTGGTTGACTGGATAAAAAAATCAGAAAAAAACATTTTGAGAAACAGTAAGAGTAGTGAATGCTGTTTAGTATCCATACTTTATTTTTGAAAATTAAATGTTCCAGAATGACTCCATTACAGTGTACTTTATCTGAGCAGTCACATAAGTAATGTTACAAGGAGAAAGCATGATTCACTTTCTGTTACAAAGAAGCTACATTTACTGTGAAAGTTGGAAAGGGCACTTCTATTTTGAAGTTGTGCAAAGAGTATGTTGTTGGTAGCTCAACGGTTTATGAATTCAAGATGTGGAAGAAAGAAATATTGACATTTCTTTTTTGTGATGAAAATGTCTATGGAAAAGAGAAAAATATTGCCTATAAATACATATACACCCAGTCTACGACTAACAAGATAGATGCATTCTTAAAAAATTTCATGTAGGGTGAAATCGTGTTAGTCGGACATGAATTGTTCATAAGAAAAAATGTAAATAGGGGGGATGCATTCCAGCATCTGAACCTGATTGAAAAAATTTACTGTAAATACCCGCGTATAATACGCACTTTTTTTTCGAAATATTTGAGTTAAAAATTAGGATGCGTGTTATACGAGGGTACATAATCATCCTATTTTCATTTGACCCCATATTTCCACAATTTCGGCACAGTAATTACTGCCCGGGTATCCTCATAATTTTATTGGTGATTTTTACAAAAAGTAAGATAGATAATAGTTAAAATTTATTAATTAATTCTACAAACATTCATTAATTAGATATGAAAAGAATGAATTCAGTATTTATTCATTTTAAAAGCCAAGAAATTCTTGGTCACTGGACCATTCTTCTTCGATGTTGTTATCAGAATCGGCATCTTACGCATGACGTCACCCTACACCGGCGCCCGGCCTGGTGATACGTGATTTATTCTTGATTCTTAGAGTCTGTAGTTAATTATGATTATTTGCTATTGTGTTTACGTACTCCAGAGTGTTCTAATAAGGGTTATTGTCATTCCTTCATTTTATTAGCTCAAAGAATGTCATATGCCATACTATAAAATTAATATAATTCGATTTATTGTGTATATCCTAATATCACCTTGTAAGTAAACAGAGTATGTAATGATTGAGTTAGCTGATGATCTTTTGGAACGTTATTCGAAAATTTCATTTCGCACTTTCATTATGTTACCAATTCATAATACCAATAATTCGATCATTGCTTTAGAACACGTTACACCATCTACTTTATTCTGGAACAGTAACCCTAAAAAAAATCTGTGCGCCCTATACGCGGGTATATAGAAAAATAATAGATTACGAGGCTGAAAACCCCCCTGCGCATTATACGAGGGTGCGCACTATACGCGGGTATTTATGGTAAATTTTATTCCTTTATTATGACTCATTCATTCTGGTGTTCTGTCTTATGACAGTAAGACCTGTATGATGAACGATACCATGTGTTTGTTCATTGTTCTCATATAAGTACATCTAATTGTTGTCCTAGCGATATAAGTTTTCTTGGTTTCTTACTCCCATCACCAATAAAATGTGTACGAACCATAAACTCAAGCATATTTTTTGATGTTGATAACTGCCATTTTGAATCAGCTGTTCAACTGTTCACCATTTTTTAGCAGATGTCATTTAGAAGATTTGTAAAATTTTAAACAAATAGCTAAGAATTAAACATTTTTGTTTAAATACAGGAAATAATTTTTCAAAAGATAATAACATATGATCTATAGAAAATTACAAAAACGGTCAAAGGAAATTTTTTAAAACAGTCAAGAGGGTATTTTTCTACATTGCAGTTTAAAAACCACGAAATCCCTCGCCATCCGCATCAGATTCAAAGAAATTATTATATTCATCCTCTGGATCAGATGTTACGATAATGGGCTTATTGTCATCTGCAATTAATGAATGTTTCCATTTCTGCTTTCTAGACCTTTTTCACGATAGTAGAAAAGTCGTGGAGAAATCGTGTTAAACCGAATGGCCAGTCATGTTAATCGAAAACCAGAACTACTTTAAAAATCGTGTTAAACCAAAATTGTGTTGGTAGAATTCGTGTTAGTCGGAGACTGGGTGTACACACACACATGGTCTAGAAATCAGATGAACAAAATTGCAATCTCTAAATCCCAATTTGCCAGTTTTTGAACTTTGTTCTGTACTGAAGTTTCATATCTTGCTTATGACTTTTCACTTAAAGAATATGCAAAACTAAACAAAGTCTACCTGAGAGAAATTAAGTGCAATTAAATTATAATAAAGTTTTAAAATGTATTTGTACAAAAATATCAATTAACTTAATCATTTATGAGTAAGGTTTTAACAAAAATTACTATGATTAAAGAAAATAACTTAATATCATAAAACAAATGACCAAAGTTATAATGTATAAAAATCTTTTCAGGCAAATACAACTTTCTTTGATTTTTATTAAGTGAAGGGCAGAATCATTGGATTTAGTGTTTTGATGATACTTACTTGTTGATCTCATTGGTGAAATTATCCAAAGACTGTTTGTAAAATCTATCTAAATGGGTTTGCCACTTTATTGGATCAGAGTGATATGCAATTTCAAGTTGATTCTTTATACTTTCTTCATCTGTATCCGGAAATCCTAGGGCTTCCAAAGCAATGTTGTAGCCCGCCTGAAATTAGAACTGATATGCTTAAAAGGAAGGATTTGAAACAAAACATCTTTATCATAATTAGATTAAAGCATCAAACTATACAAGTCTTTTAAATAAATACACTTTTAACATATTAAGCATAATGGGTAAAATAGATACCTGTGTAAAGGATGCTCTTGTGTAGGATGCATATGTATTCTATCAACTGATTTCTTTCACATGTATTTTAAAGTAATGCGAAATAATACAGAACAGCTTTATGAAACAAGAAATAAACATGAAATGACCTCCATATAGAAACAATAATAAAGAAAATAAAAAATGTGGCATAATAGACTAAATGGCAATGAGTACGACATATTATGGCAGCATTATAACAAAAATTCCATGACAACTCTGACAACAGAATCTCTTGCCTGAAACAATTTACAATTTCAATTAACATATAATAATATTAGTTTTTGTGAAATTAAAATATATTTCTAGTAATTTACACATACAAGTTTGCTGTCTTTTGATTTTGGGAACAATTATCTACCCTTTGAGCCCAGAAATTTTGGAAAAAATGTTTTCTGTATACATGTATTTACAGTAATACTTTCAGGTACAACATTAACTATCTTTCATTTCAGATATACACGTTTCCCACAGTTAGCATCAGGAATACATGCTTGAAAATATGCATGCACAGTGACAATGTGCAAAGTGGGATTAACATCACATGGGAAAAATATGAATCCATTACCAACATCTCCCAAATTACTCTCTTTTTCATCCAAATCATTGGAAAAATATGTACTTAAAAATCATGCAGAGATGATAGACATATAGATGAGATGATGTTGGGAAAAGGTGGATTATTATTTCGTGAGAGAGGGGATGATGGGTAATCAGGGTCACTAACCATGTAAATTTGACACACATTCCACTTAACATCGCCCACAATTATCTATGTATGAGTGTATCAAAGTATAGTGAAACAAGTTAAAAAACAAGAAGTTCAAACCAGGACTAATGCAGGCCAGTTTCCCAAAGTTGACGTCCCGAATTTATTACTTATATTGACAGGAAATGTTTCAGTATGTGTTAGTCATTCCAAGGAGTTCTCATACCATAAACACCATTTGTAATTCATAGTTTATCAATAATAATAATAATAACTTTATTCACCATAAGACCAAATATATTTGTGTGTATGGTATAGGCTTCGTCAAGTACAATCATACAGTTCAAACATATATACCTACAATTAAGACATTCAGTACAGATGCAGTAAAAAATATTACATTTTTGATTCAAGGAATCTTTTATGCTATAGAAGCAGTCAATGATAGAGAAAAATTGGAAAACAAATTATCAGCTTTAAAATACTAAAAGCAACGTCAAAATCTCCTTCTGACATTATATTTTGCATGTCTTTTTAAATAAACAAATTTAATAAGTGTTACTGTTTATATGCTAATATGTCTGGATCAACTGTCCATTGTTGAAGGGTAGTTGAGTGGAAAAGAAAATAACCCATTTGTTCACTTGTCTATGCTCAAGCCGAGTGTGATAATAATTGTCTCCATGTCAACAATTCCATAAAATTCGATTTAAAATGCAAAAACATTATGTTTTAGTAGAAATTCAAGAAAATATGATCAATTATCAAAATTCTGTGATAAGAATTAAAATCTACATTATTTTCCCCTTAGAACAGTACAAACCTCGCTCCAATATCACAATTTAAAGATATTTTAATGCATTAAAGAAAACATCTCTACACGATGGATTTGAGACTTCCTATGTAAAACAAATAGGGAAAAATGTTCCTGGAATCAAACTCGGGACTTCAATCTTTGCCAAATAAAATATAGCCCGGAGGTGCACCCTGGCAGCATGAGCCTCACACCAAGTTTCATGAAAATCAGTCCATTGGTGCAAAAGTTGTTAGTGGGGGTCACACATACACAACCATTTCATAAGGCTATGTTTCCTTTGGAAACCAGCCTCATTCTTATCTATCTATCATCGACTATGCAATAGTGAACCCATGTATTCTGGGATCATGAGAACCAAGGAAAATGTGTACATATGTTCAACTTTGCAACTTCTGAAATTCAACTTTTGTGAGGAAAAATCAATGATAAGTATTGTTCTTATTGGGGTAAAACATTGCACTTAAAAATTACGTACCTCACGAATATTTGAAATAACCTTTTTCCTCTTAATATCTGCATTCTTACGGACAAGGATATCTTTCACACCCAGAGTAAAGCCTTGCATTTGAAGAAATGCTCCAAAGAGCTTAGAAAAGCAACTGAGAAGAGATAAGGATGATGACCCTCCATACAACTGTGAATACAAGAATTTGTTGTAAATAAATTCAGCAAGATTTATAAAATAGCTGCTGACAACTCGTTCTTTAAAAAGATTATCTATTTGACCAATCCATTTCTCAGAAAATTTCATTTGTAAAAATCGTAGTATTATTAAATATCTATGCATTATTAAAAAGTGAAAACTGTCAAAAATTGGGGCTATATCATTTTTAAATAATATTATATCCTGAAAATATTTGTTTAATTTAACCAAAAAGTTCTAGTCTAATAATTAACACATTGAATGCAAAGAAGGATCTTCCATAAATGTACAAATTCTTAACAATATAAAAATTGTCACTAAAACAATTTATCTAATATTATAATAAATTTTTTGCTAAAAAAGCTAATTTTTACCATGGTGCATAAAATAAAAGACATTAAAAATCCATAATTCCTTATAGCCAAAGTTTAAAGTTTTTATACTATAATTGAATTAGGTCAAAAAAGAAAAACAATGCTAAGTTATAAAAAGATATGAAAGAAAAGTTTTCAGATGAAAGTCATCATTTCATCAAGTATATTTTAGCAGTTATCACCTCATTCATGCAATGCACCAGGCCATATAGAGTTGCTCCATAGTGAGTTTTATCAAGAACACCACAGAGAAGTTCCCCTCCACGTATGACCACCTCTGCTTCTGTCATATCATTCATTCTCTTGAAGGAACTTCCTCCACCTCTCCAAGATCTTGGTTTGACAGACTCCCAGTCCTTGATGAGAATGCAATAATACTCATATTACAATGCTGCAAGTGCAAGTTAAGAAAATGCTTAAAATAGTTTCCTCATAGCATGGGAGTCCCCAACTATGGCCCATATCCAGTCTGTGCAGTGATTTCATTCGGCCTTCCTTAACTCATCAATTTCTTCAAGACATACAAAACAAGCTCATTGAAATTTATACAAAGCCTGGACAGCCATTCAGAAGGCCATATGTGGTCCACATAGCGGTATATAAAGCCCCATGTGCCCCTTTTAGTAAAATATTTGGCAACCAAAAATGTACATAGTCTTTGTGAAATGAAAATATAAAATCTGTGCAACATGCCATATTTTTCTGTGTATAAGGCACTTTTATGTTGTGAAAACACTTCCTCAAATCACACTGCATCTTACACAATGGAGGTTAAAATGTCAAAGTCGCAATTTAATTAAATTTAGTATTTATACCCTAAGGCTGCCGTTGGTACAGAAAAAGATTTTCTATATTCAGTAGTCTTCCTACTTAAATTGAAATATATTATTTAATGTTATTGTAATTTTCAATTTACATAAACGGTAAGTAAACATTTTATTTAAATTAAGATTAAAAATTATTTTAATACATTTGTTCATTACTTTTAGATTTAAAATTGCTAAAAGTCCTTCAAAGTATGAAATATTTTGAAGCTAGTACAGTGCAAAGGCCTCTTGTTTCTTTTCTGATTACATGAATACAGCGGGTACCCAGTACTCGCTGATTTGGAATTCGTCATTTCACTTTTTCGTCATTCATGTATCATGAAACAATGTTTCGGTATCCGCGGTTTTTTGTTTCTCTTATTCGTCACATGGACTACTTGCCGTGGCAGAGTAAGAAGCTGACATGCATGCTACTTACTCAACAGTGACTGCATCATTAAACTCATTTTATTTTATTTTCTAGCCTATTGTTTATTTTTTGCTATTGATAATGAATATACTGTTGTAAGTACTTTTTTACTTTCTCATATATGTAGTATATTGAGAAAGTATGGTAATCGTGAAAAAATTCGACTTCAAGCTTTTGATGGAAATACACATTTTAGGGGACCCCGAGTCCATAAAAGTGGTTTTTGCCATGCCGTCTGTCAATCTGTTTGCATTTCTAGGGTCAAAACGCATACATAAAATCTAATGATACGTATCTCGTATTTATGCAATATATCATCTTTTGCAGACCTTTTTTTTGATAAAAATGATATTGTACAAAAATAAAGGGTAGTTTATTCTTGTCAATTTTTAGAAAAATTTGTTTTACTAAAAAATGGCTCTAAGAAATTTGATTAAAATAAATCCAATTGTAGAACCTGGTGTCACAAATAATACTGGGTAAGCCATATGTCTCAAAAAATCACTATATGGCATCCAGTGACATTACAATGTATGCTAAGCTACCTTACCTAAGCCCTATGATGTCACGTCTCCACCACGATCCACTCAAAATTTTACTACAGCCTAGACCAGTGTTTTTCAACTGGTGTTCCGCTAGCATTGCCAAAGTGTTCCATGAAATATTCCCTCGAAAATAATTTTTCTATAATGAATTTAAAAATAAAAAGTTTTTATTTTGCTCTCACACCGTAAGTCCATCTATCGGGGAAGAAGAAAGTAGCAGGTTACAACTTCTAACCTGCTGCAGTACGCATGCACGTACTTCCATTGAGAAATAGATAATTCCCCTAGTTTGTTTCAAGCTATATGTTTTGTGGAAGTGTTCATTTGCATATTTTTATGCTTTAACTTAGTTCAGTTTATTGTTTAACTCCTAATTTTTTTATAATATGGATAAAAGAAAACGAATTTCATACATTGCGTCATATAAATTAAAAGTAATAGCTTATGTGGAAAAGTATGGAAATAGGGCAGCAGAGAGGTATTGTGATCCTTCACTGACAGAGAAGGTATTCTCAAATTCATACCCAAAGAAAAACATGCTAGGCATGGAAAGGCTGCATCATGGCCTGAACTAGAGGCTGGTGTGTTAAATTGAGTGCAGAAACATGGTATTGCTGCGTCAACAAAAATGATCCGAATGCATGTCATAGATCTATCTTGTGAGAGGAAAATAGGACAATTTAAAGCAGGGGCAGCATGGTGCTATAAATTCATGAAGCATAATAGACTTTGTATGTGCACTAGAACTAAACTTGCTCAGAATATGAAGAAAAAATTGTGTCCTTCTATCAGTTCATCATCAATTGCTGAAAGAAAAACAATATAGAAATACCGTATCTGCCCGAATATAAGCCGATATTTTTTGTCAAAATCTATCATGAAAAAATCACCCTCGGCTTAAATGCGAGCCTGAGGAAAAATTTGGCATCCTCGTACGACGCCATCGCTGAAAAATGTCTTATTTCCATAGCATACCTCCTATATTCCACTGATAAGGCACTCGATGTCTGAAAAACGCTCCCTTCTTACAGCGATTGCCCGGAGCTGTAATTTAAATTGCTATTGAAGGTTATTTATATATTTTAACACGTAGTTAAAAGTAAATGGGTTCTTATCCAAAGGAAACGGCGGTATATAAAACAATCGAGTTTTAACAACCCACCAGGTTCATAGCATGATTGCATGCTACAGCAAATTCGTTTTGATCATAATTTGCAACGAGTTCTTAAGATACCAACACCGGTCTTATTAGAGGTTTTTACAAATTCTGACTACACTAAGCTTCTTCAACTCTTTGTTTTAATTGCACTTCTTGGTGCTGCAATCGATTTAAAGATCAGATGTAGCAGACGTCGTAACTTTTACGGATCATTTAAATGGCAGGTACCTTAAAGTTAGGAGCCGACAGTATAAAGGAGTTCATATTTATTTTTCTTGTTTATTTTGCTATAGCCATTGTCATTTTTGTATGCATGTTAAAACCCTCTTTCATAGAATGTATTAAACTTGCGTATACTGTCGATGCGCAACTGTTTAAATTCTGCTAACATAAGATACGTCTGATTCGAAGGTGTGAGCACGGCATTAACTGTAATTCATCTGATAATTAACAGCAATAATAATAAAACTTGGAAACCTCTTTCATAGAATCTATTAAAATTGCGTATAATGACTATGTAGACGATCACGCCAAATTCGATGACAGCTTTCGATGCACAACAGTTTGAATTCCAGTAAGATAAATAAATATACTTACATTTGATTGTAAGGTGTGAGCAACGGCGTTGACTATATTTATAATTAACAGTAATAATACCTAATAAAACTTTATATGGAACGTATATAATTATATAGATGTAATGCATAATGTATTCTAGGTTGTGCGTGCATGTCTGGTACACTTAAGCATAAAATTTACGAAAATACTTTTTTTGGCAAAAAATGTTGGAAAATTTCGTGGGGTCGGCTTAAATCCGGGGTCGGCTTCTATTCGGGCAGATACGGTAGGTCAAATAGGAAATATGGATAAGACTTGGCTCAGATTTGATGTCCCCTCAAACAGGACTGTAAATATTAAAGGTGAAAAGAGTATTTCAATAAAAACAAGTGGCCATGAGAAAGCTCACTACACAGTAGTGCTTGCATGCTGTGCTGACAGGACTAAACTGCCCCTAATGGTAATTTTCAAGCGAAAGAGAAGACCCCAGCTGGCATTATTGTACATGTTCATGAAAAGGGTTGGATGGATAACAATGGAATGAAAATGTGGATAGAAAAGGTATGGGGAAGGAGAAAAGGAGTTCTAATAAAGAAGGCTCTTTTGGTTTGTGATCAGTACTGTTCTCATCTTACGGAACCTCTGAAGGAACTATTCCAGGATTTCAACACTGAAATGGCTGTCATACCTGGGATACTCACTTCTTAACTCCAACCAGTAGATGTCTCATTGAATAAGCCATTTAAGGAGAATATGAGAGAAGAACGGAAAAATGAATTGCGGATGACAACATACATTATCTGACTGAATCTGGCAGAATTAAGCGGTGACTATCACGCAAGTTTGCATCTACATCTACAGTATTATCTGTATTTTTGTATTATCTCCCTTTACAAGGGAGATAATACAAAAAAATGCTGGCAGGTATCACTTTAGTAATATTAAAAAAGTAGTATGCAAATAATGTACTACCCTTGCATTTTATTTCTAGATTATTTTTAAAGCTTGATTTTATCTAGGGTAATCTAAATTTTTTTGGTAAATTGCTAAAATGTGTTTTTGTAAATTTTTACAATGAGTTACTCAGTGCGCCAAAGAAAAGTTAAAAAATATATTGTCATTGCAGATTTCATAAAAAAATGCATTAATAATTTTTTGTGAAACTAGTAATGATCTGTAGGCTTTTAATTTTTATTATGGCAGTAGCATTCTTGGTTAAAAAATGATAGTTTGAGTAGTAACATAACTAGTAAATTTAAGCAAAAAATAAATTTTAATATAAGTCAATTATAATTATTTACTGTATTTTCTGAGCAATAAGATGCACCTAGATTTAAAGAAAGTTTTTTCAGTAAAAAATTTTAATTTATCTATTTGCTCCGAAATAATTTAGGAACTTAAACAACCATCTAATACACTAATACAACCAACTAAAATTAATGTTATTTATCATAGAAACTTTTAGTTTCTAAACATACGACGACAAATTAATTACAACCATGATCCACTTCTTCAGCATTACTCTGCCAGTAATGGAAAACCTACATTCCATTATATCACGATATTCTATTCTTATATATTGAGTGTAAATTTTTACTTGATTCTTTTTTGGGCTTGTCTAGTTTGAGAAAACTTGTGGTTCTTGCCAGTATAATAAACAGGATCAAAGGCATAGCAAAAATATCACTCATTGGATTAAAAAACTTCCATAAAATAAGTTATTTTGTATTTTTTCATTTTGCATCTCAATATTGATGAATTTATTCGCACTTCCATAAACTTGCTTGCCATATTCTTCCAGCAATTTCTCAAAATTGCTGATAGGTGTACTCTAGGTTTAAGCTAAATTAAGAAAATTTGTTTAGTACTTGAAATATTTTATTATTTATATAATTTATCCTGCACTTCACCATTACATTGTGTGTAGAAAATAAAGATGAAATGTAATATTTTGTTTATCAGGGATTGATTGATACTGCTGTGAAAACTAGTCGTAGTGGATACCTACAGAGATGTTTAGTGAAGCATTTAGAGGGTTTAACTGTGAAGTATGATCTTACTGTAAGGGACAGTGATGGAAGTTTAGTTCAAGTAAGTTCTGTTGTGGTTAATCTTTCATTTTTCTGTACATATTTCTGACATTTACTTTCAAATTGTTCTTTGCTTTCAGTTTTACTATGGAGAAGATGGAATGGACATATCAAAATCAAAGTTTATGAATGAAAAATTGTTTCCATTTCTAGTTGATAATAGGAAAGTAGTTTTAAGTATGAAAGCCTGTAATCAGGTGAAAAATATATCAAAAATGGAAAAAATACAGGAGCAAAAAGATAAGGTAAGAATAAAAATAGCAACAATTCAAATTTAATGTGATGAAAGATTGAAGAATTATTGATGATGCAGAATGTACAATACAGTAATCTTCCAATTTTCAAACTTTCAATCTTACAAACAAGCAGATTTTCTATTTCTATCTATTTTCTATTTGAATAACTTCTAGTTTAATTTTTCTTGGTTCTTTTATGTATAGAAATTTGATTGTAGATCAGTCAAGGTATACAAATGATAATAAAATTCGAAAAATCCAGAAATTTCATTTTTATAATGTTTTCTTGCCCCATTGTTTTGGATTTTATCCCCAGAAGAAATGCATGGGTTTCTATGTGAGACAGTTCCTGAAAGTTTAAAATTCTTCTCAATTATGTTGCCATTCATGAAGAGAAATTGTTGATAGGTTTATTAACTTCTTTTCTCCTTCATTACTTAAAACTTTTAAGGAAATTGTAGTTTCTTTTATTGGCTCCCACTTAGATTAATAAGAAATTTATTTCTTCATCTTACAATTGAAGAGGAAAAATAAATAAGATTAATCATGATTTGAAAGAAAATTTTTTTGTTGGAGAAAATTATATATTGTATGTTAATCAATAAATAATAATAAAAGCTTTATTGCTATGCATTTTTTCTGTAGATACGAGAATGGAGAACAAAATTCCAAGGAAAAGAAATTTTTAGAATAAGTCCTTTTCTTAGCTTCAACATTGGAAAAAAAAATTCCTTTTCTTCGGATGAGAAAAATATCAATCTTCGCACAGGATGTCCTCTTGACTTGAATATATGGATGGAGAGATTGATACGCAATGATCTCAGTGAAAGGAAGAGGTAATGAATGGCATTTTAATGTGTTTTAATGCCAGGTTTGCTGTTTTACATTTTTGTGTTATTTTATGACTGCATTTGTTCTCAATAGGGCAATGGCAATAACAAAATGTCCAGATCCTATCAATTCGAGGTACAGAATAGATTCTACTTATGGGTCAATTAGTGAGAACCTTCAGGATATGATAGATAGTTATATTGATAAAGTTTCTTTAAATGAAAACATTTCCTTACGAAGAATAGAAGACATTAAGAACATGGCTTATTTGAAATCGATGCTGTCTATCAGTCCACCTGGCGAACCAGTTGGTCTTCTTGCTGCTCAGGTTAGTCTCTTTCTTTTACATCCTACTTATGTAATAACTTCTTCCAACTAACATTCTGTATAAAAAATCAGATGATTACCATATATACTCGTGTATATGTCAATCTCATGTATAGGTTAACCCTGACTTTTTTATAAAAAAATTTGATTTTTCGTATATCCTGTGTACATCTACATATACAGTTTACCCTGCAAGCCACCGCAAGGGTGTGTGGCAGGGGGTGTACTAACACCAAGGGGAAAACTCCAAAAATTAGGCCTTGGTTTACGCCCCTACGCGAGGTTACTTTTGATCGCAAGTTTTATTCTGCTCAGCTATCGTTCTAGGGAAAAATGAGCCTTTGTATCTCTCTGTCCTACAGGCTATCTCTCTTATTTTACGGGGATGGTCCATTCTACCGATATAGGTGTGAGTTCTTATTATATCTTCGACGTCGCTGGAGAAAGTACACGTTCTAAATCTCTCAAGAAGTTTTAACCTAGCACGTAATCGGTGCTCAGCTAGTGATTCCCATCCTAAGTCCTGTATCAAGCCTGTAACGCTTTTATTTCTATCATAACAATTTTTGACGAATCTAGCAGCTTTTCGCTGCACTTTCTCTAACTTGGTGATTAATCCTTTCTCGTACGGATCCCATATGCTCGATGCATACTCTAGCAGCGGTCTAACTAAAGAAAAGTAACATGTCTCTTTGACTTTTTCTTCGCTTTTACCTACTATCCGTTTGATGAATCCTAGTTTCTGCTTAGCTTTCCCGGATATATTTCGTATGTGTGTCCCATGAGAGGTTACTTGTTAAAAGGACACCTAAGTATTTGACGGATTCGGCTAATTTTAGATGTACGCCTTCTATACTGTAATTCATCGCCTCAATTTCTTTGTTTCTCCGGAATCTCATGACGGAACACTTACCTAAGTTCAGCTCTAACTGCCACTCTTTACACCACTCGAGAATTGTGTGTAGGTCGTTAGAAAGTAATGCTTGATCAGCAGGTCTGTTAATCTCTCTGTAAACTACCGTATCATCCACGAATAACTTGATTTTACTTGTAATAACCTTATCTAAGTCATTTATGTATATAAGGAATAATAGGGGACCGATGACACTTCCCTGTGGAACGCCGGAGGCCACGCTGACCGAATCGGATTTAAATCCATCTATGACTACTATTTGTTCCCGATCATTGAAAAAGTCCCTGATCCACTCGATTATCTTTCGATTTATTCCACAGGCTTGTAATTTTTTCAATAACTTAATATGAGGGACTTTATCGAATGCCTTCTTGAAGTCAAGAAAAACCGCGTCTAACTGAGTATTTCGATCACCGAATCGTAGTATATCATATGCAAACAGAGCGAGCTGAGTTTCACAAGATCTTGCCTTCCTAAAACCGTGCTGATATTTACTGAGCAAGTCCTGGCTATCTAAGAAGTCCATCACAGAACTAACGATGATGTGCTCTAGAATCTTGCAAGATATTGAGATTAGCGAAATCGGCCTGTAGTTTTCTCAGTCGTCTTTTTTCCCGCCTTTATGTAGCGGAGTTATAAACGCTAATTTCCATTCCTTAGGTATAACGCCATGACTAAGTGACTTCCTGAAAACTGTTTCGAGATATGGTGCTATTTCTAACGCTAATTCCTTTAGTACTCTAGCTGGTATCTCTTCTGGTCCGGGGGATTTGTTTGCATTGATGATTTTGAGCTGTTCTGCTATCCCTTTCGCTGATATAAGTATATCGTTCATCTTCTCTTCGCTTGGTTCAGGTGGATCTTCTTTCCCTTTCTCCACTTCGGTCGTAAATACGCTTTGAAAAAATGAGTTTAACAAGTTTCCTTTATCAATGCTATCGTAAACTACCTCTCCTTTGTCGTTTCTTAATGGTGCTACGGTTGGGCGTAGGTGAGTAGGTTAAGGCATTGTGGGCCAGGATCAGTCCAGAAATTATTGTAAAATCTTTTAAGAAATGTGGAATTAGCCATGGCCTTAGATGGCAAAGAAGATCATTTGCTATACGAAGATAACACTGAAGCCTCTAGTTCAGAGGAAGAATATCTTGGGTTTAGTGAAGAGGAATACAGGCATGCCTTGCTTAGCACATGTTCATTTAGCACATTTTCGATATAGCGCAATTGCCATTTAAATTTTTATTTAGGAAATAAAGTTCTTAAATGGCTACAGTCTGTTAATACAATCCCAACTTTTTTCTTACTTACCTTCACTTCTTTGTTCCAATGATACTCGGTTATGTATTATATGCGAATTAAAGACAAATTTGTTATTATTTATGTTTATTTGCTTTATTTCTATCAATTTCATCTGTTCACTTTTAGTATGTTTTTACATTGGCTTGCCATGATTCTATCGTCTTTTGCAGTGACATTGGAAATTTTACACTTGTTATCTTTACTGTTGGGATGATTAGGGAAAGATTTGCTTTGGATGGATTTTTGCTTTGAAGTGGGTTAGGTTAGGCTCATGACTGAATTTTAATCTTCTTAATCGATATTCATCTGTCATTCTTATGTTATTTTGCTGTTGGTACCTATGTTAAATTAAATTAAATTATAATAGCTCTGATCCGTTTTTGTTAGCGCTTTAAAAAAAATCTGTTGTCTTCACTTTGTCCGTCCGTGGGCAAAATTTTGAAATAACAAGAAGAGCTGGAAAACTAAGATTTTCAGGGTAGTTTTAGATAGTAACAGACATGAGCCCTATTGATTTTGGAGAGTGTCTGTAGGTCCATTTGCCTATTCAAAGGATTTCAAGAAAACCCTTAACTATCTATGCGGGGCTGTACTATGGTAAAGTTTGGTTTTGTTTACATTGATACAACAATAAAAGCAAAGTGCGAAAACATTCAGTTTACTTTAGAAAATGGATCAAGATCATATGAAAATTGCTTAACTGTGGTGAGGTATGTTTTTAATAAATTTTGGATTTTACACATCGTTATAATTGCTTCACTCTAATGAAAATACAATGCTACATTATAATTATGCAGTGTGATAGCTAAATCTGAAGTTTGTTGAAAAATGCATAAACGTTAAGTATAGTAGGGTCTCAAAGTACGTGAGGGTTAGGATCCTGGTATCCCCGGGTAAGTGTGAATTAGCGTAAGTTGGAGTTCCCCTATAGAAAACTATTGTACATATGCTAGGGTAAAACTACATGACCTCCTATAAACCATGTATGCTGATGCACTTTCTTCCACTGCTTTGCATATTTCCCTTTCACGAATTTCAATAGAATGCACGGAAAATTCGTTCATGTTGAACCGCCACGCAACCTCTGAGTTTGAGACGCCACTTCTTAATAAGTCCAAAATCTTGACTTTTCTCACATTATCAGCTTTCGTTTTCTCCTCACTTTCGACACCACTACTAATAGCACCACCACTAATTTTCCTATTAGGGTCCATGATTGTGGTAAAATTCACAAAAAATACTTAGCGGATCAGTCACATATAAGTGGGCTCACATTCTCTGAATTCACATTATTTGAGACCCTACCGTATTCCAAAATTTAATGTGATAATTCTAAAAAATGTGCTTTTGTAATCTTGTAATTTACAATGTTTAAAAAATTGTTTTTGTTTGCGCTGGCCGATCACCATCCAAGGTCTTCAGTTTCGATGCCATTAATTCAATTATAATGCACCATAGTTATTTTGCTTCATTTATAGGACCAAATAAAATTCAACAGCAAATAGCGGAAAGGTAATCATTAGAAACGGAAGAAGAAGATAGTTTATCAGAAATGGTCAGAACCTGAGCCATTTTGGATAATAGATATTTTTGGATAATGAACATCTCAAGCCATAAACAATATGTCAAACAAAAAAATGTTTTAACCAAGATATGGTAAAAATAAACGATAATATCAACGAATTAAATGCAGTGCATTTTTAGGCACATTTTGCTCCTATTGACTTCTTTTGTATGCACGTTCATTCTCTCCTCCGACCAAACAGATTTTCATGGCATTTGGTATTAAGGACTTCATGGCAAAAGCAATTAGAAAAGGACATAAATGGTTCCCATAACCCAATTGGGAGGTGCCACTTTAGTTTCGCGGTAGCGTTCACTCAGGATAGACTGCTGTTCGAGTGAGTCGCATTTATTGAACTGCTGCTCGAGTGAGTCTTATATTGTTTCTGTATACGTGTTGCTATTGTTTCAAAGTTTAATTTACACTTAATTAAATTATCTTTTTAGACCACCATGAAGCCAAAGAATGATAAAAGTAAATTGAAAAGAAATAAAAAAACGATAGGGGTGAAAAAAGAAATATCTAAATATGAAAATGGTGTTCGTGTCTCGGATCTTGCTACGCAATTCGGTATGGCGAAATCATCGATCTGTACTATACTAAAAAAAAGAGAGACGATCAAGAAAGCTGATGTCGCGAAAGGAGTAAAAGTTATTAGTAAACAAAGACCACAATTGATTGACGAAGTGGAAAAATTGCTGTTGATTTGGATAAATGAGAAACAGTTAGCTGGTGATAGTGATTACATGATGACTTGTTAATAACAAACCCTGGTACGAGTACTTATACTGAACTGTTCAAAGCTAGCCGAGGATGGTTTGAGAAGTTTAAGAAGAGAACTGGAATACATAATGTAATTAGGCATGGAGAGGCTGCAAGCTCAGACCAAGAAGCTGCTAAGAAATATGTACAAGAATTTAATGACTATGTAAAAGTTTCGAGTTTTCTTCCCCAGCAAGTATTCAACTGTGATGAAACTGGCCTATTTTGGAAAAAAATACCAAATAGGACCTACATCACTCGGGAAGAAAAGACTTTGCCTGGACATAAGCCAAGGAAGCTGACTCTTTTACTATGTAGAAATGCAAGTGGGGACTTCAAGGTCAAGCCATTTCTTGTCTACCACTCTGAGAATCCGAGGGTGTTTAAGAAAAATAATGTAATGAAAAGTAAACTGTCTGTTATGTGGAGGGCTAATAGTAAGGCTTGGGTAACCAGGCAACTGTTTATTGACTGGATCCATGAAGCCTTTGCCCTAAGCGTGATAAAATACCTCCAAGAAAACGAATTGCCCCTAAAATGCCTTCTTGTGATGGACAATGCTCCTGCTCATCCTCCAGGTGAAGTTCCTGCCCCCTAACACGACTCCTCTAATCCAGCCTATGGACCAGCAGATCATTTCAAACTTTAAGAAACTGTGCATCAAGGAATTATTTCAAAGGTGTTTCGAAGCAACCTCTGACACAGAATTAACACTCAGAGAATTCTGGAAAAACATTTTAATATCCTCCATTATTTAAGTTTCATTGACAAAGCCTGGGGGCTAGTGACTCACAGAACTATGAAATCAGCCTGGAGGAACTTGTAGCCAGGCTGTATATCTGGCATTGAGGGCTATGAGACTGAGTCTGTTGATATTGTCGATGATATTGTATCTATAGGCAATAGGATTGGATTAGAAGTTGATAATGTTGATGTGGAGGAGCTAGTGGAGGACCACAGCAATGAACTCACTACGGAAGAACTGGAACAGCTTCTTAATGAGCAGCAAAAGACGGTGACAGAGGAAATATTATTTTCAGAGACTGATGAACGAATGGAAGAGAAACAAATCTCATTGGATAGGTTTTTAGTGAGATAGAAACCTGATGAACTTCAAGTACCTGATGTTTTCATGGAAGGGGACTCCCCTTCCAAACAATAACACTTTACTATTTTGTAAGATAAGTTGAAATAAAGTTTGTTTTTACGTTTATTCTTTTTGTTTTATTACTTCCAATTCCTTTTTAGTTAAAACTATGAATTTTCATTGTTTTGTATAGGATTTCAAGCATGAAGTAGAAAATAAAGATAATAATAAACGGCCATTTTCTTGGGGTCTTGAACGGATTAATCCATTTTACATTGATTCTTATGGGAATAATTGTTTCGGTTTACGAACAACTCGGTTTACGAACAGTTTTACGGAACGAATTAAGCTCGTAAACCGAGGTTCCACTGTATAATGGTTTTGCCTATGATGAAGAACTTCTCTCTTCCAATGTTTAACTTCTGACTACACAGACAAACTTATTGCTTTTCAGAAGAATGTCATTGCATTGTGGAAAATTCACAATTACCTTCTGAGCTAAATGATTAATGCCGATGAGACACCTATTTATTTCAACATGCCATTGAATTATACAGTTAATGAAAACAGCACAAAAAACGTCATTATAAAAACTTCGGGAATGAAAAAAATGCTCATTACTGTAATGCTGGCAGTGTTAGTGGATGGCACAAAGTTACCACCATATGTTATTTTTAAAATTGGTATTACAAATATTTTTCCTGAATAGATCTTGCTATTTTTGCATAAAGAAAAAAGTTTTGAAGAATGTTCATCATCATCATCAAATAACAAGTATACTTGTTCATATGATGACCATTTGTTGAAACAAATCATGATTTTTTCTTTACATGGAAATAGCACAAAATAATTGTCACTTTTATTTCATTTAACCTACAATCATAACCAAATTCTTAAATCTGTAATTTCAAATCTAAAATACTTATAAAGTTGTTGGTATTATAAAGTGGTAAAATAAAAAAGGCACACATTCTACATTACCTTGGAACTTATTTTTGCCTTAGAGTGAAGGTTGATGCAACTTTTACCAGCTGGAGTAATATTTATAATAATAGTTGATATGATTTGCTTCCCAGACCATAAAAGTTCAGGTTTCCAAATTGCAGGAGGAAGTAACTTTATGTATCCACTCTTCTGTGTGAGAGCTTGAAAAACTAAATGATGATAATCAGACCTGAGAAATACAAAGTAAAATTTTATAAATGCAAAGTCATTTGCAGGTCAGCAATTAAGTGAGAGAATTCCTGCACAACTGACCACTTCTTGCATCAACACATGTTACATCAGGATGACCGTATATGTTGCAGTAGCACCTTACAGATTGAGTACTGTTTAACAATTACATTTTGGTGTAATTTGTTTAGATTCTAACATTCTAGTCTAACTGAAAGTATTTCAATAAACAATTTTTATTTGAACAACCATATGTTGCATAAAGTACATCCTTAAACGAATAATCACAATAATTTATTTCCTTTATTATCTTTATACTAGCGTACTTGCCTGTCAAATATGACAAGTATGCATGGATTAAGTACTAAATTTAAGGCACTTCCCATTCTTCCTCCTTTTCTCTCTTATCCTCCTCCCTCCCTCCTTCTCCCCTGTCTCCCTTCTCTCTCCCTTCCTTACTATCTCTCTCTCCCCCATGCTCCTTCTCTGGAAAAATATACTTCCTAGTCTCAATCTCACGATAATAAAGAACATTATCTATATATCTCTACCTCTCCCTTTTCCCCATCTCCCTCCCTCTCTCCTCTCTTTCTTTCTCTCTCTCTTGGGCCTCACATGTTATAAATGTGTGTAAAACAGTAAACTCATCTCTTCACTCACTCGAGAAGTTAAGTAGCAGTACTCCGGTTTCTCTAAAAAAGCATCTGGTAACTTCATTAGTTATTCTGCATTTTGACTATGTTGATATAGCGTACCAAGATTTATCTCAAGAGCTTTCGTTAAAAATTCAGA